>OX392519.1:1200000-1650358 GCA_947623375.1 Apotomis capreana
TGTATTCAGTTGTAATCTTGTTTAGTTGTTCTCAAAAACACAATGTCTTCTCGATCTCTGGAAAGTGACAGATGCGTTCATATATGTGCCGTTCTCAGCATAAGTGCACAAAGTACGCAAAAGAACGTAACAAAGAAAACGGAATCTCATATCACAAGTAAGTACCTAAGCTGAAGTCATTAGATTTTTTGGTTATAACATTTAATTATTCAAATATAACGCCACCTTGTCATCATCCATCCGCCGCCTTAGAGAGAGATAAGCTTATGTCATTGATCGTGATCTGGGAAGTAAATATTGCAGCTGTCATGTTAGTGTGTAACATATTTATACTAATATAAAATTCTACATTTGTAATAAAAATCAGTTTTCTATGGAGAGTGATCATGATTTTATAATGATCTTATAAAAGGCAAGCTTTTGCCCGCGACTACATCCGCGTGTAACTTGGAAGTATGGAAGCAACCTCATACAACACGATAGATAATTCACCTAATCGCCTAAGATTATTAAAAGCGCCTAAGCAAATGTAAGAGCAATTGTGCTTTTGGTCTAATAATTACATTTCCTACAGGGTCACCGCACCCCAACAGAAATGTTCACTCACTTTTCAATCTTTTTAGGTATAATTTCCAGGATGAAAACTATCCTATGTCCGTCCTCGTATCTTATACTATCTCTATGCCAAATATCATCAAATTCGATTCAGCGGTTTAAGCGTGAAGAGGTAACAGACAGACAGACACACTTTCGCATTTATAATATTAGTATGGATTATTGCCTAGAACCTAGATCTTGTCGCAGTGTAAACCATCCTTTATTAAAACATGCTATTTGATTGATTGTAGACAATTACAGCGCACTAACAATTTACCCGTAATTGTCTGTAATATTGTATTTCTATGAAATTACCTTCAAGGTTGTAGACATTGTAGTCGTTGTTTTCGATGCCTACTTATCCGAGCTGTAGAATCAATTAGATGCCTTTTACCTCATCATCATCAGGGATCGCAAATCAATCGCGTTCATAAGCCTAGGGCTTAATAGACATGTGCGCCGCCGCGGCGCGGCGCCGCCGCCGCCGTTTTTGACACGCCGCCGCCGCCGATGAATGATCGGCGTGAAATCGGCGTGACCTTCAGTAATTTGTATTTATGCGGATTTAAATAATGTAACCTGTCCTGTACTTTCTAAATAGATGATATGATATTTATTTTCTGTACGAGTAGGGCTGCCGGTTTTTCCCAGAATAGTCCTAGTTTGAAGGCCATCTGGAGGACGTCCGGGGGGGTTTTCAATAAGTGTTCGGGACACTTTTTATGTGAATAGAAAATAAAGCGTGTTTTTTTTTAATAATTTAAGAAAAAAAAGCGATTTACGCCAAATGTCCGATGTTACGGGTTTTTGTGTATGTACGATTAAAAATCTCGGTAGGTAATTGTAAAATGGAGTTGCATTGCCCCTCAAAATCGTGGTATTCATGTTTTTTTTAATACTTGTTATCTGTAAAAGTCGGAAAACAATAAGGGTTATTTTTATTGTGGCACTGTTGTGCTGCATGCCCACATCCTTACCCCCACCGCTCACTCAGGTCAGGTGTAATCCCTTAAACACTAGAAAAAATATTATTAAGCGGGGTAACTCATTAGTCAGTTTGTGTTGCGTGTGCGCGGTAGATTACAGTTTTAGTTTCTGGTGTATGTGACGTTTATTTTAAATTCATTATGAGCGAGGAACAAAGTGAAGACGGATCATCAGACATTCATAAAATAAAAGTAAAATGTTTAAAAATAAACCATTTGCATTGTAAAGCCAAACCAAGCTACTGCTGGAAGCATTTCGGGAATCTTATGGTAGAACAAGATGGGAAGAGACGGAGTGTGTCTCCTAAGCAGGTGTTTTGCATACCCTGTTTGGCAAATGCACAAAAAGAAGACCCGGACAGTTATTTTGGACGGTAAGTAAAGTACAAAAGTAGATTACCATGTGGTATTTATTTAACTTTATTAAAACTCTGTTTATTACACATAGTATTAGAATTAATAGGTCTATGTGCAACTAACTCAGTTTAGTAAGAAATTATAACACTAACATGGTATTAACTATGAAATCATTACTGCATTTATTACCACGCTTGGTTAAATAATAACTCATTGGGCAATCTCATTTTAGCAGAAAGACGCAATTTAATAAAGTTTTTCAGAAGTTAAGCAAAACAAAAACTTATTTCTGACGTTTTCAACCAAAAGAATAACGTCCACTTTGTCATTTATTACTAGAGTCCATCTTTATACAAATAATAATAAAACAAATCCTGACAGTGCGTCCTTATCAACAAAGTGAACCCTTTTGCATAAAATCGTCCCATTTTATGGTATTTATTATTATAATAACTTTACGATTTTACCAAAAATACTTCGATTTAAACTAATTGTTGATTATATACAAATTGTTGATATAACGTAAACTGTGATTTGATTATAGTCAGACCACGCTAACTCTGCACAGCAAATGAACTGTCAAACCATACAAACTGACTCACTTTGTATGGTTTGAGTTAGCGTGGTCTGACACTATTTTAGAAAAAAAAAATGTTATATATTTTGATGTGATGTTTCACGTGTAATTTAATATTTAGAACGTTGATATTTAAGGGAATATTTAATTTTGTTACTTAGAAGTTATTGATCTTACATACAACATTATTATTCTGACTTTGATTTGATTTTTAAAATGTTTTTATACCACGTATTTAACTGATTTTCTCTCAAATCCAATAAAACATACCCATCAATATGTTTTTTCATTCACCTAACCCTGACGCCGATTTCACGCCGATTTCACGCCGCCGCCGCCGATTTTTTGACAGACGCCGCCGCCGATCATTCTGCGACCGGCGCACATGTCTACTATGGGACTAGGTTGATTTGTGTGAGGTTTTCTGATATTTCTTTACGGGAACAATTTAAACGCTCACCGAAATGGCTTTTATACCCTAAAACTAAATTCCAAATAAAATGAATTGCCTCCATATAAATTAAACCCACTCTATACAGTGCTCACCAAATTAAATCATTTTGTATTCCAAAATCGATATTCATTACACCAGAATAATTTTACGTTGAGTCCGTATATCTTTTTGCTACCCAAAATGGATTTTTTGCTCACCAAATATTGTTTTCATAAAACATCAAAATTATTACCAAAAATTGCAGTCTATTTTGCTTTAGTGTAATCAAATTATCTAACCTTTAGTCAAAATATATTACTGTCTATCTAAAATTACAATTGCTTCTCTTTATTTCTTAACCCCGCAATCCACCCCCCACCCCGCGTTTCATTTTTTGAAAAAAATTAGTGTTTCAGCTAGGTAACCATCTAATCCTGATCACCTTTCAGAGCAGATCCGACTCGGCCGGGTTAGGTTAGGTTAGTTTTTTTTTTAATATCCCTAAAAAACGCTCCATATTGTGCGGTAGTCATTATTATCTATATGCTGTATACTCGTACTATACTTAAATATGCTTTACTTTTAAATAAATAGATGCACGCCACAAATATGAATTGTAGTATATTTAGTAACATTTTGAGTGCAATATTTGCTGTGCAATCAGGAATTTTGATATAAATTTTGATTATTTTTGCATAGAAAAGGTTTTTTTTTGATGTGCGTTTAAATACTACCCGTAATTGAAACCTCAATATTTATTTATTAATTTTAGGGTATAAAAGCCATTTTGGTGAGCAGTTAGTTTTTTTGCCTCAGCAACAATGACTAAAATGGAAGTAATAATATAAAATATTGGTGACATCCATTAAACAATAATATAGATTATTTGGTCTGAAATTAACTTTAACGGTGTTCACATATTTTTATAGCATGTAAGAAAAAGAATTATTAGCTTTATTTATAGAATATTTTGTGATACACTATTTGGTGAGCATTCATCCGTTTTGGCAAGCATTAAGAATTTATTGGAAGTAATTTATCAACATATTTGGTAAGGCGTTTAAACATATTTGGTAGGCGTTTAAACACAAGCCTTTATTTACTTATTAATGATTGAAATGAATTGAATTGTACGAGTTGACGACCCATTTCAATGAATTTTGCTCGCATTTTACGAACCCTGATTATCATCATTATCCACCCAAATACGCCTACTGATGGACAAAGATCTAATGCGAGAGAGATGCGTATGTAGCGAAAAGTCACTACGAGCACTGCGCCCGTGGAGCGGGTTCCCGGTGTTCAAAGTGTTCTAATTCTCGTGAAATTTTGTGAGCACGTCATTATGATAATTGTAAAGCGCACATCCTAGGGTATGGCTAATGCGCATAAGCATTTCAAAAACATATGTGACGCAGAGGGCGCTCCAGTAGCGTAAAGAATTAAGGGATGAAGGGATGAAAGCGATCAAATAGCTCAGTGGGAAGAGCAATGCGCCGGAAACGCAGAGGTCGCGGGTTCAAATCCCGCTTGGATTGTAGTGGATCGCATTCAATTTTTCTTTCTTAATTTACCTTTGTGTCATTATTTATAAAAATAAAAATGTGGTATACCACATAAAAAATATGAATCGATAAAAAAAAAAGATTCTATACAAATAATTATATAGGTTTTATTTGCCGATTGTGGAGTCGCAGTCCAAGACATCGAGCACATCAATTACAAGACTGTGATAACTAGGTAATGACAACCCTGCAGACTTGTTTTCCCGCGGAAACGACGCAATCCATTGGATAAAAAGATCTTAAAATCAACTTATAATTGTATATAACTGTACTTCATTACGTGATACGAATCAATTATTTGCCGATTAAGTTTTTCGAAAAGTTTCATAATGGCTGGAACAATTTTAATAAAGTTTATTATGAAGGACACTCTGGATTAACACATTAGGCTACTTTTATCCCAAAAAAATGTGGCACTCCCGTGGGATGAGCGGGTAACACCACGCGGTGCGGCTCCTAATTACATATTTCGGCAATTTCAAAACACACTCGCAAAGTCTGGACTCGTATAGGTGACAGAGCCACTAATTTATATTGTACAATTTCCACATCAAGAAAACGCAGTGATTTTGACCCTTACACACGTAATGCTAACAGTACCCCTCCATTTCGACGAAGCTTAAAAACGGCTGGATCAAATCCAAGTACAATACCACCCAAATTCCCAGTCTGACAATTCAAAATGTACCCTTACAAAACGGTATCAATCCTTTTTGACCTTTCCTTATCGTAAAATCATTCCAGTGGAATAATCAAGGTTTTTTTAGCACGTCGCTCGTTTTATGAGGGTTTTGGGACTATTACGGTGTTTTTTAATTTTTACTTAAGACGCTTTTAGACTGTGATTTGATGGGGTCCGGATTAGGTCAGGAAATGGTTGGGATTTGTAATAAACGGGAGGTTGCAAGGATTCAGATCGTTTAAACGTTTGGAAGCTACAGCGTAGGTTTTATTGCAGTCTGTTTTTAGGGTTCCGTACCCAAAGGGTAAAAAACGGGACCCCTGTTACAAAGACTCCGCTGTCTGTCCGTCTGTCACCAGGCTGTATCTCATGAACCGCGATAGTTAAACATGATATCACATATCTGGTCACGTCACATAATTAGCACTGCAATATTAACTTACACACTTCCATACACTTGAAAATGACTATTTTTACAACCATATCGCACAACATACACTCCAAAAGGTCATAAGCGGATAACAGTCGCATGGCGCATACGTCATTTTATCTGTTATAGTAAAGTGAACACCCAATGTTAGTATCAGACGCATAATCTTTATGAATAATAAAACGAAAGGAAAGTTCACTTTACGACGGCACAGGTATGTAATAAACGAAACCGCCTAGTCTATGGAAAAAGGGATTAAGTATCTCCTTATAACAAGGGCGCTTAAAACCTTTTGTAGTTTGGAAACGCAACCGCTGCTATTTTAAGGAAGCAGGGACTAAGTGTCTTCATATCACAAAGGCATTTAATACCTTTTGTGGTTTGTATCAAGGTTTACGCCTGAAATTTAACTGAATAGGGAACTGGAGTGAAAATTTGATAAAAAAATTATGGTGTTTGATGAAATTACCGGATGAGCCTGATGCCCCCGTTTTTATCGGCAGCTCGGATTTGAAAACTCCAATCGTGACAAGCAAGCAAACGGCCTGTTTTGAGTGACTGACATGTTAACATTTTTATAGGAGATCTGCGGGTCTGATGGTTGCCTTTATCACGCGATAAATAAGTGACAAAGCATCTATCACTCACGGGTGCGTCTCACGAGATATAACAATATAATATATAATTTCATTTTTATAGCGTTCACAAGATAATAATGAACGTAAGCTATAACAACAAAATCATGGGTTACCCTCATCTGGCAGAATAATATTGGTCAGAAACACATTTCGCATAACACGTTTCGCAGAAGCACTTTCGGTCGAATGGTAAGATGGCATAAAGGCATAGTTGGCATTACTACTACCTCGCATACGACACATTTTGCAGCACATTGTTTTGTAGAATATCTCTTTGGCCGACTTTGGTTTAGCATAATTTTATGTACCATAATAATCCTAAAGCATACGATTACAATAGCATAATTATTTTCTAGTAGCAGAAAAGTGGGTTAGGAAAATTTCTAATATAAAACTAAATTTTTAATCACAACAATTGTAATGCATAAATTAGGTCCTGATTCCACCTTAGGGCAGGTCTGACTTGGATTAGGTTAGGTACGACGACGAGCGAAGCGAGGAGGAGTGTTAGGTTGAACTGAGGCCCTAACGAGCGAGCGAGCCGCGCGGCATCGGCCGGCTACCATACCACTCCATGGACAAAATGTGTAATCACAACAATTTGTAATGCATAAATTAGGTACTGATTGCACCTTAGGGCAGGTCCGACTTGGATTAGGTTAGGTACGACGACGAGCGAAGCGAGGAGGAGTGTTAGGTTGAACTGAGACCCTAACGAGCGAGCGAGCCGCGCGACATCGGCCGGCTACCATACCACTCCATGGACAAAATGTGTAATCACAACCATTTGTAATGCATAAATTAGGTAGTGATTGCACCTTAGGGCAGGTCCGACTTGGATTAGGTTAGGTACGACGACGAGCGAAGCGAGGAGGAGTGTTAGGTTGAACTGAGACCCTAACGAGCGAGCGAGCCGCGCGACATCGGCCGGCTACCATACCACTCCATGGACAAAATGTGTAATCACAACAATTTGTAATGCATAAATTAGGTACTGATTGCACCTTAGGGCAGGTCCGACTTGGATTAGGTTAGGTACGACGACGAGCGAAGCGAGGAGGAGTGTTAGGTTGAACTGAGACCCTAACGAGCGAGCGAGCCGCGCGGCATCGGCCGGCTACCATACTACTCCATGGACAGAATGTGTAGTCACAACAATTTGTAATGCATAAATTAGGTACTGATTGCACCTTAGGGCAGGTCTTGCGTCCCCAACACTACTGACTAACCGCTATATAAAAAGAAATAGGAAAAATGGTAAATAAAACAATACCAGTCATAATAATTTATCTGCTTTGCCCGAAGGTTGACTGGTAGAGAATGCCTCATGGCATTAAGTCCGCCTTTTGTACGATAAGTTTTCTTTTGTGCAATAAAGATTAAATAAATAAATAATAATAGATTTATGATGAATAAAGGATAATAAATGTAATCTTTTTAAGACAATTAAGTCTATCTTGGAATCAAATGGTATTCGGCTTGACAACTTTATGCCGCCTAAAATATTATGCAAAAAAATTATCTGCGAAAGTACTATTCATTTAGAAGACTGTTATGCTCATCAACATTATGCCAATATAAGATTCGGTATTATAAAAATCTGCGAAATGATTTATGCCAAAGCATACTCTGCGTAAGATGTTTCTGCCAAACGTTACTTCTGCCAAGTATCGTTATGCAAAACAAATATATGTCAAAAAAGTTTCTACAAGATAATAGTGAACCCAAAATCATATTTACTTAATATTTACTTTATAATAAAATAAATAAATATAATTTCAATTCGTATAACATACATAAAACATAACGTATAACGGTCATAATACATAATATCTTTTAGTATAAGGATTACAACATATAATATAGGGTTTCCTCTATTTGGCATAACTTTGATTGTCCAAAACACATGCACACGCCGAACTTCTACTAGAAATGTAGAAATTTAGAAATGTAGGCTAGGTTAGGTTTGAACATCGACCCCAACAAAACCAATTGCTCACTCATGGCTTTTATAACCAAGAATCACCATGTTTTTGATCTGTTTGTCACAGTAAATTATAGTACATTACACACCTAGGGGGCGGTGAATTCGTGAATGTCTCAGATCGTAGATGTTTGCCATAAAAAAGCGATCTGGGGCTTTACGAATTACCGCCCTCGGTTCGTCTTGTCTTTACGTCTTGCTTTGGCCAGGAAGTGTTTCTCCCCATGTGTTTGATTTGCCGCTGCCACGACTGCTCTCCTGACGATGAATCGCGAACCAATTCGAAACACATCAAGCGATATTCAACTTCTACGACGTTTATATACCCGTTTTGTATGTATTGAAAATTAAATTTAGACTAAGATTAGGCTGAAATGTAAAAAATTGTAACTAAATCGACTTTAAAATGTACCAATAAGATGTTCTTTCAAAGGGGTTTAAGGGGGGTAGTTAAAATACAGGATATAATCCGTTTAAATTATTTCATTTTAATGTGTAACAGTCGCGGACCGAAGAAAATATTATGGGATAAGAAAAGTCGAAAAAATGGAAAAAGATTTCAGATCAAATACGCCGACCTCATTCAATAATAGCACAATCTGATAATGCGCCTAAATCAACAACGTCCGTCGACGATCGCTTGCCAATATTTAGAAGAGAAAAGAACAATATTTGCTGAGATAATACCATTCTTCATAAAAATTCTAGAAGCCCGCTAAGAAGCATAAAATATTAACATCTTTTTGATAGGTACTCGCGTACTTTAATCTGTCAATTGTAATTTCACAGACGAAATCACTGTAACGCACTTTTTAATCTTGTACCAAAATTCTATACTCTATTGGTACCATGGCTACAGAACTTTAATATTCATAAGACATCTCTCTACTCAACTCTAATAATTTCAAAAAGAGAACATCAGCATATTTGATTAAAAGAAAAGCACACTACTGTTCACTGATCGGTTGAAATTATTGGTCAAAAAAAAAACCAATCATGCAATTTTGTCGCGCGACATAGCATCGCCCGTCACTCTCTTACAGTACTGCGAAGAAGGAGATAGGTAATATTTATCACAGTTATGCTAGACGCAGAAGAGCTACGATTAGCCGTGGCGGCGGCCAATCGAATACTATTAATATCTTTTATCTACGCACATATCATTAGTGCTCTAAAATGCGTTCAGAAACCGTAGGAAATGACCAGCATTACTACAACCAATTTTACTATGAGAACTTTCTTATCTGTGGCAGTAGGTAAAATCTGTAATGAGTTTAAATTTGGAACAGCTGTCAAAACTAAAGTAGGTCTCTATTCTAGTATCCATAGATATTAATATTGTTATCGATACGAAACGTCAATTCAGTATGTTTTTTTATAAAAACCGTACGACATTTGATCTCGAGTGACATGAGAATATGGATACATTCGTTTGTATATGATTTAGAAAAAAAAAACATTCGTCTTGACGGAGGTTCGAATTAATATAATAATAATAATAATAAATTTTTATTGCAGGCAAAAAACCCATATCACACAAAATTGCCGCCATTATTGTTGTCATTTGTTTGTTGGTTCTTTGCTGTTACGAAAGTATAATTGTGATAAGTTTATTGTAATTCACATTTTAGTTGAAAATATTGTTTCAATGTAAATGTAAATTACTACTATTACAATAAATAATCTGTGTATGTATTTGTTCAGATTTATTTCTTACTGCATTAGTATAATGTCGTTTTTAGATATTTTACAGGTAGCACTAGTGGTGCCGGTCATTTCCTTATGGCTTTTGAACCCATCTTAGAGTACTTATGATATGTGTGTAGATAAAGTAGTGTATACAACTGTACATAATTAGGCCTTAAAACACTCGTGTGATCCTATTATGAAACTCGCTGACGCTCGTTTCATAAAACCACACTCGTGTTTTAAAGCCTCTCATTATGTATCAGTTGCATAAACTACTATTATCTATCTAAATATTATAAACCCTCCATGATGCGTTCAAGAACCGCACATTATGACCACCACAAAAATAGACAGTTTTGTTAAAACAAATTTCTTATCTGTAAAAATGTTACTATTGCTAAATAATAACATCGATTTCGATGATATTATTCATTCAAATTTCGAACATCTCTGAAAAACAAAGAAATTTGATTTGACCTCTATTCTAATAAGTGGCGATGACGTTTAGTTCGAAATGAATTGTCAATTTGCAATCAAATTTGACAAATTTCGCACCTAAGTAAGTTATCGAATGATATGATAGTTGGGGCCGACTCCAGTTTGTCTCTGAATAAAAAAAAACTATGACAGCTGCCAGAAAACTTCATTGCCGCCATTACTGGTTAAAATTTGTTTTGTTGCATAAATTTGTTCGATTTGTTGAATTTAAACCATAAAATGAGCGATCAAGATGATGTAGATATTTCGGCGACGCCTCCTGATATCTGATATGATATATGAATTATGTTCTAAAAAAACAGTCAATTTTATGGCGGTCATAATGTGCGGCTCCTGAATGCAGCATGGAGGCTTATGATATGTGGGTAGATAAAGTAGTGTATGTAACTGTACATAATTTAGGCATTAAAAGACTCGTGTGATGTTATTATGAATAAACCCACACTCGTGTTTAATGCCCTTCGTTATGCACAGTCACATAAACTACTATTAATCTAACTTTACTTCAATATGTCCAAAAAAAACACGCTTTCACGGTACCCTAACTTGTTTATTTCTCGCCTACTTTTCAAGCCTTGGTTTTCCTTCCCCTCAGTCGCGATTCCTTTTGAAGTGACGACACATTAAACTTACATGAGCGCGATCCGTGTCAAGTATTTCTTTTTTATGTAGAATGTATGTACATATTATTATACTGATTTATAAAACTACGGGGGTGGTACGATAGTCTCACTCAATGGCGTTTTTGTATTTGATTTTATATGGTTTTACTGGCATTTCTTGAAGATCTGAGGATGTTGCCCTCCCTTGCTCTAGGGGGGTTCGGTGGGCAAAGCTCCCTACATACAAAAAGGAAACGATTAACATTATCTAGTTTCACCTGGGTAGGTTTGCTAGGTACAGTCGCCATCAGATATATCGCAGCATATAAGGCGTTCATAAATATGTGAACATGTACTGTAATGCCCAGTCAATAAGAGTCGTGTTCAGATATTTATGACTACCTTACATGCTACGATATGTCTGATGGCGACTGTACCTTGCGTCGAATAGAAGCCTCTTAGATTTGTCAACTTGCTTACAGTGAGAACAGTAAGGTAAGGTTGTCTGTCCGTCTGTCACCATGCTGTATCTCATGAACCGTGATAGTTTGAATTTTCCTTTGAAATTTTCAACTGTCTAGAAGTTGAAAATTTCACAGATGATGTATTTCTGTTGCATACCAGGTGTAAACTTAACTCAACCCGGCCAGCTAAGATGGGAACCGTTTGTACGGAACCCTCGGTGCGCCAGTCCAACTCGCACTTGGCCGGTCTTTATTAGTATTGTGGACCCAATATAAACAAACAGAAATAAGAAATGTGGGTGTGTTGGTAGCTTTTTGTAAAAAAAGTAAATTAGGAGTATTAAACATTATACATAGTGATAGTTATATTATTAGTTTTTATGTCAATACAAATAATGCAACTTGACTATTGTTACTTTGAAGATTATGCAAATTAGGTTTTAATTAATTTGTTTTAATGTAACATTATTATTTCTAAACATTAAAATTATGATATTCGTTTTAATGCAAAATGAAAATTCGCTAATAGTTTTTAAGACAATCATTACGAACCCGGTTAAAACAATAAATGCCTGAGCAAATTATTTCGATAAACCAATTAGTATCGCCCATTTTGCCCGGAGTGTCGAGGCACCACGACGGGTTCGAATCCCACTCAAAGTTTCAGTCATTTTTTCAGTATACAAATTAAATAGAAAACTTTAATAATTATAAAAACGGTTTAAACTCGCGTAAAAAATCCCAGGAACGGACCGACATGTTTCGAACTCGTATATGGAGCTCTTCATCAGGGGCAGCTATCCGTGCTGCTACACAGTGCGCCGTGAGTCCCAAGGCAGCTCGGATAGCTGTCCCTGTTTTTTAGGGTTCCGTTGTCAACCAGGAACGCTTATAGTTTCGCCATGTCCGCCTGTCTGTCTGTCCGTCCGCGGCTTAGCTCCGTGATCATTAGTACTAGAAAGCTGAAATTTGGTATGAGTATGTGTATGTATCACGCCGACAAAACGGTAAAAAAAAGCAAAAAAAAAAAACCCCGCTTCGATTGTAGTAGATCGCATTCAATTTTTCGTTCTTAATTTACCTTTGTGTTTATAAAAAAATAAAAATGTGGTGTTTCCTTCCAACACTAGTATGTGGGGTGTCGTTGAATAGGTCTCTTAAAAATAAAAGGGGTCTTCAGAAATCCAAAAAATAACGTCGTCTCCCCCTCTACGGAACCCTATACTTAGCGTGAGCCGACATGTTCTTGTATAATTATTAAATAAAATATATGACACAAACCTACTTCTACAAAGGTCAGAGCCACGCGCCAAAGCCAGAAAGAAAGTACGTGATCTTTCACCCGCCATTTTTAACTGTATTCGCAAAGAAAGCGGGCATAGCCAAGCCAACGGCTAATTTTGCTCGAGATTTACGACCTCCATTTTAGAAGTAACGCCGAGTTAAGAAATAATCTCGTTCGGCTAATTTATATCTCCTGCTTCTGACCGAATATGAAAAATGTAATAATTTATACGCTAGTTTTCTGTGTAAATGAAAACAAAAGAGCGTTTTACGGTTTCGCAAGGAAACCTTACAGCCGTTTTAGGACAAGTATATATGGCTGTAATTTGGCGACATAATATCAATCAATCAATCTTGTCAATCATCAATACGCAAAGAATACAATTCGAAAGGTATTCTGGCATTCGAGTGGTTGAGTGGTTGACACTTTGGACCAAAAATCCAGATGTAGCGGGTTCAAACCCCCTGTCTCTTATGTCAGGTTAACAATATTTTTCTTTGTGCTTTTATCTTTGTATCAATGGTATCAACAATAAAATACCTAAATTTACAGTGTGAACAAAAAGAGTGGAAATTAAAAAGTGGCAATACTGTAGTGTCCTCCCCTCTAATCAAAATAAGAAAACGGGGACGACAGTATAGTATTGCCACTTTTTAATTTCTACTCTTTTTGGTCGGACTGTATCAAGCGAAGTTTGCAAAGTTAAAAATACAGAACCTTCTGTAATCTTTGGAATGTTCCATTCAATATCCTTCTACATATTTGAATTCAGTTAAAATTTCAAAAGTTAGCTAACCCTTCAGGTGGCAGCGCCACCAGTTGCATGGCAGGAGAAGTGGCGCGTCTATTTTACAAAATTTACCGTTAAGTGGCAGGAACCGGGAGCCGGACCCAACGTCAAGTGGCAGAGATCCGGGAGCCGGATCGGACAAAACAAGCCGTTGGGTGGCAGGATCCGGCTCCCGGACCCTGTGCGATGTCTTATTTCGCACCCGAAATAAAACCGTTAAAACTATATCTTGCTTGCTCACACTTTCAAGATGCATTCGTCACTAAACAAGGACGGCATTCACTAACGGTCGAATTGCCGCGCAAAGCAAAGTTCGTTAGAAATTGCGTCATCTTCCCGACCCCCCCGACCATCACGCGTCGACCGCCGAGCCGTAAGCATTTTAAAAACCTTGTGGTTAGAAAATATTGTATAGTGAGGTGTAATAAAAAGGGTTATAGGTGTAAATAAATATATAGATTTGCCATTAAATTAGTTTTTTCTACGGTTCACTGTTTTTTTTCCTAATTATAGTTATTTTTATACATAAAGTGGTTAAAATTTAGTCATTCGACGATTGATCAAGACTAGCAAAATTTCCATAAATGGAATGGCATTAATTTCTATACAATAAATATGGCATTTTATGATGAATCCAACGATATATAGTTTATATACAACATCTATTTTTGTTCTTTGAGAAAAGATATGTTTTGTAACATGCGGAAATTCGCGATGACCACCCGTGGGAGGCCCGCCACTTAACGGTATATTTTGCCAAGATGGCTGTGCCACTTCTCCTGTCATGCAATCAGAAACCTTGCCACTCAACGGCTTGTTTTGTCAGGTCCGGCTCCCGGATGCCTGCCACTTGACGTGGGGTCCGGCTCCCGGTTTCTGCCACTCGAAGGGCTAACATGTAACACGCTGTACACACTTGTCCAACAATGTTCCTAAGTGTTTGTCCCAGTTTCTTCAAAAAAGTAACAAGTAAACAGGGTAACAACATTCCTATTGAAAATAGACGCAAGCGCCATAGCGTCATATAGAGATTTAGGATATTTTGACTAGGAGCAGCGTCTACGACATTGTAATGAAAAAAAAAGCGTAAGCGGCGTAGGGACACATGGAGACTTAAGACATTTCGACGGGGAGTGATATTTAAGCTAAGCACAGGGTGACATAAGGCGGAGAGCACTTAGGGTAAACGAGATACTTAGAACATATCGTTGTTTTAAACAAGACAGTTTTATACAGTTGAAGTTTGCTTTTGGTTGCATTTTAACCCCCGACTACAAAGAGATAGTACAGTCAGGATCAAAAGGAACTGACAATTTTACTACTGGCATAATGTGTAGTAGGCAAGAAGGAAAAAATGTTTGAGTGTCAATCGATTCTATTTTTTTATAGGGATCAAATGTCTATATGGGACTAAATATACTCAGACTGCTCTAGAAGTCAGAACTGACCCTCAAAGTTCAACATTACTACGGAGCGCTAAAATGCTCCATGCAAGTGAATATGGGTACCAATATTTGTTTGCAGACAATAAGTAATTTGCCATTTTCACCGTGAAAAAGTGCGTTAAAGTTCATGGTTGTCATACATTTCTATTTTGTTAAATTCGGAGGATTCTGGAAACAATTTATACGATAAAAAAAAAAACATAAAATTTGCGTACCTTTAAAGTCACAATTTAAAAAAATATTGTTTTTTTTTCTTTGTTTCATGATATAATTGAGCTAAATTCATTAATATAACTACAGTATGCTGTAGAACTTAACATCAGTTGTCATCCCTATTGTACACTAATATTGTTGGCTACTTTTGATGCTGACTGTTCAAGTACTTTTCTGGAACGTTTCTTGTTTAGTATTAGACGAGAAAGTTCTCAATAACATTCATGGTTCACTGGTAGAGAATGCCATTTGGCATTATGTCCACCATTTGCACCGATTGTGCAATAAAGCTTAAAGTTAAAAAGTTTCGCTTGAAGGGATCAAATTTCGATTATTGAGCATTTGTTCCAAGTCGCGGTTTGTGCAGAAAGCGTTTGGTTGGCTTGCCTACTTTATGAAAATAAAAACATTATTATTCGTGTAGAGACACTCCCGTCAAAGAATATATATACTAACGTAAAAAGAAACGACAGCGACACTTGTGTGCAGTAACAAAACTCGCGGCTATGTGTGCGTGTCAAGGGGCGAGCGCGGGCGAGTACGGGACGCGCGTGGGGGTGAAGGGCATTCACGTGAATGCCTCGTCGAAGGATTTGGCATTACAAGGTCACCGACGCCCGAGTTACACCGATAGGCCGCGGTCGCGCCTGTGCTCCCGTCTCCTTCGAAGGGTCCCTTCGACCATGGACGTAACACCAAAACCGTGGCAAAATGTGGCGGCAATTACTTTTGAACGCGATTAAGCCCTGTTTTCTGTTAATAATGTGTGTAACTAGTGAAAATTTATATCAAGATACATTTTTTATTTGTTTGAGTCTTTTTAGTTTGCCGTTATAGCCTTTATTTTATTTAGTTAGCCGCAGGAAAGTCGCCTGTTTATCGGTTTTCTACCGGATACATTTTGGTGAGTGTGCACTAGGACTGCATGAATTAATTCCAACGTCTCCGTTCAGACAATACAGTACTCGGCGCGGACTTGGATTCCACCCTGTATGTTGTCGACATACTACTGATTCGTACGAAACGCTTTGCGTCTACTTTCCTTATGAGGACAGCTAAGGAATGGAACTCTCTTCCTGCGCACCTGTTTCCTGAAAAATATAACTTGGATCTCTTCAAGTCGAGAGTGAATAGGCATCTTCTAGCCAAGCATGCTCCATCTTAGGCCTTATTGTCACTTAACATCAGGTGCAAACGAGGTTACATGCATGGCTATTTTGAATAAAAAAAAAGTTATAGGTTTTCAGGTAATATATATTTTTTAAATTTTATATTTAATAAAATGCTAAGGTGTAAGGCCTTTCAAATAAACATTGCAAAGATCGACACAAAGCATACGGAAAGATACGGATACGGAAAAAGTCGAAAGGTTGCTTGGGACTTAGGGTGGCGGAGAGGTTAACGCGCTGGACCGGCAATCCAGAGGCATTAGGTTTGATTCCCGGTCTCTTCCACCAGGTAACTAATTAAAATTAGATTTAGGTTATTGTCAAATAGTAATTCACTTCGTTTTTAATTAGATTCAGCGGAGCCGTGTACCGCGCGTGCGTCGAGCGAAGTTGCCAACTGCTTGTATTTATTCATTGTAATACCGTCTTCCAGCGAGTTGGAGTTTAGATAAGTCCGACGGTAGATCCGGCACTATTTACCGGATATTGACAGAAAAGTATCATAACTACTATTCTAAACAGGAGTTAAAAGTTTGTATGGACATAAACATAATATTTTATCCTTCTGGGGCGGAGAAAGCACGGGGAAAAGCTATATATTTATATTTTTAGGGTTCTGCACTCAAAGGGTAAAAAACGTGATCTGTTACTAAGCCTCCGCTGTCCGTCTGTCTGTCTGTCCGTCTGTCACCAGGCTGTATTTCATGAACCGTGATATCTAGACAGTTGAAATTTTCACAGTTAATGTATTTCTGTGGCTGCTATTACAACAAATACTAAAAACAAAATAAAATTAATATGTAAGTGGGGTTCTCATACAACAAACGTGATCGGTTGCGTTAACTTTGCACCTCATTTGTATGCAGAGCCATACATACCAGGTGCAAACTTAAATTAATCCGGCAAGTTGACATGGGAAGTGTTTGTAAGGAACCCTCGGTGCGCGAGTCCCACTCGCACTTGCCCGGTTTTAATTTGTTATTTAGGTTATTGTCAAATAGTAATTCACATCACTTTTAATTAGATACAATGGAACCGTGTACCGCGCGTGCGTTTAGCGAAGTTGCCAACTGCATGTATTTCAGATTTCAGATTTTCAGATTTCATTTATTCACCATAAAGTAACATGGTCATTACATGGTATGTCAAAGTACATGTTCATAAAATAATAATAATTTAATAATTAATAATAATCATTCATTATGGAAATCTAAGATGTTAATATTGATGTCCAAAAATTCTGATACAGAGTAAAATACATTTTTCTTGAAATACATTGATATTTTTTTCTTAAAGCTATTAAAGGGCAATTCAGTTATTTCAATAGGCAGTTTGTTAAACATTTTAATTTTCAGGAAAATTCCCTGTTTCTGTGTTTTCCTAAGTCTACATTTTGGTAACAATAATTTGTTCTTAGAACGGGTGTTATAGTTATGTATTCATTGTAATACCGTCTTCTAGCAAATTGGAGTTTAGATGAGTCCGACGGTAGATCCGGCATCAACAGCCTTACGATGTTCGTAGTTAGTGATGTGCCGTGTCCAAGAATTTCCGTTAAATTTCCTCATTCTGTATAAGACATGTTCTCGAGAATATTCTCTCCCCATACAAATCAGGAAACGTCCTCGAGGATGACAAATCTCTATTCGTAGTACTGTATCCTAATCAATGAACATGTTACTATTTGAGTTTGCCCGTGATAACGAAGACATGGTCAAGGATGAAACATGCTTATGCTTAGGTACCTATAAGACGGTTGTTCTTCCAAAACTTAAAATCATGAAGTTTAGATCAGTGTGAATGGAGAATATGAAGCTATTTATAATGTCAGGATTTAATTTTACATCTACCTTTTTGGTAGAGTCGATTTTACCATGTAAAGCAAACATAAGTTATTATGGCTCTTTTCCGACGCAACGTCAAAATACGATAATACGAACAAATACTTACCACAAAGTCAATCACTGGGTTAATTTTAGTTTTACCCAGTGGTTGACTGGTAGAGAATGCCTAAAAGCATCAAGTCCGCCACTTGTATGTTTTTTGGATTGTGCAATAAAATTTAAATAAATACGATTTAACTCCTTAAGCTTAAATGTCCTTGACTGTACATGTTACTCTATCGAATCTACCGGGCTTCTCATCTAAGAGTCAAAGTATTGTTTCACGCCCAAACACTTGAAGCGTCAACTTGAACAAATTAAGCAAAACGACAATG
This sequence comes from Apotomis capreana, assembly GCA_947623375.1. NCBI lineage: Eukaryota > Metazoa > Arthropoda > Insecta > Lepidoptera > Tortricidae > Apotomis > Apotomis capreana. Next base: position 1,218,623 of record OX392519.1, read on the forward strand.
ACACAAGTTTTAAGTAATGCTCCGGGTACAGACGCGGGATGGCAATAACAATGGGCGCAGAGGGTTCACTTGGGGGCTAACTTATTGCGATACAAATATTTAACACTTGTTAAGTCACACTATCTCTGTTCGCGTACTGGTTAACTGGAAGAGACCCTTTATAGAGACGTTCGTCTTTGAACGTATGTTATTTGTAATAGATGTATTTATAACTGTTTTTGTGTATAATAAAGTGTTTACTTACTTACTTACTTACAAATGTCATGCAAATCCGTCCAGCCCTTTTAGTGTGAAGATGTAACACGAAAAAACATTCGCTTTTACATTATTAATTAATGAAATTAGTGTCTTTGTTTCTGATTACTTTTGTTCTCCTAGTCATCACCATATCAGCCGAAATTCGTCTAATCTTAGATAAAGGCCTCTCCCAAAGTTCTCCACACCGATCAGTCTTGAATTGTCCTCGCCCAGCTACCTACTTACCTACCCGCGATCCTAACTATGACTATATGTATCATTTTTGAAGATTTCCGGTTTTTTTCTGTTTTCCCACACCAAATGAGGAAAGTTTCCGGAAAATTTCGGAAAAGGCACATCTCTCACCATGACCGCACTCAAAGCTTCTCTCTCTCTTATTGGCTTGCCTGTTTTCTATGACTGGAATACGAGTCATCGACATATGCCGACGACTAGGCAAATTTTTCAACTGATATTCAAAACCGTTTTCAAGTTGGCGTTTATGTTTTTTGAGTACTGTTTTTATTTCGTTTTGTACTACTTTAGTGTTTTTTTTAATCCTGACCAAAAATATATGAGGATGCGCCATATTGCGGAATTTGACTAGAACTAATTTCTTACACTGGCAATGACTTTACGAGTATGATAGTTTGTCGACAATGTCAATGTCACTCGTGGTGCTTTCTTTAAAAGACAATTTTTTTTATGGGTTTCACTTCTAGCTGTGTTGGCCAAAAAAATATCCAAAGTAAATGCCTAAAACTATTTACAATCGTGAACGTAATATAATAAATAAAGTGAACACGCGTTTACTACTCGAAAACCAGCCAGGAAAAGAGTGCATTCCATTAAATTATATTACGAGGTTACCATAGGAACAGGTACCTATTTAAACTAATGTCATTAGAGTGCGGTTGCGATTGGTTGCACAATTGTTGCCATATAAATCTTATAAATAGTTCCCTCTTGACAATCCTCATATTTCTGGTCAGGCTTTATACTGCGTGGAAGTTAAATGAAATGTTGTTAATCGAATAAATAATCCACTAAAAGACGCAATTAAAGTGGATGATCTGTAATATTCTGCAAGGTACAGCCAGCTACGCAAGCTAAGCGAGGCAAGTACAGTTCGTAACATAATGCCATTACTTGGAGTCGGTGCTGAGGGGAATTTGGTTGTGAACTGATTTTCACCATTATGTAATTGATTTTGTAATAACAGACAAACGGACTGTACTAATTTCCGGATTAGTAATAGGTAGGTACGTACACTAGTGTATTATTTTAGAGAAGCTTACTGATATACAGTCCGTTAGCTTTTATAATGGTATTCGGGTTTGATAGAACTCGAAAGGTATAAAACTCAAATCACACTCTGTAAGTTCACGGACTTTAAATCGATTGATACTGACATGTAGCTACTCGTATTTGCGCAACGTATCGCTTAAACAGCTAAAATATAAACATATTACAAATACAAAGATAGAAACAGTAAAAACATTCTAGACCCTGACCAGGTTTAAACTGATTATCTTATGCCATGCCGGGGCGATACGCTCTGATCAATTAAGCTACAAAGTCTAGTAAGGGTGTCTTCGAATTTTGTCACTGCTTGATGTTGTTTTTAGATCTTTGCACTTTTTGCATTTAACCGGTTTACTATGCCACAATCAATAGCTATAAATATATCAATTTCAATCTTATTAGACCACTGATAAAGTACATTACACTTTTAACACGCGTATTTCTACTAAGTACCTACTACAAAATTACTTCATAAAAGGATATCAAGAGTCTCTATTACTATTCACTAGCGATGAATCTAATGCAAAAACTTCAATGACTTAAAGTTTAAATCATAAAAAAACTGATAAGGATAACCTCTGTTGTTATGTAGAACGAAATGCGAGAGAAACCCCACAGTTTGTACAATAATATTATTAAATACAATAGCATTGAAAATCGGATGTGAATGTTTATATGGAAATGCGGACAGACACGCTTGATGAAAGCCGTTTATCGTAATAAACCTTTATTGCCAATAATTCCACATTTCATCCCGATTTAACACGACTTTCGCATTAAAATCGAGCCAAAACACATTCGAATAAAATCATGCACTCGCTCACGTGTTATTAAAAAGCAAAAAAATGTACTTCATTTAAAGCAAATGACGTATGAAAGAGAGTGACGTCACGAACGGGGTCACAACAGAAATGCAACGAATACGCGCGGACTGAATTTTGCTGAACAAATATTCTGAATATCGCATACACCTTATTAATTGACGGCGGAAAAACGTCTCTTGAATGTTCCCGTTACAAATTGGCGGGACAAAATCGCGACTCGATACTTAATTCGAGTTAATGAACGCATTTTTCGAATTTCGAACGTTCATTTGGCGTTTTTGTTCGTTCAATTAAGTTGCTGATGAAATTCTGGAATTGGACGTGTTTATTGTTTTTCATTGGGCGTTTTAGCGATTTTAGAGAGATCTGTGCTGCTACAATTTACGTTTCTCGTTAGGACGTCATTGTCACCGTTGCATTTGGTTTTTCTTTTTATTGGCATTTATTGAATTGTACGTAAATTGAACGTATGTTGTCCTAATAAAAATATTCATCATTCATGGCAGTTTAAGAGTCTACAAAGTTGACAGGCTAATCAAACAACGCGTCAGCTCAGTGGCTAGAGAAAAATCACTGGCACTGGCACGCATAGGCACTGGCACTGCAACACCGGGATGATGTGACACATTGTGTAATATGACTAATGTAATTTTATAATTTTATAAAGCGTTTGATTGTCTGTAACATAACATAATACTCTCGTTCACAGTTCTAAGTACACTACGGCTTGTAAATTTAAAGCACTGAATCCTGTCATGTTTTATACAAAACGAGTGCAGAAAGTGGTTGTTGAGAGAATTAAATCAAGTTGATTGACTTTAAACCGTGGAGTACCCAAGGGCTCAATTATGGGACCATTTATCTTTCTTGTAGACAAAATTTACCATTATACAAAATAAATAGTATTAGTTGCAGATGATACTTTATTGATGACACTTACCTTGCATTGCGGGAACTGCTCCGGCGGCCTGGTGACCCTCCAGCCCAGCAGCGGTGGTATGCAAACCAGCGCTGACATAAGCCAGACGGCTGCAATCATCAGCGCTGCCCGTGCTGGTGTTCTCTTCTTCAGGTAGTCTACCGCCTGGAGACAAACAAAAATCAAAGTTAGTTACCATCAAACTTGGCAAACAACTAAGTAAAGTTCATATTACTGTAATAGTTAAGTAAGTTTCTGAAGAAATGACTGACTGTTGAGTTTCTTTCGGCGCTTCTCAATAGTGGTCTCCTCTTGTGAAATGCCGATAGACTCAGACATGTAAAAGTGCCCTTGTGGCCTACTTGCAGAATACAGTTTATTATTTCATTATAATATATTCTGAATTATCAATTTTCTAGTAATTTCTTCAACTACCTACAATAGTCTTTAAGTTAATTATCTAAAGTTACCCCAAGTCGTGTGCGACTTTAGATAATTAACTTAAAGACTATTGTAGGTAGTTGAAGATACTACCTCAAATTTGATAATTCAAAATATATAAGGTACAGTATTGTCCGCGGTAATGTTACGATTGGTTTAATATTTACGAAATGAAAAGTTTTAGGCATTCTCTATTTTATGGCAAATGGCAAGACAGTGATAAATGTAAGTATGGAAAATGAAATTCGGGCAGTTCAAGGTATGTTACATACAGTTACAAATTGATACTGTCAACTGCCGTGATTGTCTAATTTGTGTGTGACATTGTTTTTAGTAGCAATGGACACGAAATTCGACGAAATCTTAAAAAGAAGAAGATTAGAATAACTACCAACGGTTAATCTATATATATAAAAGAAGAAGTCCTGACTGACTCATCAACGCACAGCCGAAACTACTAATGTGAGAGAGTTGATTTTTGCACAGTAGGTTACTTTTATAACGTGGGCTAGAGATAAGAAGGGATTTTTGGAAATACCTCCCCTAAGAGGGTTAAATAGGGGTGCAAAGTTTGTATGGGGTAAACTTTTTTTTTGGAGTTAGAGACTTGAAACTTTGTAGAATGATTACTTATTTAAAAACATAAAAAGTATTTTCAGCGTTTTAGAAAATTTCACCCCTAAGGGGGTTAAAAAGGGGTGCAATATTTATATGGGAGAAACTTAATTTTTTGAACTAGAGACTTTAAACTTTGTAGATAGCTTACTTAATCAAATACAAAAAAAGTAATTTCAGCGTTTTGGAAAATTTCACCTCTAAGGGGGTTAAAAAGGGGTGCAAAGTTTGAATGGGGAACACCGCTAATGTTGTTTATAAAGAAGTGTTACGCTAACGTTATCAGTTTATATATTTTTTATTTCCTGTCTACTACCCAGTAACTACGTCCTTTTTTAAAACGAACTTGCACCCCCTTTTCTATGGTTGAATGTCAACAATATTTTCTTAGTGCTGTCTCTTATTTATTGTGTTCCAAACTTTATGTGTTCCTATATTTAGTGAGTTGTCTATCAGCACATGAATAATTTATACTTTATATACCTATTCTTACTTTATTTAGCTTCTTGAGAGATATAGAGAACTATAGCACCAGAATATATTGAATCACTCTTCAAACAATACTACTAGCCTGTAGACCAAAATAGTAATCGCATCATTAAATTCGCTTATGTGCATTTAGTTTTTAATGGTCACATTTCAGCATTATCTTTAAACACTAGCCTTTTTAATAACTGGGGTACCTGCTAGACCATTTAGAAACATTTTGGCCCCCGCATTCGGTAACTCCGCCACACCACTAGGCCGGCGTGTACAAATACCAGTGCTGCCTTCTTATGAACAGAGGTCATTATTTATTATTGTTTTGAAATAAAGTTTATTATTTATTATTATTAAAAGAGATACTCTTCATTAAACTGCCTCCATCTCTCGATTTCCAGTGCTGAGTTTAAGATTGTTTTAACAGCCTTATGATATTTAACATTTTTTTTAAATCTCACTCATAATAACTAACATCCCCATTCTCTAACTCCAAATCCATGCGTCGCTCTATATCTTGCAGTCAATTTTGCCAAAGATTAAAAGCATCAGGTAACTGACGGAATAAATATTAAGCATCCTGCAAACAATTCCCGTAATCTAATTGGAAAATCTTCAAAAATTCTTTAACAATTGCATTGTCTAGACCATTTTAACTAAGAATAAAATTCATTTACCTATTTTAATATCTTTGTCATCATCAAAAATCTACGCGGACGAAGTCGCGGGCGGCCGCTAGTGCAAATATAAATGCCGTATTTAGCCAAACCGGTTGAAGCAATATCCTAAAAGTATAACTGTCCTTCTGCAAGACAAGAAGGCAACTTAGCATAAACAATATACTTAAGCAAATACGACGGAAGTCTCTTTTCTAAGCGACTTTAATAAAAGGAGGAGATTCTATGTTTAACTGCAAGTATTTTTTTTATTCGTTCGCTTTTGTCATTATGCTGATGATATCGAAAACAAACTGTATTTTTAAGATTGCGCTCTATTTAGATGCATATTTATAGTCCACTGTTTAGTTTCTATATCTTATTTTTACACTTTTCCTCATTTATATCTACACTTTTAATATGTTTTCTTCGAGAATCTACGTATAGTTAAGTTCATATTACTGTAATAGTTACTATCCTTTATGAAAAAATGACTGACTGTTGAGTTTCTTTCGGCGTTTCTTCTCAACAGTGGTCTCCTCTTGTGAAATTCCGGTAGACTCAGACATGTAAAAGTGCCCTTGTGGCCTACTTGCAGAATAAAGTTCATTATTTCATTATTTCATTACTGACTCAAAATTACAAATACAAAACTCGTATAATACTCGGGAACCTAAGCGTGCGTAACCTTACTAAAGATTTAGGTTATTCAATAACAGTAACTATCAAAACAATAAGACCGGCGATGTATCGTTATATCGCCCCGTCTATTTCCAAAGTCTATCAGTTTTACGCGAGTCATTAATATTTACGATTTCCTTCAGTTGACCGAACGCGGCAGCCATACGAATGAGATTTATAATGTTGGCAAAAGAGAATGGGCTAAATTCAATATGTTTGTGTATCGGTCAGTGGCGTTTTGTTGTATCAGAAATAAATATTTTAAGGGTCATGCCAGCACGGCTAGCATAACTGAAAAAATCGGTGTTGCGGCTTAGAAAATTATAATTCAATGTATTTTAGCCTTCTAAATAACAACGGTGAGAGTAATTTTAATCTTGCAAGTGTGTCAAAAATTAGTTTCTATTTCACGGTCGCTGTGCTCAATACAGGCATCGCTGCGGTTGGGGGCTTCTGCTTGCGACTGCGATGCTGAAGTGCAATCTATTCAACACATTAGCAAAGAGTTTCCTCTCTCGGTACACTTTTTTAGGGTTCCGTACCTCAAAAGGAAAAAACGGAACCCTTATAGGATCACTTTGTTGTCCGTCTGTCCGTCCGTCTGTCAAGACCCTTTTTCTCAGGAACGCGTGGACGTATGAAGCTGAAATTTATATCAATTACTCAGGTCTACTGTCCCTTGAAGCTGTGAAAAAATCAAACTTCTAAGCCAACGCAATCAAAAGATACAGCCGTTTATGCCGCAAATTTTCGACACTTGCAAGGGAATCAAAACCTACAGGGTGCTTCCCGTGAACTCAGAATCTTGAAATTTGGTACGAAGCAACGTCTTATAGCATAGATAAAGGAATAATTACGAAAACCATAATTTTTTTTTTTAATACCTAACTTTGCACCTAATTTGCATATTTTCGACACTTGCAAGGGAATCAAAACCTACAGGGTGCTTCCCGTGAACTCAGAATCTTGAAATTTGGTACGAAGCAACGTCTTATAGCATAGATAAAGGAATAATTACGAAAACCATAAAAAAAATTTTTAATACCTAACTTTGCACCTAATTTATATGGGGCGCTATACATACCAGGTGCAAACTTAACTTAACCACTTAGGGATGGAAAGTGTTTGTACGGAACCCTCGGTGCGCGAGTCCGACTCGCACTTGGCCGGTTTTTTTTTTTTTTTTATAACGGCACAACATAGTGGCTCCACTTCGCCTGATGGTAAGCAAAAAGGGGAGCCCAAGTCGCAATGGCAACTGACGAGAAACCAACGGTGCCAAGTCAGTTGACATTTGCCATGCTGGCCCGAGAGATGCTTCTTCACGCTTCGTTTGAAGGGTCCCAAGTTATAAGAAGGAGGAAACACATGAGCCGGCAAGGAGTTTCACTGGAGGCCCTGCCGACGACCTGATCAACCTCAACGACGATGCCATCAACTGGCTAATGAGTCTCAAACTTCACTACATAGTATATATCAAAGTCGCTTCCTGTCTGCCTGTCCCTATGTATGCTTAGACCTTTAACACTACGCAACGGATTTTGATGCGGTTTTTATAAATACATAGTTATTCAAGAGGAAGGTTTATATGTATAGTACATGCATAATTCATCAGCATTGCACCCGTGCGAAGCCGGAGCGGGTAGCTAGTAATATATGAACTACGATTAAATAAATTAGTTTCTATGGTTGCCGCCAGCGATAACCCAAGCCAAAATAAAAGCGGCCGTATAATAAGCGGGTCCCGACTGCGCCAAACAGCACCCGTTACCATTATGGAGACACTTGGCAAGGCTCGGCGACTTTGATATACGGCGTATGTATGATTGAAAAGACACATTTTTTTAAGACAGTAGGTACTTGAACTGTATCAGGGCTGGTGGGCCCTCACCTCACTACCAGTAGTCGGACTTTGTGTGGGAGTAACTCTCACAGGGGACAAGACACATACATATTTTATTTTAATTAAGTATTTCAACCGCCTTGAGATTTTTCCTCGCAGCTTTTCACAGGGAACTTTAGGTGCAGTTTTTATTTTTTGAACTTGGGAAATCCAAACCTTTGATGTAAAGATCAAAGCAGAAAGAAATTTTTTTAATGTGTAACCTTGCGGAAGAGACCGGGAATCGAACCCGGTACCTCTGGATTACCGGTCCAACGTCTTAAACTCTCGACCACCGTAACGCCAGATAACCTTCCGAATTTTTCCTTATGTTTTGTCCTAATTTGAAAGGCTTTACACCTTAACATCAGGAAAAAATCCAAAGGTTATCTGGCGTTAGGGTAGTGAACAGGCTAATACGCTGGACCGGTAATCCAGAGGTACCGGGTTCAATTCCCGGTCTTCCGCCAGATTACACACGTCAATCTTTCTTTGTCCCTTGATTTTTGCATCAATGGTTTAATATAAAGAATTGTGGTGTGCGCCCACTTTTCCCAAACTACTTAAATACTAATTTTATTAAAACTTTCGTGAGACATATTTAATTATTGTATTAAGCGGTTTACACTCACGTGAAATTGTCAGGAACGGCCCGACATGTTTCGAACTCGTATGGAGCCCTTCATCAGGGACGGCTGCCCGCACACCGCCGCGGCAAACTCGTCACACAACATGTCGGGCCGTTCCTGACAATTTCACGTGAGTGTAAACCGCTTAATACAATACTTAAATACTAGTAGAAGTGAACGAACCAATAAAGATATTTACCTTTTTATATATTTGAGAAGATAAGTAATGTTGTATGCAAGATTATTTGGGGAACACCCAAATATTCCGAAATATTTTATACCGAATTTATTAATTCCGATTTTTAAAACTCCGAATTTCATAATTCCTAGGAAATAAAATTCCGATTACTAAAAAACACGAAATTTATTTAAACGAATTTCAAATTTCCGATTGTATATTATTCCGATTTTTATAACTCCGAATAATGAAAAGCCCGAAGTGTCATTGGCCTGAAAAACAAAATTCCGATTATGAATTTTCCGAAACTTCATTACTTATTCGGAAATTTGATATTCGGGATAATGACATTCGTATTTTCAATAATCGGAAATTTTATTTCTTAGGAATTATGAAATTCGGAGTTTTAAAAATCGGAATTAGTAAATTCGGAATTAAATATTTCGGAGTATTTGGGTAAAGATTATTTTTTTAACCAATTTTTTTCGTTAAAACAAAAATAGAAAACCGGATTTGGACAAATATCGAATTGGCTAAACCCCGAAAACTGTAGGTTGGGTTATTGGCTGAACCCTGAAAACTGTAGGTTACGTTAGGTTTGTATTGTGACCACGTATAGCGGAGCGTCAGACTTGCTGAACCCGAAAACTATAGGTTAGGTTATTGGCTGAACCCCGAAAACTGTAGGTTAGGTTAGGTTTGTATTGTGACCACGTATAGCGGAGCGAGCGGAGCGTCAAAAGACTGGCTGAACCCCGAAAACTGTAGGTTGGATTATTGGCTGAACCCCGAAAACTGTAGGTTAGGTTAGGTTTGTATTGTGACCACGTACAGCGGAGCGAGCGAAGCGAGCGGAGCGTCAGACTTGCTGAACCCCGAAAACTATAGGTTAGGTTAGGTTTGTATTGTGACCACGTATAGCCAGGCTATCCCCACGCGTTTCGACCGCGCGAAACATTCCGATCTCTAAGTGGCAACCTCGCGTGACAAAACTTCAGTGGGCTGCCACGCCTCGCGGCGAGCGGACGGCGTACAGTTAACGTTTCCCGCGCAACCTGTGCTGTACGATGTAGAAAAATAAAAGTCGGGCATATTGTTTTTGCGGCAACAAAGACGATTGAAAATGATTTCATTTGTTCCAGAACACATTAAACTCTCCGGAATAAAAGATATTGTTTAAGAATTAACGTTTACTGGGGCACTATTAACGCGTAACTATTAAAGTCTGGGTATTTCTCTAAAAATCTTTATGGGGGCGCCTAGCTTTTTTTCGAATTAATTGCGTTGGTTTGATTCCATGCTGTGTTGTTATTACTGAATGTTTAGTTATACAATCAATAAGTAAAATGTTTAAAGATTCACTCTATTATTCCTTATGTTTTAGAAACACGATTACTTGTAGTTTCCTCGATAGTTTTTTTTTTAAAGAACCTCAAAAAAGCAACATAAACCCTTAGTATGTCATAAATACTGCAGGGAAAGTTATCAGTTTTTTTAATAATAACATAACGAGATGTTAACTATAATGTATACATCTTACATTTTCAAAATCTGTATTATTTCAATAATTAAACCGAAATAACATGATTTCCGCGCTCCCAGCAGAGATGGGCAAAAGTTAATCGATTAACGATTAAGATTAACTTTTTTAATCTCGATTAACGATTAAAATTGACGATTAGTTAATCTAATCGTACGAGTTCCGATTGATTTAATCTCGAAAGATTAAGTTAATGGTCGATTAATTTTTAGCGATTAAATTTTTAATCGATTAATTAATTCGATTAACTTTCTCTCGATTAATATTAGGAAAAATAAGATAAGACTTTTTGTAAGTCTAAGTCCCTGCCTAGAACATCTTAGAGTACCGCACTATAAAAACCATCTTGTATTACTGTAACAAGAGGGAAGAGGGAAGAGCGGAGAGGGAAGAGCGGAGAGGGAAGAGCGGAGAGGGAAGAGCGGAGAGGGAAGAGCGGAGAGGGAAGGGCGGAGGGCGGAGAGCGGCGATCGGAGAGCGGAGAAACGCGTGCGGAGAGCGGAGAGCGGAGAGTGGAGTGCGGCGTGCGGAGAGCGGAGAGCGGAGAGTGGCGTGCGGAGAGCGTAGTGCAGCGTGCGGAGAGCGTAGTGCAGCGTGCGGAGAGCGGCGTGCGGAAAGCGGAGAGCGGCGTGCGGAGAGCGTAGTGCAGCGTGCGGAGAGCGGAGAGTGGCGTGCGGAAAGTGGAGAGCGGCGTGCGGAGAGCGGAGGGCGGCGTGCAAAGAGCGGAGAGCGGCGTGCGGAAAACAGAGAATGGCTTGCGGAGAGCGGAGAGCGGCGTGCGGTGAGCGGAGAGCGGCGTGCGGAAAGCGGCGTGCGAAGAGCGGCGTGCGGAGAGCGGCGTGCGGAGAACGGAAAGCAGAGAAGCGGAAAGAGGGAACGGTCGGATGCAGAGGTAACCGAACGTAGAGAATGGTGTTCAATCGTCCTGATGTGGGCAACCCAGTGGGAATCGGGTTGTCTGGACGCCACGCCTCTGCTGACTAGACTGGTTGACCAAACGAGCGAAGGCACGAGAAAAAGCTAGCGTTCACATAACGGAGGCAACCCTAGAGCACATTCCAATGACGTTGCGTCATCCGCGGGAGGGGGCATCGATAGCGGTGGCAACGCCTGCCGTCCAAACAAGTGGGGTATCTGTTACGTAGTAACTTGTATATAATCTGTGGTATAGCGGAGCTTGCGGAGCGTCAAAAGACTTGCTGAACCCCGAAAACTGTAGGTTAGGTTAGGTTTGTATTGTGACCACGTACAGCGGAGCGAGCGGAGCGTCAGACTTGCTGAACCCCGAAAACTATAGGTTAGGTTATTGGCTGAACCCCGAAAACTGTAGGTTAGGTTAGGTTTGTATTGTGACCACGTATAGCGGAGCGAGCGAAGCGAGCGGAGCGTCAGACTTGCTGAACCCCGAAAACTATAGGTTAGGTTATTGGCTGAACCCTGAAAACTGTAGGTTAGGTCAGGTTTGTATTGTGATCGCGTATAACGGAGCGAGCGAAGCGTCAAAAGACTTGCTGAACCCCGAAAACTGTAGGTTAGGTTAGGTTTGTATTGTGACCACGTGTAGCGGAGCGTCAACAGATTTACTGAACCCCGAAAACTGTAGGTTAGGTTAAATCCTAGTATTACCTATTTCACCTCGAGGCAGGCCCCGTTAGCCCGAAAAACTTTCACATATTTAGGCTTATATTTTATAGTAAATTAATAACAGCAATTCGTAATTTTGATGTTTCGGACTTTTGATTAGTCGGGTTTATTATTGGTCGGTGTAATGTTATTCGGAGTTTTGAAAATCGGTATTTTTATAATCGGAATTCGTATTTTTGATATTTCGGATTATTATTCATTCGGACTTCTTATTGTTCGGTGTATTGAAATTCGGAATATTGTATACCGTGATTGTAAACGTTAGACATTTTGAAATTTCGGTTTTATAAAAATCGGAAAAATGAAAAATCGACATACTTATATTCGGAGTTTTAAAACATTCGGAATTATAATAATCGGTATTATGAAATTCGTGATTCCGATAATCGGAATTTAGTTTTTCGTATTTATGTAGTGTACCCGATTATTTGCAATAGTTTCCATATCAAAGCACTTGAATTATTATGATTTTCATCGCGTCAGGTGCTGTTCTATTCCCGTACACTTGTAAATGTCATGAATAACTTAACGTTTACGGCGCATAAACAGACAAACTTGCATTTATGTGAATCGTAAGCGCGCCGTATAAACTGAAAGCAATTGGTGCCAGATTGTTGTTCTGTTGCATTATACTGCATTCGACTGACATACATCTAATGCTAGCATACCTACAATTCTAAAGCTGTATCGAAAATCCCAAATACTTAAAAAAAAACAGTTATCAATGGAGCACGATACTGCATTTTGCATAGGCTCCCACCTGGAAGACCGGCAACGCAATTGTGAGTCCTCTTTACATTTACTACACAGTACTTAGTTTACAGCACAGACTACCCCCACTAGACGGAGCATGTAAGGCGACCCGCGCGCTCCAACGATATGGTACGGCAGAACATTAAAGTATGAACACGGCGGCCACCGTTTAGTTGCGTCCATGTTTATGATCCATGCGTACGTCAATAAAAAAAGAAATTAAATAAATAACATGGTAAATTGTAGTGTTAAGTGGTGTAGAGAGACCTCATAAACATGGCCGCAACTAAACGGTGGCCGCCGTGTTGATACTTTAATGTTCTGCCGTACCATATCGTTGGTGCGCGCGGGTCGCCTTACATGTGCCTTACATGCTCCGTCTAGTGGGGGTGGTCTGTGGTTTACAGTGACTGTCGTCGCTAGTGACTGCGTAAACGATTTGTATGGAGAATTGTAGTTCTACAAAGTATCCACTAGGTGCGCTTTACTGTTCACCTGTTTGAAAAGGACTATATTTTTAATGCTTTTACAAATGTATAGTTTTCAGATTTTTATAAGTTTTAGTAGTATGTAACGATATTACTTGCCAAATTTCATAGTTTTAGGGCATCGGGATCGGGAAGTACCCTATCATTTTGATTCCCTTGAGAGTGACGAAATGTACGTCTTTTGCGACATAAACGGCCGTTTTTTCACGTTTACGTAGAAGTTTGATTTTTTCCTAGCTTCACGGGACCGTAGATCTATAGGTAGGTGTAGCATATTCTATAAACGTATACAATGTCTGTAAACGCAAGTGTCACGATGACAGCTCGCTCTCTGCCTATTGAGATTGACCACTGACACGGTACACATTGAATCCAACTATCAATATATTAAACATTGTGAATATTGCTAAGAAGACTAAAATATATACCCGAAGACTTTATTAAATTGTTTTATTTGAAGATCTTACATGGCGCAGCCGAAAAGGAGTCACATTCAGGAAGATTAAACTGGATTGGACAAGGTAATCGCTACTGAGTGCACATGTTCGTTAACAGCAAAATGGCTGTAGATTACTAATATTAATTATGAATTTGGAAGAAACAAGTGAAAATTTTACGAAAATGTCTGCCGTCGAATATAAAATGCCCGCGGGCCTCAATTTAGAAGATATTGAAAACTGCTGGCCGCAGTGGCAACGGTTCAAGTTATCTTTTCGCAACTTCGTGCTGGCGGCGGGGTTAGAAAGAATATCAGAAGCCAGAAAAGCAGCAATACTGATTAACTGCGTTGGCCACGGAGCGCAAGAATTATATTTTAATGTCCTTAAAGTGGAAGGCAAGGACAAGTTGGAGGAGGTGATCGAAGTTTTCGACGACTATTTCAAGCCGAAACAAAATGAGATTATTAACAGATTCAATTTCAACAAGCGGAACCAAGAAGAGGGAGAAACGTTTGATACTTTTTACACAGCAATAAGAAAAGTAGCGGAGAACTGCAACTTTGGTGACCAGAAAGAAAAGATGCTTCGGGACAAGATTGTTATTAGTGTTCGGGAACAACGTATCCAACAGAAGCTACTCGAAATGAAGGACCTCACTATGGAGAAGGCCATCGACATCTGCAGGTCTGCGGAGCTGTCCAGAGAGTTTGTGAAGACGCTCAACAACCCGGAGGTGCATGCATTTCAGACGGGCTATGCAAAGCAGCAGCAGCAGCAGTCGAATAAAGCTAAGTATTTCAGTAATCCTAAAAAGACTATGTCTCAAAATGTTAATATGGAGGGCCGTTATAATAGATGGTTTTATAACTGTAAAAAGTGTAATACCGAGCATGGTCCTAAACAGTGTCCTGCATATGGTAAGGCTTGCTCGAGCTGCAACAGGCTGAATCATTTTAGTGTAGGTTGCAATTTCAATAAGAAACGGGTTGATATTATTAATAACAATGATAACGAAGAGGCCTGCAACAATGTTCATGATTTATGACTGTCGAATAACATTACTTATGAGGTTTATTCCATAGATTTGTGTAAAAATGATTGGACCGAGACACTCAGAGTGGAAAATAAAAAAGTTGCATTTAAATGTGACACTGGAGCCCAAATTAATGTTCTGAGTATGAGGGATTTTAAGAAAATTGTCAATGATGATAATGATATTAAAATATCTGAGACAAGAGTAATAATTAAAGTCTTCGGGGGTGGGAAATTGTTCCCTATAGGTAAAGTCACACTAAAAGTTTTTTCTAATGCAGTTAAGAATTATGAAGTCATAACTGAATTTTTAATTGTCAAAGAAAGTGTCAGACCAATCTTAGGATTAGCCTCATTAGTAAAACTGAAGTTATTAAATAATACTAACATTGATACAATTGAGACTGATCATGTTACTGTTAATACTGTAAAGACTGATCTGGTAACTAATAATAATAGTAAAAACTGTATGATTAATAAAAACATCGAACTATTTCAGGGTGTTGGCGAGTTCAAAACGCCACTACAACTGCGTATTCGACCTGACGCTGAGCCTGTGGTGAGACCTCCACGGCGGGTACCCAACTCCCTGAAGCCGCGCCTCGCGGACAAACTGGCAGCTCTGGTGAAACACAAAGTAATAGCTAAGGTAGACCCACCCTAAAAGTTTTGTTAGTAATTTAGTGATAATTGAAAAGAAAAATGGTTCACTTAGAATTTGCCTAGACCCGAAGGACTTGAATCAAGTGTTAATAAGAGAGCACCATTTAATACCAACCTTAGATGAGATTGTGCCAAAACTAAGTAATAAGAAGATATTTTCTGTACTGGATCTATCGGATGGGTTTTATAATATTAAATTATCAGATAGTTCAAGTGACTTGTGTACTTTTAATAGCCCGTTTGGCTGTTATAAATTTCTAAGGTGTCCCTTCGGGATCTCTGTAGCTCCGGAGGTGTTCCAAAAATATAGTGAAACTGCATTTGGGGACATCCCGGGAGTTATTGTTTATTGTGATGACCTCTTAATTTGTGCTGACACTGAACAGGAACATGACGCAATACTAAACAAGGTGTTTAATAGAGCCAGAGAACACAATGTACGCTTCAATAAAGAGAAATTTCAATATAAATTAAAACAAGTAAAGTATTTTGGCCATATTTTTTCTGAACAAGGCATGCAAATTGATCCTGATAGAGTCAGTGCAATAGTTAATATGAAAAGCCCTAACAACAAAAAAGAACTTCAAATTTTTCTGGGAATGGTCAATTATTTACGAAAATTTATCCCACACTTAGCTAATATTGCAGCACCATTACAACTGTTATTGAAGAAAGATGTTGATTGGCTTTGGACGAAAATTCATGAAGATGTATACACTAATATTAAAAATAAAATCTGTACAGCTCCGGTCCTTCAAAATTTTAATGATAATTTGCCCATTACTATACAATGCGATGCATCTAAAGATGGTCTAGGATGTTGTATACTTCAAAATGGTAAACCAGTTTGTTTCGCTTCACGAAGTTTAACATCGGCAGAACGTAACTTTTCACAGATCGAAAAAGAACTCTTAAGTGTAACATGGTCTACACGTAAGTTTCATTACTACATATATGGACGTAAAGTGACAATACTTAATGATCACAAACCCCTTGAAAGTCTACTTAAGAAACATCTTCATGAAGTACCGTCGCCTAGGTTACAAAGATTAAAACTAAAACTATTAAGATATGACATAGAATTCGACAAGGTAAATTTATGTACATTGCGGATTTGCTATCACGCTCTTATCAACTGTCACAGGACACCGATGAGTCTTACATGTATGAGGTGATACATTTCATGGGCTTAGCAAGCAATTTAGAATGCTCGGAGGAACAAAAAACAGTATTAATAAATGAAAGTTCCAACGATAACGAATTACAGATATTAAGAAATTTCATAATGAATGGATGGCCCACTAATAATAAGGATATTCCTGATGGTCTACATAGTTACCATAAATTAAGAGGTGAACTGACTATAGATAACTGTTTAATATTTTTTAATAATCGATTAATTGTTCCTAAAAGTTTAAGACAGTCATTCATTAAAACCTTACATGAAGGACACATCGGTGTGACAAAAATGAAACAACTGGCAAGAAATCTGTATTATTGGCCACATATAG
The DNA here is from genome assembly GCA_947623375.1 of Apotomis capreana. Classification (NCBI taxonomy): domain Eukaryota; kingdom Metazoa; phylum Arthropoda; class Insecta; order Lepidoptera; family Tortricidae; genus Apotomis; species Apotomis capreana. Next base: position 1,235,541 of record OX392519.1, read on the forward strand.
ACTCTCATATTGAAGAATATGTTAAGCGTTGCTTTCCCTGTCAAACTTTTCAAAATAATAATGTTAAAGAGCCACTACTGTCGCACAACATACCTAGCTTACCGTTTTATAAAATAGCTATTGACATTATGGAGTTTAAAACAAAGAGTTACTTAATAATTTACGATTATTATTCTAAATGGTTAGACATCAAAAAGATAACAAATAAAAGCTCAAAGTCCATAATTTATGAGTTGATAGAGATTTTTTCTAATTTTGGAATTCCAGCTGAAATAATATCAGACCATGTTCCATTTGACTCTAAGGAGTGTAGGGACTTTGCACAGGAGTGGGGGTTTAAGTTCACATACACAAGTCCCAGGTATCCTCAATCAAATGGCATGGCTGAAAGAGGTGTTCAGATTGCTAAAAAAATCTTATACAAATGCTTAGAAGACAAAAGTGATTACAGATTAGCTTTACTGAATTATAGGGCTTCACCCACATCTGGCACCAATGTCACACCTAGTGAACTGTTAATGAATAGAAATTTAAAAACGAAATTAATAGTTACCTCACAGTATTTGCAACCAAAGACTATCACAAATGTAGAAAATATATTTAATAAATCTAGAAATAGTAATGTAATAAATTATAATAAGAGATCTAGATATAAGCAACCATTTGTGGTGGGTCAAGATGTGTGGTGGAAGAAAGATATTAATAAAAATGTATGGTTACAGGGTAACATAACTAAATGTAATGGCATGAGGTCGTATGATCTCGTAGATAAAAATAATGTTAAATATACGAGGACATCGTATCACATAAGGCCGGCATTACTTGATGTTTCACCAGACCAGCCAACAAGTCACAGGGTCGGTCGAATGCGCAGCTCTATGTTGCATGTATGTAGTATAGTTTTTAAGGATATTATCTTAAGTCTCTTTAGCTTAATAGATAGCGAATGTCTTGGTTTGAGGGAAGGAAGAAAAACAATTTGTATTGCTAATGCGGTTTAATGTAACAAAATTTTAAAATTCAAAATTGTAAACTTGTTTTCGTTGAAAAGGGAAAGATGTAGCATATTCTATAAACGTATACAATGTCTGTAAACGCAAGTGTCACGATGACAGCTCGCTCTCTGCCTATTGAGATTGACCACTGACACGGTACACATTGAATCCAACTATCAATATATTAAACATTGTGAATATTGCTAAGAAGACTAAAATATATACCCGAAGACTTTATTAAATTGTTTTATTTGAAGATCTTACAGTAGGTAGATATATGGTGTTAATTTTAACTCGATACCTCCACGCGTTCTCGAGATAAAGGGTCTTGAGAGACAACTAGACGGACGGACAACAAAGTGATCCTATAAGGGTTCCGTTTTTTTAAAGGTTGCGTTCCGATTGAGGTACGGAACTATAAAAATGGCGTAGGCGCACAGCGCCATTATTACTGAGCCGATTTTTATCTGCTTGGATACAGCATGACCTTATGACAGGAAAAATATTACTTTGGGATTTGAAGAAGTTTTAACGTACTATAATGGGAACATTCCCTTTCAGGGGACGATTTCAAAATCACGTGTAAAGTAAATAAAATTTAAGTGGCCCTTATTTCTCTTTTTAACCGATGCCACAAAACGGAGCAAGTTTTTTTTAGGATGTTTCCCGATTACTGGATTCGGCTGGACCGATTTTCTAGTTGATCCCATTGTCATATAACCAGGGTTCGTAAAATGCGACCAAAGTCGTCTCTGGTTGTCATACTCATACAATGTGGATAAGGAGGGATTAACACTGGTGGAAAGGAGCCGCAAGACTCTGAGTGGCACTGCCGAGCCGGTTGGTTCTGGCCTTCGAATTGCGACTTCGAGTAAGGCGCTCTATGTGTGGCGCTTGCATCACGCCGCCATGGCTGACGATGTGGTGGAGTACGTCCACCGGAAGACTGGCTTCTCGCTGAGTGCACCAGCTGTAATCCCGCCACTACGTGCACTTCAGCTCGTTTGTGGCCGCTGCCGGACACCATCGCAAGAGCAGACTTTTAGCCGAAGGATGTCGTGCTTCGGCAGTTCCGAGGCAATTTGCCGAATCCTATACCAGATTAGACTTCGCAACGGAACCACGCCGTATCGTCGACTACTAGTTTTAAGTTCTGTTTATATGTATTTTTGTACTTCACAGAGCCTTGGTTTTATAACTGTAATTCTATGTAACTTTTTTGAATAATATGTAAATAAATAATAAAAAATACATCATTCCAATAGATTTTCTTCGCATTTTACGATCCCTGCATATAATTATTACATCGTTTCTTTGACTACGGTTATTTATTTGATGTAAAATGATTATGAGCAGTAGTTGTCAGATTTAGGTCGATATACATTCAGATCTCTGTCCGCTCGTAAACCAGACGAATGTTTACGACAATTGTATCTCAGCCACAGCATGTGCCACGGTTATTTGTGATATCCTCGGTTGTTAATAGTTAATTGGTTGCTACTTTGTATTGTTTGTTGTGCCATCATAATACAATTATGTGGAGGGTAAACTTACGTGACGCGACAGTGTGTGCGAAAATAGGCGCGCAGACATAATTTTTGAGGTCAATCGATTCTATTTTTTATTGGGATCAAACGTCTATATGGGACTATCTACACTTAAGATTTGGACAAGCAGGTCAGACTTGTTATAACTATTTCCAGGTGACTCCACCCTCCCAAACAAAAAGAGACCCGAGAAAGACTAATTGACTGCCTTGAATGTCAGAATCAGTTTGGTTAGCAATATAGGCGTGTAGACATTTTTTTTTTCGAGGATATCAATCGATTCTATTTTTTATTGGGATCAAATGTCTAGGTATATGGGACTAACTACATTTATAGACTGCTCTAAAAGTCAAAAATGACCGACAAAGTTCAACAATCCTACGGAGCGCTAAAACCACTCCATACAAATGGCCACCTCCATGTGACGAGTGATTATGATTTGATATAATAAGATTTGAGAGTATTAAAAAGATTCTCTTAACACGACTTTGTTATTTTTTGACCCCCGACGAAAAAACAGGGGTGTTATTAAATATTTTTTTACTTCAGTGGCATTTATTTATAACACAACACAACAGATTAACAATCTTAATATATATAAATATAAAAGCTTCGTTAAAGAAAATAATAATAATAATTATAATGTATTTATTGTACAATAAGCGTTGTGTTACATTACAGGTGAAAATACAGATTTGCACAAATAGTGTCAAATTGGTGGTCGCAGATACTGACCCCTGTAATGGAGAGTTGTGATTATGATATTTAATCCCGCTAACAATAAAGCGTTGTTATTAATAACAAAGAAATTTGTAATGATTATTTAAATGAGTACAATAAAATGCAGAATGAAGTGATGAAATCAAACTGATCAGCGCTGGCTGCGGTTGGGGTAAATTATATGAAAACGGCGATTCTGCGGTTTGTTATGTAAACAAATGAGTTTAATTAAGCCAACAGTCGTTAAAATTATTTAGGGTACTGTAGGAAGGCGATATTGTATTTTCTGCCAAATGTTTTTTATGATGTAGGTAATAAATAGTAATAATAAACGAAATTCGTTTCAAAATTGAAATGGCGTGTAATTTTTGGCGATATCTGTATTTTAATTATTCTAGATTTATATTTAAAATCAGGTTTCTATGAGGGGTTGATTTCAGGAAAAATCTTAACAGCGTGATGCAGGATCGCCTTTTGTTTTGTATGGGCACGTGGTCTCATGCCAGTCTGGCGCCATTTCTTATGTCCTCGCATCATGCCGAAACGGCTGTGCAAATTTTAACCAATTTCGGTACTGGAATATAGGTAATATAATAGAATAGCTGGACATCCAAATAATGTTGTAAAACTTCTGCCTCAAATGAGCTCTCTTGTAGTTACAATTTTGTCGTTCATCCCTAATCCCATTTCGCCTTAACTATTACAATGAATACTTTGTTCTCTGAAAAAATACCCCCATAATAGTCCTAAATCTTACAATAATTCTCAAAATTGTGACTCTAAAACGAAAAGTAAAGTTTTAAACTTTACAATTGTGTAGACTTGTATCTCACCTGCTGCTAAAAAATTCTTTAAGTGTCGACAGCTGGTGAATCTGAATTTCTGAAGGCCTCAATTTTAACTTTTAGGGCCTTTCACACTTGGGATTTGTGAGTGAGTTTTCTATACAATTAAGCGTGGCGGCAAACTCATTCGAATACAAAATTCGCTCGGAAATCGCAAGTGTGATAAGGCCTTAATGCCTTGCCTTAATACCTAACTATTACAGTTGAAGTTAACATTCAATGGCCTTAGAATTGTATCTACACAAGAAGGTTTACAAATGTTAAGTTAAATATTCCTTAGTTTATGATGAACGTGAACCACAAAATTAAGACTACAGAAGGGTTTATAATGAACGTGAACCACAAAATTAAGACTACAGAAGGGTTTATGATGAACCTGAACCACAAAATTAAGACTACAGAAGGTAGTGTATTTTGTCTTTGAAACAGCCATCTGAGAACTGTATTTGATTGGTTGTTTGTGTAAACGTAATTAGAAATAGGCACGACGACCACTTAGGTGTGTACTGGTCGTAGGTTTCTAGCATGGTTGGCGATGTGGAGTGAGCCAGTCTTGGCTATGTCGCTTTTTACATTAAATCGAATACCGAATGCGAATTCGGCTATTATAGGCTTTAACGATTTTGAATAATGGTAAAATGCCTGTTCCACTTTACCCTAATGCAGAAATGATTTATTTTCCATTACTGCATGTAGGGATCGGGGGACGGTTTCAGAATAGCAATGATGTTTTAAAATTGTCATGAAATTGATTGTATTTTGGCTTTATAACTCAAGCTTTTGTGTTATTTGTTATTGAAATATTTATAAGCAGGTTGCGTAAGCTGATTGTTTGGAAGATTTTGCTCTTTAGCGATAAGAACGCCTGGTGCCTAAATTAAAAAGACATTATTTCATATGTTCTGCATAGCGGTCCTATAGCTCAGTTGGAAGAGCAATGTTCCGGTTAAACAGAGGTCGTGGGTTCGAGTCCCAATTTAACTCTAGTGGATCGATAAAATTTTGTCTTCTTATTTATCCTATATACAAAATAGGAAATGTGGTATCACCACAAAAATAAAATCTACATTGTTTCTATTCAATATTGGTATGTTAGTGCCATTGAATCTGGCCCAGAAGCACCGTCCTTAAAGACCCCCCACCAACTTTATCTTAGGCCGAAGCCAGACGGGCGTAATTTCGGTCGCGCCATACTTATTGTGACGTGATCACGTGACATAATTTCGGTCGCGCCATACTTATTGTGACGTGATCACGTGACATAATTTCGGTCGCGCCATACTTATTGTGACGTGATCACGTGACATAATTTCGGTCGCGCCATACTTATTGTGACGTGATCACGTGACATGATGTATAGCGCGACCGAAATTACGCGACTCAAATTACGCTTGTCTGTCTTCACCCGTATAGTTCAATGTACTATTTTAATTATACATCAAAGGAAGCAATTCATTGCATTACTAGCATTTCAGTCCGATATCGCAAATCCTATAATGCTGTAATAGGGGAAAGATCACATGCAGCGGCTCGGAGCCGAGTCCTACCTCATTATACAAAAGGACATAAATCGGCTGGAAAACTGGTGAGGTAAGTCGTTTTGTTGCGGGACGGAGTTTACGAGTGCTGTTATTCGGTGCACCCGCATTTGGCTGGATTTAGACGCATTATAGACGGCGCGAATTAGAGCGATGAGCGGAATTACGTTTTGAATACTAGTTTTTATGAAAACAGCACCTTTAAATCGTGTACGGAGTCGCTAGCAAGAACTGTCGCTGTGAACTCGTAGTACAGGTCCTGGTGACGTTTGTCATGGTTGTCTTAGAAGGTTTAGAAACAAGTAACGCGCAGATCGTGCGATCCCTACAAAAAAAAAACGAGTATGTTGTACCGGTATTGTAGCGGTAGCGGTTTGCTATTGTGAAATTAATACGGGTACGTTATTGTTTTTCATAATTTACGTCTTATTTAAACGCTGAATAAACGACAGGAGTCTGCCTAAACTCATGTTTGACTGTTGCCCCCTATTCTACATGGCGCAGCCGGTAGGACCCGAACTCTTCCAAAAGAACTTGAATTCAAATCTAATCAAGAGTAGTCAAGTATCCTTACCATGAGTTGACGTGACCGTACTCGCTAGCGAGAGAGTAAACGATTTGTACGAATAACACAGCGCACATAGCGTTTATTTTGTAGAACTACAAATTCTCCATACACATCGTTTATGGACTCGCTTGCGAGTACTATCACTGCAAACTCATAGTAAGGGCAGATCTTCTATGACTTGCGCCCATTCCGTGAACTAAGCAGCGATCTCTGCCGCGGCAGCGGATCATCGTTGTGATGGATGCAACGATGCAACACGCTGTTGGATTTACAAACGCTTTGGGAAATCGTTCGACGTATCAAGTGGTAAGGCAAACTAAAATGCAATCTGTTTTATTTATTCTCGTTCGATTCGCTATATTTTTTAATTTTTGTAACATGCAATGTCTAATTTCTTAAAGTGGGTCAGACCACAAATTGTGGTTTATATCCACATAAAAAAAATTACATGTATCATAATTTATAAAATAACAGCGCCCTCTCTCGCTTGCTCGTTCACTGCTGTAAAGGGGTGCGGTAAGATATGAATATTAACGTATTCACATAGAGGTCGCTAAAGTGTAAAGCCTTTCAAATAAACAATGCTAAGATCGACACACAAAGCATAAGGAAAATTCGATAGCTTGCTTGGGAGTTAGGTTGCAATCTAGAGGCACCAGGTTCGATTCCCGTTCTCTTCCACCAGGTAACTATAATTAATATTTTTCTTTAAGCTTTGATCTTTGTATCAAAGGTTTAGAGCAATTTTTTGTACAAAGAAAAGCCACCTGAATAACTGCATAACATGCAAAAAATTACGATGAAAGTGCACACCGAAATACCTATTCCTAAATGTCTTTTTTCCATTACTCCGGCAGATTATTGCACTAATATCGAGACTGGCAATAACAGTGAAAGCAAGCTCACTCTGAGTGCTCTTAACTTGAGTGAGCAAAAAGATACTAAGAGCATTAGAACTCTAACACTCTTATGCCCTTTCAAAAATGTTGCCAAACAAACCAAATCGGAGCGAGAATGTACTAATCGTATTACATTCATAACGCACTTAGGCTATTTTAAATTGTTGAAATATAACAAAAAGACCGAAAGAGAGTAGATGTCCATAACATACATTTGTCAAATGTTGCGAGTGATTAATATGAAAACCAAACTGAAATAAATGTGCGCTTTTTCGGTGCATCAATCTTCATGAATTTTGTACGTTTTAGGAAAAAAGATTTTCACAAAGTGCTCTGCTATTGAATGTCAAAGGGTCATTGCTTTCAAAATAAATACAATAAGTATTTGAAGTTATTTAAAGCTAAGTAAGAAATGAATACACATTTAAGGTTCGCGTGTAAAGCAAAAATGCAATTAAGAGCATACCAGTGCAGCCGGCTAGTGCAATTCAGTACCTCGCCAGCTTCACCCCTCTGCAAGACATAACTTACTTTCTTTCTCTTATATCTCGAGCTCTAGCGCAGTAAATCTACAGATCTCACACTATCAAAAATGTTATCAGGAATATAGTATAGTCATGATAAAATTTTACCAACATGTTTTCTGACCTCGTGCGTAAGGGACCCACTACCACATTTCTTGTCCACCCGCCTTAACTATAAGATGGCTCAAACTGTAGCTTAATTCAATCCCAAGATTCGATTTGGAAATTCTCTATCCAAGCCAGCGAAAAACATTCTAAAATTTGTCAAATTTTAAAATATCTCTAAAAGTTACCGGCCGATTTTGAGAATTCAAATTGCACCTTCAAGTCCTCTGGCAGACGCATGTTTTGACATATTGGCGCATCTGCGTACCTCTCATATCTACGAAACTACAGGTAAACGTCACAACTTCATACTAACTAACAATACTACTACTAACAATAAGTATACGGAATCTGAGTTTCTGAAATAAAATATTTTTATCGATTCATATTTTTTTATGTGGTAATACCCCATTTTTATTTTTATCAATAATGTCACAAAGGTAAATTAGGAATAATGTGCAGAAGCATTTCAAAAACATGAAAGATTTTTATTTTTATTTTTTATTTTTTTTATTTATAAATCGGGTTACCTACTCTACTACCTATACTCGATCAGAAAAACAAACATTTTCAAATTTAATAAATAATCAATGGTTCAATACAAACCACCGTTTGAACTTATTATAGTAAAAATATCTAGGTTACAGTAGGTGCTTTAAGGAAAACTAGATGTTTACCTATACCTACACTACAGTGCATAATATTACGGCACTTAGGTGCACTTATGCGTATCTACAGGCGAATGCACTAAACATGATGCATTCTCCTGACGTGTTCGTAAACAACTCGAGGCAGTTAAAGTGTGAGGTGTTGAAATACTGGAATGCGTCAAGACAGTCACAGTATATGAGACCGGGAATTGAACCCGGTACCTCTGGATTACCGGTGCAGCGTTTTTTCTAATCCAGGAGTACCGGGTTCGATTCTCGGTCTCTCTGCCAGGTTACGCATTTCAAATTTTCTTTGTGCTTTTATCCTTGTATCAACAATGGTTCAATATAAAAAAAAAACCGGCCAAGTGCGAGTCGGACTCGCGCACCGAGGGTTCCGTACAAACACTTTCCATCCCTAAGTGGTTAAGTTAAGTTTGCACCTGGTATGTATAGCGCCCCATATAAATTAGGTGCAAAGCTAGGTATTAAAAAAAAAAATTATGGTTTTCGTAATTTTTCCTTTATCTATGCTATAAGACGTTGCTTCGTACCAAATTTCAAGATTCTGAGTTCACGGGAAGCACCCTGTAGGTTTTGATTCCCTTGCAAGTGTCGAAAATTTGCGGCATAAACGGCTGTATCTTTTGATTGCGTTGGCTAAGAAGTTTGATTTTTTCACAGCTTCAAGGGACAATAGACTTGAGTAATTGATATAAATTTCAGCTTCATACCTCCACGCGTTCCTGAGAAAAAGGGTCTTGACAGACGGACGGACGGACGGACAGACGGACAACAAAGTGATCCTATAAGGGTTCCGTTTTTTCCTTTTGAGGTACGGAACCCTAAAAATGTGGTGAATCCATATTAATCTGTGTGTCTGTCTGTGGTATCGTAGCTCCTAAACGGATAGACCAATTTGAGTGTTTTTTTTAATTGGAAGACTCGTCCGTCGAGGTGATTCTTGCTTTCAAGATATTCAGCTTTAATTGGAACAAAAGACAAGGTCTCAGTCAATATTGAAGCTATGAATTGCAAACTTTGTAGTAATGTTCAGTTTAAGGTTTTAGTAGCATTTTCTATATCACTCATTCAATGGGTCTCATGATGAGCAGCGAGTGACGGAGTGTTTTAAAATTTTAATTTAGGTTAGTTATTATTTATGATTTGATGTAACAAAAACAACGGCCCACAGAAGGTACAAATTCTGTTTCTGTGACAGTATATGACCATACCCCGGAATTTTCGGTGCAAAAATGATTTTACACTAGGCCAACAGTATGCGTCATATCATTTATGCACCGAAAATCCAGGGAAAATATGACCCAATCAAAAAACTTTTAAATTGACCCACAAGTCTGTGAACATAAACGATATATCACATAATCATTCCATTACGGATAAAGACGTTCATGACCCATTACGGGGTTTTATTCGAGCAACCCCATTGTTCGGGCTTATGTACAAAACGACAACAACAACATAAGAAATGTAAGTACTTAGGACTTTTGTCTACTGAACGGGTATTTACTACTGCGTACTATTCAGATGTTTTTGTCATAGGTTGTCGAGGAGTTCATTTCATACATGGTATTAAGTGATATATTTAATAATTTATTTAATTATATATATTTATATTACTTATCGTTGGAAATAAACCACTTTAAAAATTAAAACGCATTCAATGTCTTTACGTTGGAAGTTACTTTATCATTCTTTTGAAAATACGTAAACTTATTATAGGTACCTACCTATAAATTAGATATGAAAATATCCAAATTAAAGTTTTATTATTTTAGAGTTAAACACAATGTATAAAAAGTTATTACCAATTGTAAATGGACTATTATTTCCATTTTAATAGCAAATTTTCGTACGAAAAAAATCATAAACCGACTCGATCATGTCGCAACGTCGAACGAGAGAATTACGAATAACATTTTAACTTACTCAGTAGAATAAATGGCACAATTTAGTAGAAAAAATGTGTCACTTACTACCTTTTAAAGATAAAGAGCGGAGTAAGTAAAATGAGTATAGAGCTAAGTATTAATTTCACTTACGACTGAAGTTTCGCAAGTTAAATGCCTTTTATTGTTGTTTTTGCGAACGTTAAGTTGAGAAAAGGTTTACGAAACGATGTTTTATGCGGACATCCATCATTGTAATGTGTTTATTGAGTAAGTAACGGTTTATGGGAGATGTTACAGGTGATAATATTATTAAAACTATCGTGAGACATTTTAATAATTATAAAAAGCGGCCAAGTGCGAGTCGGACTCGCGCACCGAGGGTTCCGTGCAAACACTTTCCATCCCTAAGTGGTTAAGTTAAGTTTGCATGGGGCGCTAGCCCCATATAAATTAGGTGCAAAGTTAGGTATTAAAAAAAACTTACTTACTAGATCTCGTTCAAAACAATTTTCGTTGGTAGTTTTTATAGTAATGTACATCATTATGTGTTTTTTTAGATTTTTCATTTTCTTATTTTAAAAGTTAGAGGGGGGACCAACTTTTTTCCACTTTGGAAGCGTCTGTCATGCAAAATATTCGGTTTAGCCTCGTCCTGCCCAAGCAATTTTTGATAGTCATCCCGTTTCTGCCCAATGTTCTCAATTAAGTACATTCTAATTTATATGGGTTCTGCCCAACACATTTTTTATTGAAATTGTTGTGTTAAAGGTAAGCCAGATTTTTTTTATTATTTTTTAGGTTATAATGGGTATTTATTTGATAGACTGAGCCAGTTTAGGAGTCTATATCTTTTGTTCTTTTTTAAGAACATTGGGCATAAAAATCTTGATTATAACGTACTCTTTAATTAGCAGTTGCGAGATAATAAATAAAACAGATTTACATTTTATAGTATTTTAATAGTAAAAAAAGGGTTGAGATCAATGATAATAACAACTGACGACTTGTTAATGGCATCGAATGGGCATAATTTCTAAGAAAACATTATATTTAGTCCCTATTTTAACAACAAAACTTAAAAATGTAACGACGCACGGGTAAGTTGAGTTTGGAGTCCTCTGCTTTTCACTGCATTGCCACCACTTTGTCCACCTACGTATCCCCACGTCTGCGACTACGTCCACCACTACCACATCCACCTGCTTCATAGATTAAACTCCGCGAAAATGGTATAGGTACTTCATCAGTCTTAGCTGCTGTGTCTGTACTGGTCTCACTAGGGTTCATCGGGCGACGACGCCGCGGCGTATAATGTGTACCTTCTTCACCGTCGATCGTGATCTTCATCATCTTTAATTGCCATTAGCATAACATTTCTGATATCTGACTCAATACACCTTCAATCCCTCGACTCGATCAATCAGTACTATAACAAAAAACAGTAGTCAGTTCTGCCCAATGTTCTCAATAAAGCACACATTTCGAAAAATGAACTTGGAAAATCGAAAATAACCTAAATTACAAAAATAAACTATTAATTATAAATTAGCACTATTTGAGCTTAAATTAATCTGCTATTTAATGAAAACACATGCACGATTACTGAGATAAGTATGGATCAAACTTACCTCTTTAGCGAAGATGCGACATCCTGGACGCTTGGCGTGATACTGATCGTGGAGTTCAAAGAACATCGATGCAAGGCCTTGACCAAGTATTGGCCAATACTCTTACCAATCAGAAACAAGCAAATAAAACCGCAAATCACAAAAATGTTAGACTCCAGGCGCCAAATTTGAATATGTGATTAATTGAGAACGTTGGGCAGAATCCTGAAGTATAAATAAAAAACCTTGGGCAGGAACCACTAAATCCAATGTGTTCTTTATTGAGAACATTGGGCAGGACGAGGTTAGAAAAAAAATGTTTTAGAAACATCGATATCATTTTTGAAGACCTATTTATAGATACCTACCCCACACGTATGTGTTTGATGATAAAACATTTTTTGAGTTTCAGTTCTAAGTATGGGGAGCCCCCAATATTTTTTTTATTTTTTTATTTTTGCATCAAACTCTTAATGCGGTTCACAGAATACATCTACCTACCAAGTTTCAACAGTATAGCTCTTATAGTTTCGGAAAAAAATGGCTGTGACATACGGACGGACAGACGGACAGACAGACGGACAGACAGACATGACGAATCTATAAGGGTTCCGTTTTTTGCGATTTGGCTACGGAACCCTAAAAACGGTTTAAACTCACGTCAAAATTGTCAGGAACAACGGCCCGACATGTTTCGAACTCATTTGGAGCTCTTCATCAGGGGTAGCTATCCGTGCTGCTACGCGAATCGCGACCCACTGCCAATACTGCACAATTTTTACGTGAGTTTAAACCGGTTTTATAATTATGTTACAGGTGATCATAAAATATTTGGAAAAAAGGAAATTCCTCCTTTATAAAATTAAAAATGTTTGTTTTCCTGCGGGCCTACGTGAGTTTAAACCGGTTTTATAATTATGTTACAGGTGATCATAAAATATTTGGAAAAAAGGAAATTCCTCCTTTATAAAATTAAAAATGTTTGTTTTCCTGCGGGCCTATGATGGTTGCTTTCATCACGCAATAGATAAGTGACGCTTTGTCATTCGTCCCGTTTTGATAAGATGCGAGTGTGTGTGACAGATGCTTTGTCATGCATGATAAACGCAGCCATCATAATACTCTATCATATATAGCCTGATCGAGGATAGTGCACCGATTTATGAAATTATGACATTCGCCTGTAGTTACGCGAATATGAGAGGTACGCGAATGAATTATTATGTCAAAATGTTCGTTTGCCAGAAAGCTTTAATGTGCAATTTTAATTCAAAAATCGGTTGTTAACATTTGAGATTTTCTAAAATTTGACAAAATCCCGTTGTAATATGACCTTTAAACCTATAAAATCAATTAATTGATTTAAAGCAGCATGCCACAGAATCTTTATTTAATGTGGATTTGTAGTTATAAGATTAGATATATTTCAAATGCAATGTATATTGTGAATTGAATAAATAAATGAAATGAAATGAAATCTTATTAAATTTGTAAGTAATAAAATAAAACTACAAAAACTAGTGAAATCAAGCAAATATGATAAACCAAGCAGTATCGGTAAAGAGTGCTCGATAAACAATGTTAACCTCTCCACTCTAGTGCGCGGCTAAGAGAATAACTGAGATATCTGCACGGAGACGGTACACAGACAGGCTACACTGCAAGAAGGCATTCTATCTTCGTCCTCCGGGTAGGCAAGCACTTGTGACACCTCTGGTGTTGCAGGTGTTTATGGGCGTCGGTAATCGCTTTCCATCAGGCGATACGTTTGCTCGTTTGCCCCCTATGACATAAAAAAAATAAAAATAAATAAATAAATAAATACTAAGGGAAAATCTTACAGAAATCGACCTAGTTACAAACTAAGCAATGGTTGTACTATGGGCACTAGATGGGTATATAAATAAATTTTCGAGTTTATCCCACAGATATTTGTCCTTGTCCGGATTCGAACCCAGGACCACAGAGGCTCAGTAGGCAGCTGCACTAAACTACGCCGACCACGTCGTCAATAAATTTGAACCAATCTTTCCATTAATAGCAATCGCAAGCCCGTGCAAGCTCGCATAAACTATATAAAGTGCCGCCAACAGAACACCACCTTTAGAGTTGAAGGAGAGAGTGAGAGAAACAGAGAGAAAGAGAGAGAGAGAGAGAGAGAGAGAGAGAGAGAGAGAGAAAGAGACGAGTCGATTTAAGTAGATGGTAATAGGTAAAGATTGGTTCTGAATCGTTAACAAGTTTCTTCTTTCTAGTTCGTAGTTCGTTAGTTCTTGAGCTTCGCTCTATTGTCGGTGGAGTAATCGCCACTCAGACAACACACGTGCATATAATATAAACGTACAAATGTATACAATATTGTTATACCTACCCTTTTCTATTCCTATTTATTGAAGTTTGAACCTCGAAAAAGTCTCATAATGTTCAGCCATGAAGGTAACAAATAACATAAATTTACCGCATCGTACGCAGTGTACCCCAACCCAGCCAGTCAATTGTTCGCCCTCGACAGAATATTGAAATACGTTCAGTCTTGTCGGATGTACCGTTCGCAAAACAAATGGCGGCTATTAGTCTGCGCACCTCGCTTCTGCTGACGCTACGGGCCTGATATGAAATGTTGGGGCTTCTGATATTAATATTATTTGAGCGGCATTTGGTTACTATGCTGAATGGGCATAAAGACAAGGTAGTTCGTTTGAGTCTAGCTTGCCTGGAAATTTGCGTGGCTGTCATGTTTTGAACCCTCGGTAACCGTTTGAGAATATGTTGGCTAAAAAAAGTTGCTTAAGTATTAAAATACATACGTAACGGGTTTACTCACGTCGTTCTAAGTGAAATATCGCTCGACATGTTTCGAATCGGTTCGCGCATGTCAGTAGACCTCCGCCACGACTGATCGGCTCTCCTGATGATGAATCGCGAACTGAAGAAGGCACATCCATGAACGTGTAAATATCGAATTATTACACAAGTATTTGCCCTTGCCGGGAACTCGAAATCTGGACCGCCAAGGTGATTAAAACAGTAACACGGTAGAATGACGAAGATAACAGACAGGACAGAAGGGTATTAAGATAATTGAACTTAATACCCTTCCGTCCCGTCCGGACTGACAAGATTCAGTTCCTTTTTGATGAAGTTTCATAGAGAAAGTGTTATGAAATTATTAAACTAATTTAAACTTTCGTGAGATATATTTAATTACTGTTTCAAGCGGTTTACACTCACGTGAATTGGTCAGGAACGGCCCGCCCCCTCGGCGCGCGCTTTTAGGGCGGAGCGTCAATAAAAAAATCAGTGACAAAGCTACCGCACCGCTGTACGGGTAGCAGTCCCTGATGAAGAGCTCCATACCAGTTCGAAACATGTCCGGCGGTTCCTGTCAATTTTCCGTGTAATGACAACATTATGTTTTGTGTCAAATTGCTTCCTTATTATGTAGTAGGGCTCACGGTCGTCTCCGTGTTTCATGTACCCGTAGCCGGATTACCCGTGTTACCCAGCAACGGAGATCTGGACCGTTCGGTACGCGTAATTAGGCTTCGTGTAATTAGAATACGTAGCTCCGTCTTACACGGAGATACGTTTCTTAATTACACGCGGATCCGATCCGCCCGTGCCGTTGTTGTCGGTTCGACAAGCATTCATTCAATACCCGAGCTGAGCCGAGATCCGCCGATCCGTAGCCGAACGCAGATACGGCTACGTATCTAAAACGTGTCCGTGTAGTACGGGATCTTAGGACCGCCGGTGCTAAGAACACGGAGCTACGGTTCCACGTATAACACGGATATCAGAAGCCCTGATTTGTAGTCAGTAGATGGTAGTCAGTGTTAGAATCGGCAAGTTCTTGAAAAGCGACCATATAATGGAGGCAGCGTGCTTGATTGGGTTGACTATCTGGCAAAAATTGCCAGACTTTGCCGGATGAACGGCTAAAATTGCATGTTTTGGGAGACCCCTCTCCTCGCCTATGGGGTAATTGGCTGAATGACACTAGTCACGTTTTTAGGGTTCCGTGCCACAAAAGGAAATAAAACCTCTTAAAAACGGAACTCTCATAAGATCACTTTGTTTTCCGCCCGTCTGTCAAGACCTTTTATCTCGGGAACGCGTAGAGGTATCGAGTTGAAATTAAAACTATATATTCAAGTCTACAGGCCCTTGAAGCTGAAGAAAAGTTAAGCTTCTAAGTTAACATTAAAAAAATATACGGCCGTTTATGTCGCAAAAAACGGGTATTTCGACACTCTCAAGGGAATCAAAATGTACGAGTGTAATCATAATCATAATAATCATAATGGATTGTCAAGAGGGCGCTATTTACAAGATTTATATGGCAACAATTTTGCAACCAATCGCAACCGTGTACTATAATGACATAGTTTCAATACTTATCTGTCAGTTTTTCATGTAGCAAACACGTGTACACTTTATTTTTAATATTACGTTCACGACTGTGAATGGTTTTCGGCATTTTCTTTGGATATTTTTAAATATTTGTCTTTTAAAGAAACATTGTGTTGATAAACCATCATAACAATTGCCAGTGTAAGAAATTAGTTCCAGTGAATTTCCGCAATATGGCGCATCCTCATATATTTCTGGTCGGGCTTTAAATATCAAAATAAATGTGTATAAGTCTCTGTATGATTCTGCCGACGCTACAGTCATGGCCGTGGATCAAGCGGTCAGTCACTCAGATGAATCCCAGTTCCAACTTAGCCAATCTAACTCACATCTGGCCGTGACGTATTTACCAATGCACCTAAAATTACATGAGCATGAAAATACACTAGCATTGAAGCGCGAATTAGGTTTTGGATGATAAAATTCAAAGTCACGATACTGAGCGCAGTGCACCAATCGACAAATAACTTTTTGGCAAAAAAATATTCTCATGATATGCTTTTAAGCTGATTATACTTTTCTTTGAACATCCATCAATTGCCCACTGCTTTGATTTTAGAGAGCCCAAACTCGGTAGGATTACTTTAATTTAAACAGAGTTCCTAAGCCACTTTTTGGCCCCATCATCAGACCAGCCCCATTGTATTATATTATCGTATTATCATAAATGTTAAGTAGGTATGCAAAACTTCAGCTCAATCGGTTAAAAATACCTGTTATGTTATTGAAACTATAGTGAGACATCTTTTAATTATAAAAACGGTTTGAACTCACGTAAAAATTGTCAGGAATGGCCCGACATGTTTCGAACTCATGTGGAGCTCTTCATCATCATTCAAAGTCATAGTCAAAAATATTTATTCCATTGACATAGATTATGCACTAGAAGGTCTTAAAGCTATAATACATGATTATTCTAATATTACCCGAAAAGTATTATTAAATAATATTATTATACGTATATTTAATAGATGAGTCATTCCAAATTCAGTTTTCATTTAGTTTAAATTCAATTCCAATTCCAATTTCAATTCAAAATATTCCTTTTTGTTGTACAGTGATTGTTCAGTAAATTTACTTTTTAAATACAATTTAAATTTAGGGTCATTGAGTGAGGTTACACAATCGGGTAGATAGTTGTACATTTTTAGGCTCTGATGGATAAAACATTTTTTAGTCTTAGCCAGTCGAGTTTTTGGTGGGCACAACTTATTTCTGTTGCGTGTTGGATAGTTATGAATATCTTTTCTCCTTATACTGCTACCGATGTTTTTCCGTGCATACGGTAAGTTTCTATACACATTAAAATATATAACGTTGTTATACCCATCATAACACACCCAGTTTTACTGCTGGCTGTCCTCCCAGATTTCATCACTGATCAACCGGTTATTCACCCGAAACGCAGACTGCGATTGCTAACTTATCCAATCTAACGTCGGATGGACGGAGCGTAAAACAGAATGCATTCAATTTGAATATTCGGAACGTTTGCTCGATATTGCATGATCCAACCTTCGGTCAGACAAAGACTCATTCTTGACCGAGCGAGTGAAGTGTCTCGGTTTCAGTTTGGCTTAAAATTCTTTCATATGCCCGAATGTCCAGACTAGCTAACGAATTTTTACGGGATCTTGCCTCATTTTGCACGGGAAAATAGGGAAGTTACCGGAAATTTTCGGACGGCTCATCAGTAGTCGAGACGATCGCCGGGTGTTCTCGTCTAGAGGTCGCAATTCTGAAATCAATCTTGTGAGTAGACTCGGTAAGTGTATATATATTTTTTATTCAGTTTTTCGAATATTTTCAAAATGGTGGTGATTGGGGGTTGAAAATATACAAAATTTCAGCCATTTGAAGCAAACTCGCGAGGGATAGCGCACAGAGCCACTGATAGGTAGGTAAGCTGAGGCGAGAATTCTCGTGATGCATCCAAGAATCAACTTATACTAGCTAACAACTTCGGGTAGCGAAGTGGTTAACGCACTGGAGCGGCAATCCAGAGGTACCGGGTTCGATTCCCGGTCTCTTCCACCAGGTAACTCATTTTTAAATTTTTCTTTAAGCTTCTATCTCTGTATCAATGATATAAAAGTTAATTTCTCAAAGGAGTTTCGATTTCGCATTGCGATACGGAACCCCGACGCCAGTATTGACTTGTTTCGTTTCAGTCAGAAGCGTCGCTAAATTTTCGTCCCAGCTTAAGCAATAAAAGACGAACTGCAAACAGACGGTGCAGTTTATTTTTCCGTCGCTTCGCTGGGGACCGTGCTAAGCACTGGGGTACACTGAGCGAGAAAGGAATAAATCCTTTTTCATGACTGCTCGGAAATGTGGTTATAGATGCCTAGCTGTGCCCCGCGGTGTTACCCGCCCATCCCACGGGAACACTACATTTATTCGGGATGAAAAGTATCCTATGTCCGTCCCCGGGACGGAAACTATGTATATACAAAATTTCATCTAAATCGGTTCAGCGGTTTTAGCGTGAAGAGGTAACAGACAGACAGACAGACAGACACACTTTCGCATTTATAATATTAGTATGGATGGATCTACGTAGCATTGCGCATGGTTACAGGCGCCTGGTATATTGAAAGGGACCACAAAAGCATTGGACTCTGGGGAAGTTATATGCGTAAATCCATTACATATCAAAACTGTGTATAGTTGTACATTTGAATGCTGTCCATACATTAGAATAGAAATGTTTTATTTGCTAGAATACTACAAAACATGTGGTACAAGGGTCTAAAGGTACATCAGTAAAGTACCTACTTTGTCGGTGAACGACATGCAAAAAGGTATTCTAAATACTAAACAATAAGTCAATTATGTGGACTATATGCTATACAAATCATTTATGCGATATTGTTTTATATGAATCATAATGTATGAGCACCTGCCTACTGAGCAGCGGTCCCGGGTTCGAATCCCGGCCAGGGCAAATATTTGTGTGATGAACTCGAATATTTGTGCTTGGGCCATGGTTGTTCCTATGTATTTAAGTATATATTTATCTATATAAGTATGTATATCGTCGTCTAGTACCCATAACACAAGCCTTCTTGAGCTTAATTTGGGACAGATCTATTCGTGTGAGGTTGTCCTATACATATTATGAAAAAAAAAAAACTAAAAATTGTCAGCCTAATTTCCCTTTTTTATTTGTTTATTTTAATATTTTGTTATTAAAAAAGATATGTACCTAACTGTATTAGCCGTGCGTCATGTGTACCTCACACTTTTCGAACGTCATCACTCCGCTTCCTGTTTTCCCAACAGAGAAACTCTTTTCGCAGGGCTGCTGGTACACCCTGTATACCTCGCACTTCGCCTGTCACTCTTTTCCTCTTTTTATTCGTCGATTGAAATTTATTTGACGCTGTTCCATCTCAGGAAGTTTCCTCTCACATTAACATCGATATTTCGTCGATTTTCAGTTTTATCGGCAACGTATTCGAAAACAATCTATACTATTACTAATAGCTCTGTGAGGCTGTAAAGCTCGTGAGTTTGTTTAGAAGTTCTCGCATCGCTCGCTTATTAAAATTCTAGAATCGTATTGTAAATGAGTTTCCTATGAGGAGGTCATTATGTCAGAAAAAAATCGTAACAGCGCGATTCAGGATTTGGTTGGGCGCCGTCCTGTCCAAGCGTACAGCGACATCTGCTGGTAAAAATGTATTTGTCCTCTCAAAAGAAAACCGCACACTTCACAGTTCGATCTGTACACTCCATCTATCTATCTATCAGGCGTTCATTGATTCACCGCTACCCTTACGAGGTCATCCATACATCTACATCGCCGTCCCACGCTACGTTTTCCTATACATAGTCGCCACTCTAGGACTACGGAGACGGAGAAGGTATGGTCGATGGGGCACCAAATCATCATCATCATCATCATCATCATCATCAGCCAAAAGACGTCCACTGCTGGACATAGGCCTCCCCCAGAGAACGCCACCATGACCGGTCCTGCGCCTCCCGCATCCAGCGGACTCCAGCGACCTTCACCAGGTCATCAGTCCACCTTGTGGGGGCCTACCCACGCTGCGTCGTCCGGTGCGTGGTCGCCACTCAAGAACTCGATGGCCCCAGCGGCCGTCGGTTTTACGAGCGATGTGCCCTGCCCATTGCCACTTAAGTTTTGCTATCCTTCGGGCTATGTTGGTTACTCTGGTTCTTCTACGGATCTCTTCATTTCTGATTCGATCTCGCAAAGAAACTCCGAGCATAGCCCTCTCCATTGCTCTCTGAGTGACTTTGAGCCTTCTTATAAGGCTCATCGTGAGCGACCACGTTTCAGTTCCGTATGTCATCACTGGGGCACCAAATACGTACATCCTAATACATCGCATATCGATGTGAATGTATTATGTTGTTTATATTAGAAAAACCTTTTGCGTTATTTCGTAAGGCTTGAGAAGACAGTTGTCTATTGTTCTAAGAATAAATGGATATAACCCGATCAATTTACGGTGTCTATTTTCAATGCATTATTCACAAAACAATCACTTCCACAGCTTAAGAAATTCCCAAGGGCAAACCATTTCAGACAGCCAGTTTGTAAACTCCGTCCCTACGGAGCTCAATCCTTCCCGTCACTCGCGTTTTCGCGTCTATCGAAATTTATTTGACATCCGCTGCCACATTAGCGCTGTATTTTACGGATCTTTTATCGATGTCGATGTTTTTGTCGATGGTGCGGCGGTTGCTGGTAAGCCACTTGGGTGGGTGTTTTTTGCGATATTTAAGCGTTTTTCTGGCACACGTTATTATGTTAGTAATATTTTATTTCGAAACACAATTATGTTTTCCGGAATTATTTTTTAATTGGTAAATTAACACCATATATCTAATTGCTATATAGATACAAAGATCATTAATGCAAAGAAAAATTAAATCGCGCTTATGCGTGGTCTACACCGGGACTCGAACCAAACGGTAGTAGTTTAGTAATTAAACCAAATTTGCATGCTTCTTTAAGTAAAATGTATGTACTTTAAATGACATTCTATTCCATCTGTATTTACCACTACAGTTTTGCATATAAAATATTCTTATTCTTATTCTTATCTTTGGATTACCGATCTAACTTGTTCACCTTTCGATCAGACGGTCGGTTTGCGGCGGTGTCTATATTAAATACATTTTCATAGTTGATCAGTGGATTTCAATTTCATTAGCAAATATTCGGAAAGGACAAATGAAAATTTGGCGAAACAGTTACCTATAGATGGGAAACGAAAATTCGGACTTACGATGTAACTCAAAGTCATCGGTTATACTACTACTACACTACTTAATGGCTCAGCGACCCAAAGCGAGTCTTGGCCTCCGACACACGTTTGCGCCACTTGTCCCGGTCTGGCACCGCGACCGTGTTCCGCCAGTTACCGGCCTGGAGATTTAGTAAATAGTATACATTACTACAGACGCCGGGAAATAAGGCTTCGTATCACTATCCGGCCTCCCTACGGTCGGCTGTCTATACCTACTTACCCGGTAAGCCCTTTTCACGGCTAGGCTGTATAGTGCTTTTCTCAAACATATCATGAAATAAAAAAACACACCACTCAAAAAAATATAATTCAGCCAGTAAAGGCCTGTTCATGAACACAGACGACATGTTTAAAAAAATACTTCCCGACCTAGTTCTTAAATTTTGTATGAAATTCAGTTATCACAAGTTGTTCAGCCAGAAACGTGATACTTTGAAGCCTGTTATAACGCACGTTATGCCGACATTTCATTGCATGTTTGGGAAAATATTATAATATAAAACGTTTAAGGAAAAACAGCAGATATAATAAAAGTATCACCAAACAACTCCATAAAAACTGACACTTCCGAAATTAAATTCAAACATTGATACAACACGACACCGTCCGCTATCGTTTTAGCTAAAATGATAACTTATTTCAGCAGTAATAAGACATTGTATCGAATGACAAAATTTTTATATATGTATTAATATTACACCCATCAAGTATGTGTATAACAATTTTTACACACCCTTATAGATATAACAGATGTCTGTATATTTTAATAGAATATCGGGACTGGAGAGTTGGCTGCTTCCTTGCACTAGGTATCAGCATAGCTGTTCAGCGAGGAAATGCTGCCAGCATTTTCGGTACCATGCCGCAGGGGAGCAATTTTCATGAATTAATTTTAGCTTAGTAATTAGTTGTTAGTTTAACTTTTTCATTTACTGTTTCTTGGTTTTTCCTTTTTTTGTGTTGTAATTAATTTCTTTTTTTAAAGAATATTTTTGTCGTTTCTGTTTTTAACGTAAAAATACCACGTTGGAAATGTGAACTGGGAGTTGTGTGTGTAAACGCATATTCTAGGGTAATATGCCTAATGCGCTTAGGTATTTTATACACATATGACGCAGAGGGCGCTTAAATAGCGTAGAATTATGGAATCAAAGATTTGGTGAGATTGACGTAACTATGTGACTGCTCAGTTGGGAGAGCACTTAGCCTGAAACGGAGGGTCGCAGGTTCGAGTCCTGCTTACATTGATCAAAATAAAAAAGTATTTTGATCAATCCTTGATCCCTGATCCTTCAAAATTTACCCTTTGTTTCAATATTTATAGATGGCTATAGCGAAGCGGGCAGAAAATATAACTTACAGCCTAGGCTGACGCAATACAACCTAGGGCGGTGGGTTTTCGAATGGCCCAGATCACAGGGTCCTTGTGGTGTCCTTGGCCATAAATATGCGAATCTTGGTGCATAGCTGGTCATCCAAAGATATGGTTATAGGATAGTTTTCACTCGACTACGTAGACGAAATTGCGAGCACCTCCTAATCACAATCTAAACGTTTAGTAAATTAAGTTTTAAACAGAATAGGTACTAAGTAAAATATCCGTAGATAAACATTATAATTTATACAATATTAAAGTTACAAAACCTTAAATCCCTTAAAACGTAGCTCAGTTTCCTAAGCCAATAATTAAGGAATTTGTTAACTTTTAATTATTCTGTTTAAGTCCTGTCATGGGATTATAATTTTCCGACGTAATTATACGGAGGAAATTGGAAGAAACTCAGCGTGATGTCTACCGTCTTCACATTATAAGAAGAAGTCTTCGCTCCGTCAGAAATAGAAAGGACTGAATCGTTTTTTTTTATTTTTTAAGGAACAATTTTACACAAAATCGGCCTAGTCCCAAACTAAGCAAAGCTTGTACTATATCACACAAATATCTACCCTGGCAGGGATTCGAACCCAGGACCGCCGACGCAGTCGGTAACTGCACTAGAAACTGAGCGCATCGTCGTTTTTAGAAAAAAAAAACTTTTTTTTGTTTCCATACAAGACATTACAAAATGGCTACTCATATCGTGGTCGACACGAGAGCAATCATAAGCGTGGATAATACTTTGATCCACGGGATAAAACTGATCGTTGATTTTTAGACTTTTGTACCCAAAGGGTAGAACAGGACCCTATTTGGTCTGTTCTGGAGTCCTTGCAACAATGCTAAGCCGACTGGCGATACATGGCGTACACTAGCGACTGGTGACGTTATATCACCGAAACTGTTCACTAACGCATTGGAGGATATGTTCAAGACGCTGGACTGGAAAAGTCGTGGCATTCATATAAATGGTCAACACATCTCTCATCTACAATTCGCAGACGACATAGTCATCATGGCCAAGACGTTGCAGGACCTGAAACACATGCTAGACAGCCTGGCAAATTCTTCTCAGCGTAGCGGTCTCCGGATGACTTTGGATAAAACCAAAGATATGTTCAATGAACGTGTTGATCCGGGACTGTTCGCCGTAAATGGAGTCTCCCTTGAAGTTGTTTCCAAAAACGTGCGCCTAGGGCAAATGCTCCAACTAGGCAGATGCAACTTCGACAAGGAGGCTAAGAGGCGAATACAACTGGGCTGGGCAGCGTTCGGAAAACTGCGTCGAGTCTTCACGTCGCCAATACCTCAAAGCCTAAAAACGAAATTTTTTATTCATTGCATCCTACCTGTCAAGATCTACGGAGTCGAGAGGTGGCCGCTCACCATACGACTAGTCCACCAACTCAATACTGCTCAGCAAGCCTTGGAAAGAGCTATGCTCGGTGTGTGTCTTAGGGATCAGATCCGACACAAAGTAATTCGACAGAGAACCAAAGTTACCGACATAGCACAGCGAATAAGGAAGCTGGTCATATCTGTCGTAGAGCCGATGACCACTGGGGCAAACGAGTTCTGGAGTGGAAGCCACGAATCGGTAAACATAGTGTAGGGCGCTCTATAACAAGGTGGAGCGACGACATTCGAAGGACAGCGGGTGGTAACTGGAGAAGGAGAGCTGAAAATCGAGCTCAGTGGTGTGCCATGGGAGAGGCCTATGTACAACAGTGAACTGATACAGGCTGATAATGATTTGACTCCACTATCAGTCCATCTATCTGTCAATCGGTTACCAGGCTGTATCTCATCAACTGTGATAGCTAGACAGTTGAAATTTTCACAGCTGATGTATATTATGCCTAAGTGGTGTAGTGCATCTGGCATGTTTGCGGAAGCTCGCACGGATGGTTTTCATGCCATCATGAGAAAGCGTATCGTGTCGATCTGGAATCATATAAGAGGTAGTCCCAACAGCATTCTAAACGCGGTCGCTGGGAGATACGATTGTCCTATACAGAGGTTCTGGACAGAGCAGGTTAAAGGCGCGGCCCAATATGTAGTATAAATATGTAATATAATAATTATAAATATGTAATACTAACCCTATATATAAGAACACTTACTAATACGCTATGGATTGTATATTATCCGAAATAAAATTTTATTCATTCATTCATTCATATTTCTGCAAATTAAATATATCATTTATGAAAATTTCAATACAGCCTGGTGACAAACAGAAAGACAGACAGACGAACGGACAGTGGAGTCTTAGTAAAATGGTCCCATGTTCACCCTTTGTGGTATAGTAAGTTTTAGTAACATAAAACAACCTGGTAACTGTCACTGTTTTCTTACCGACTCGCCACTATGGTGTAGCTCCGTGTAGTAGTCCTATTTTGGGGCGATCCGCGGCTGCAATCAGCCGACTTTGTGCTCGACTGGTACAGGTCATGCAAGACATAAATACAGTGGGTAGAAGACCCAGATTTTACCCAATTCAAAAAAGAGGTTGTTCAGTTTTTTTTCAACGAAATACTTGTCCGTCGATTTGTCGAGATGGTTCTTAGCTATGTGGAAATAGCGGTATTCCCTTGTTTTGTCTAAAAATTATTTGCCTAATTTCAGTTTGCCTAACAACTTGTAGTATAACCAACGGTTTGCCTAATTTCAGTTTTCATAATTATTGTTTCAATAAATGATCACTTTGTCGAAACTCGTTTAGTCTAATCATCACTTCAAATAAAGTTTGTTTCGTTTAATATTAGTTTAACTAATTCTTATATTGCCGAAAGTTATTTTAACTAATGATTATATTGACGAATGCTATTTTAACTAATGATTATTTTGCCGAATGTTATTCTTACTAACGACCAGGTTAGAACTGTTAGGTTAGAACTGCGACCACGACAGGACCGAACTGCTGCCAGAAAAGTAGGTTAGGTTAAAACCGAACTTAATGGGTTAGGTTAGGTTAGAACTGTGACCACAACAGAACCGAACTGCTGCCAGTAAAGTAGGTTAGATTAGAACCGAACTTAATGGGTTCGGTTAGGTTAGAACTGCGACCACAACAGAACCGAACTGCTGCCAGTAAAGTAGGTTAGGTTAGAACCGAACTTAATGGGTTAGGTTAGGTTAGAACTGCGACCACAACAGAACCAAACTGCTGTCAGTAAAGTAGGTTAGGTTAGAACCGAACTTAATGGGTTAGGTTAGGTTAGAACTGCGACCACAACAGAACCAAACTGCTGCCAGTAAAGTAGGTTAGGTTAAAACCGAACTTAATGGGTTAGGTTAGGTTAGAACTGTGACCACAACAGAACCGAACTGCTGCCAGTAAAGTAGGTTAGATTATGGGTTAGGTTAGGTTAGAACTGCGACCACAACAGAACCGAACTGCTGCCAGTAAAGTAAAGTGCAGTGGATATTGTAATGTTGGTAGTTTTGCAGGGAATTGAATATATTTAAGGTGTATACTTTGATTAATAAATAAATAAATAATAGGTAATAAAAAAACACCTAAAATAATATACTGTGCAAATTAGGCAAACTGAAATTATACAAAAACCGGCCAAGTGCGAGTTGGACTCGCGCACCGAGGGTTCCGTACAAACACTCTCCATCCCTAAGTGGTTAAGTTAAGTTTGCACCTGGTATGTATAGCGCCCCATATAAATTAGGAGAAAAGTTAGGTATTAAAAAAACTACTTACTAGATCTCGTTCAAAACAATTTTCGTTGGTAGTTTTTATAGTAATGTACATCATATGTTTTTTTTAGATTTTCATTTTCTTATTTTAGAAGTTAGAGGGGGGGGGACCAACTTTTTTCCACTTTGGAGGCGTCTGTCATGCAAACTATACGGTTTAGAAAAAAAATATTTTAGAAACCTCGATATCATTTTTGAAGACCTATCCATAGATACCCCACACGTATGTGTTAGATGAAAAAAAAATTTTTGAGTTTCAGTTCTAAGTATGGGGAGCCCCCAATATTTATTATTATTTTTTTATTTTTGCATCAAAATCTTAATGCGGTTCACAGAATACATCTACCTACCAAGTTTCAACAGTATAGCTCTTATAGTTTCGGAAAAAAATGGCTGTGACATACGGACGGACAGACAGACGGACAGACGGACAGACGGACAGACGGACAGACAGACATGACGAATCTATAAGGGTTCCGTTTTTTGCCATTTGGCTACGGAACCCTAAAAATTGTAGTAGGCAAAATAGCGTTTATAGGAAATGTAATTATATTAGTTGAATAATAGATAAAATGAAATTATATATATACAAAAATTAGGCAATATGAAAATTCGGCGAAACAAGATTATGCAAAATATTCATTAAGCGAAATGACTTTAGACTAAACGAATATTAGGCAAACTGAATAAATATGCAAAGTAATTTTAGACAAGATGAAATTAGGCAAATCAATATTAGGCAAAAAATTATTAGACCAAACAAGGGTAAACCGGAAATAGCACTAGTAGTTTCCAAGATATTCAGCTTTAATTGGAACAAGTGATAACGGATAAGATCTCAGCTAATATTGAAGCTAAGAGTTCCAAACTTTGTAGTTATGTTCAGTTTTAGGAGCATTTTTGTATATCACTCATTGAATAACGCATCTCATGATGTCCAGCCACTTTTGCCGGGGATGTTTAAATTTTTTTTCAAACATGCAATGATATGTAATCATTCCGTGCGTTATAACAGGCTTCGAAGTATCACGTTTCGGGCGGAATAACTCGAGAGAAATGTAAAGGAATTTTATACAAAATTGAAGGCCTTAGCTGGTAAGTATTGTTTTTAAACATGGCGTCCATATTCATGAACACCCTAAACAGCAGAATTATATTTTTTTGAGTGTTGTATTTTTTTTATTGCATAAGTTTGTGGATAGCACTATAATACATGCCTAGCCGTGAAAAGAGCTTGCCGGTTAAATAAGTATAGATGGCCGACCGTAGGGATGCTTCTTTCCCGGCATGTCATTCCAGCGGTCTTTTTTTTATTCACTAATTGACCCGCGATTGACCTCAGTATCACCTGGTAGCAAGTGACTACGGGGTTGTGGATGTAGCTCGCCGGTTCAGTAATAGCCTATTCACTCTTACCTTGAATATTAATACCTAAATTATATTTTTGTGGAAATACACACGATGGGAGCGAATTCCATTCCTTAGCGGTTCGCATAAGAAATGATGAAGCAAATCGCTTCGTGGTCTGCAGTAATATGCCTACTATTAATTTAGGTTATATAAGCGTACAGATGAGCCTACTGCGGCCTTGTCCATTTTCCCTCTAACCTTGTTTCCCGTACGCACTACTTCGTGCCCTTTGGTCGCGTTTCACAAATATTTGACGTATTTCTGATTACAAAGCTTTGGACCCGCTAACGTTACTGTCGAAAATACGCGGTTGTGGGAAAAATACAGGTCGAAATGCTGTTTAAATACAAAGGAAACATCACAAACTGAGGCTTTGGGGATATGCTGACTTGGTAGTGTCATTGGTAGTAGGTTACTTGAGATAGGAGCCAATATTAGTTAATTGAAACTTAATTGCACAAAACAATAGTTTCAACCTCTATGGTTTAAAATGGTAAGTATAAATGTTTTGACTTTTAGTGTCTTTATTCTAAGCTATCGCGTTAACTAGTAAAGTTTTACATGCAACGTGGAATTAGATATAAATCGTTTGTTATGCAAACGAAAAAACCGTATTTAACAAATGTATTTTAAGCGGTTTAAACTCTCGTTAAATTATTAGTAATGGCGCGACATATTCTCTCTCTCTCTCTCTCTCTCTTATTATACTTATTTATTTTTTCGTTTATTCATTTGATTTCTTAAGTTAAAAAAAACCTAACCCGGGGTTATTTATTTTCATTATTAATTCAGATCTGTTGTGTGACGTGACAAAAAATGTACAGACTCATCTTAACTGAACCATCTAATTAATAAACAGGAGGCTGCTAGAAATTCAATATCAATAAAATTATACAGCACCAACAAATTGTGCTTATCTCGCATACATTTGGAGATAACAAAGTTGCCTCGTAAAGCGGCTCGTTCCGCAATCTCTACTGCTAGGACCAGAGACATATTTCTATGGACGCACTGTTCGATTTCCCCTTTGAAGCAAAAAAAGAAAAAAAAAACATTTAGACCTCGAACGTACCTGATGTTAAATAACGACAAGGCCTAAGATAAAGCATGCTTGTCTATAAAATGTCTATTCACTCTCGACTTGATGAGATCTTAATAATATTTCTCAGGGAAGAGAGTTGCACTCTTTTGCTGTTCTGACAAGAAAAGTACACGAATCAATGGAATATCAACAACATTAGGGTGGAACCCAATTTTAAGCGTGTTTATGGTTATCATCATAAATATTTACCGGAATACATACATCACTGATACATACATCAGGCGCAGTTTGTGGTGCACCTGCCTACTGAGCCGGCGGTCCTCGGTTCGAATCCCGGCCGGGACAAATATTTGTGTGATGAACTCTAATATTTGTTCCTGGCTTATGGGTGTTATCTATATATGTATTTATATATTATGTACATCGCCGTCTATTACCCATAGGACAAACTTTGCTTAGTTTGGGACTAGGTCAATTTGTGTAAGATTGTCCCTTAATATTATTTATTTATTTATCCCAGCTAATCTGGATGTTAATATCACTATAACATGGTAGTACAAGTACAGTAAGCTGCAGAGAAACCTGACCCCTCCGCCATATTAATCACTATAGCAGGTGGGTCAGGTTTCTCTGCAGCTTACTGTACATGTTCCGCTACGGTCCAACACTAAGTCCATATGATAGAAGTCGTTGGCATCAGCAAAGTTACTGTGATCCGTATCGGTGTGGGCCATTTTGTAAGTTTCTCTATAAATCTGACGGGTTTTTAAGGGTGCCCTAATATATATTGCTACTATAAAGGAAAATGGAGTAAGCAGCACTTGCCTACGTTTTTTATTGAAGAATAGCTCCGAGACTTAAGTCGCCTAGAGACCTTATACATCTCTGTGGAATTCAATTAATTAAGTAATAGTATCTTATTTCAAATTGTGACGCCTAGAAACGTTATATATTTCTAGGAATATTTAATTAAATTTTATTTTAATGTACCTAACATAGTGTTAAGTTTCTTTCGACTTTCTTCTCAACAGCAATCTCCTCTTTGGAAAACCGGTTGATTCAAAAAACTTACTTGTAAAAGTTGCCCATGTGGCCTAATTACTAAATAAATAATTTCATTTCATTTCCTAGCCGTAGATATAAGGATCCAAGATGATCGGTGGATCTTTAACTGTCACGTTTCTCATTGTTGTTGTTGTCTTAAAGAACCTTGGAGATTCAGCAGGCCTTCCCAGAAAACGTTGAGATAAAACCAGCACATCCAGGTTTAGGGGGTCGGGTTGAAGTGCTGGCTGCTAAAGGGCGTTTCTTTAACCAGAGGCTCAATTCAGCCGATTTAGGAGATATCTCAATTTGATCGCCATTATATCGCGATCAGTCTCGTCAAAAGTGACAGTGATGTGGCGATGTCTTTAGAAGATCGCATACTTCGCCAACCCGGTCGCATTAAGTTTACGTTTCCTTTGTATGTGACGGCATAGATATCAAGCTACTTAAGAGCCCACACCCATGCAAAATTCGTCAGGTGAATGATACTAGATCTCAACATCCATAGTGATTAGAAATAAGAAACTTAAACAGTTTTTCTTCAATCTTGTCAACGTGAAAACACGATTGGTAATAATTTTCTCGACTCGATTGGTAATAACCTTCCGTTTTTAACAATGTTTTTTAGCTTAATAGATGCACAATTATAAGTTCTCAGAAACTGTAAAACTATTTTCAATATAAAATTCACACGTTTATGACACAACTCAAAAAACATGATATCTGCGCTTCTGAGCACGCACTACCATCTCGCTCACGCTTACGCTCAGCGAGAGAGAGAGAGCTAGCCAGTACTTTGACAGGAGATCAAGAGGCACAGCGCTATACCCTTCTGTGCACATCGATGTAACTATGTTTTACATTTTAAAGCGTTTTCAAGTCAATATATACTCAAATGAGCAATATAAATTCATCAGATTCAATAAACTGGTAGACATGAAGTCGGTCAGAATTCGCTCACAGTTACACCTCGTGGCTGGATTTGCTGTAATATGAAAAGCTCACTGCGAATGGAAAGTTCTAGAAAAAGAGTGCTGGAAGAGCTTTTTTGCTTTTAAATCATACTTTTTTAGGGTTCCGTGCCCAAAGGGTAAAAACGGGACCCTATTACTAAGTCTCCGTATGTCTGTCTGTCCGTCTGTCACCAGGCTCTCATGAACCCTGATAGCTAGACAGTTGAAATTTTCATAGATGATGTATTTCTGTTGCCGCTATAACAACAAATACGATTTTTTTTTTATTAAAGTGTAGTTGCTTTCCATACAACAAACGTCATCGGTTGCGTTAACTTTGCATCTCATTTGTATGCGGCGCTATACATACCAGCACAAGTAGCAAAACTATGCTTCGCGACTCTTGTCGCGCGAGATAGCGCTACCCGTCTCCCTCTCTCCTCTCCCTCTCTCTCTCTCTCTCCCTCTGTCTCTCCCTCTTTATGTCGTATGACGGTTATGCTAGAAGTGCAGGTGCAAATTTAACTCGGCCAGTTAAGATGGGAAGTGTTTGACCCTCGGTGCGCGAGTCCGACTCGCACTTGGCCGGTCCCCGCCATCACCATAGATCGTAGACAAGTGTATATATATCTTTTTTTCTTATTTTTTTTTGAACTTCTGGCGAAGATAAAAGATAAAAAAAGATAAGTCTTTGTAAAGTCCGCAACGCCGAGACTAGACCCGCTAGGTAAGCTGGAAATGCAAAGAAAACGTCAATTCAGGGAGCTAAAGACATGTGACGTTTGAGAAATTACTTTCCTTCTATTGGAATTCTAATACGAATCCCTTTATTTCTGTAGAAAATATTTGCATTGTACTTAGAGCAATCTTATCTTAGAGCCATATACATACGTACCTATTATGTTCTTTGTATCGTGACGTCATAAAACGTAAAAAAAAACAAGTTACAACGATAAAATATCGCCTTAATGCAAATTCCATGTGCCTCACCTACCAACTAAGTAATCTAACATTTTTGTTTTATGTTAATCGATCCATTTTTTTTTATTGGGATCAAATGTCTCATCATCATCATCATCTCAGCCATAGGACGTCCACTGCTGAACATAGGCCTCCCCTTTGGACTTCCAAATATACCGGTTGGAAGCGACCTGCATCCAGTGCCTTCCGGCGACCTTTATAGGGTCATCTATCCATCTTGTAGGTGGACGTCCTACGCTGCGCTTGTTGGTCCGAGGTCTCCACTCGAGCACTTTTCGGCCCCATCGGCCATCTGCTCTGCGTGCTATGTGGCCTGCCCATTGCCACTTCAACTTGCTAATCCGGTGAGCTATATCGGTCACTTTAGTTCGTCTACGGATTTCCTCATTTCTGATTCAATCACGTAGAGACACCCCGAGCATAGCCCTCTCCATTGCTCGCTGAGCGACTTTGAGCTTTGAGATGAGGCCGATAGTTAAAGACCACGTTTCGGTGCCGTAAGTCATCACTGGTAACACACATTGGTTGAAGACTTTCGTCTTAAGGCACTGAGGTATGTCGGACAAAAAGACATTGCGTAGTTTCCCGAACGCTGCCCAGCCGAGTTGGATTCGGCGGTTGACCTCTTTCTCGAAGTTGGACCTACCTAATTGGACCACTTGTCCTAGGTAGATGTATGAGTCAACAACTTCGAGTACCGAGTTTTCAACAGAAGACAAACTAAATGCTGATGGTGCAAATGAACATTATGACGCATGTGCAATTTACTTGTACAACTGGGATGGGCACAACCTTGGCATTTGACATGAGTTTCGTCTTGTCCATATTCATTTTTAAGCCCACCCGTTGAGAAACTCGATTGAGGTCATCGAGCATCATGCTGAGTTCCTCCATCGACTTTGCCATGACTACGATGTCGTCGGCAAACCGAAGGTGAGTGATGTATTCGCCATTGATGTTCATGCCAAGTCCTTGCCATTCCAGGAGCTTGAAGGCGTCTTCCATAACGGCCGTAAACAGTTTCGGGGATATAACGTCCCCCTGTCTTACGCCTCTTCTCAATGGAATGGCCTTTGTGCTCTGCTCCTGAACTCGGACCGACATGGTGGCGTTACTATACAAACACTTCAACACTTCAATGTACCGATAGTCAATATGGCATCGCTGAAGTGACTCGAGCACCGCCCATGTTTCCACCGAATCGAAGGCTTTCTCATAGTCCACAAACGCTAAGCATAATGGCAAGTTATACTCTTCAGTCTTCCGTATAACTTGCCGCAGCGTGTGTATGTGGTCTATGGTACTATAGCTTCTTCGGAAACCAGCTTGTTCGGGAGGCTGGAAGTCATCAAGTCTATGTTCGAGACGGTTCGTGATGACCCTTGAAAACAGCTTATAGACATGGCTTAGAAGCGTGATGGGCCTGTAGTTCTTCAATAAGCTATTATCACCTTTCTTGAAGAACAGTACTACCTCGCCTCTATTCCATGCTTCAGGCGTTTTGCCCTCGGACAAGACGGAATTAAAGAGCTTCTGGAGGACCTTAAGTACCGGTGTTCCACCCGCTCTCAGAAGCTCTGAGGTGATTCCGTCTTCGCCCGGCGCCTTGTTGTTCTTAAGCTGCTTCAGGGCCATCCTAATCTCATACAGACCGATGTCCGGGATGTCTTCGGTATAATGTCGGGACAGCTTGGCACTTGGATCACCTACCAAGCTGTCAACGGGCTTTGCGACTGAAGTGTATAACTGACCATAGAACCTCTCGATCTCGCCTAGAACCTCTGCTTTGGTTGACGCTATGCTGCCATCTTCCCGTTTCAGCTTGGTCAGCTAGCTTTGTCCAATAGAC
Organism: Apotomis capreana; assembly: GCA_947623375.1. Taxonomy (NCBI): domain Eukaryota; kingdom Metazoa; phylum Arthropoda; class Insecta; order Lepidoptera; family Tortricidae; genus Apotomis; species Apotomis capreana. Next base: position 1,269,521 of record OX392519.1, read on the forward strand.
TTGTCCTTTGCGAACACTTTGGAGCCTTTGTTCTGCTCAATGGTCTCTTGAACACGGTTCGTATTAAAGAGCCGCAGTTAACAGTTAAAAAAGTTAACGAGTAAATAACGTATATTTCGACACTCGCAAGGGAATCAAAATATTTATTACATAAGTACTTATTACAACCATAGGGAAAATCTTAAGCTATACATTTGTAATGAAATAACAAAAATATAGTCTTTATACATGAGATAAAAAAAGATAGTACGTAAAACGTTTCCCAACGGTAATGTAAACTTTGTTGCTGCGTACAGTTTATCTTTTCGTAACGTAGAGCAATATGGAGTGCTTTCATAGTTCGTACGGTATACTCGGTAAGCGAGACCGACTCGCACTTTGACCGGCTTTTTTATGTTAATCGATTCTATTGGGATGTAAACTCGGATTTATAATTCAAGACCAAAAAAACGACGACAGATACGTCACTGTCAAAATTGAGAACATTTAAATGACATCTGAGTTTGATTCTTTTGGCTTGCACCAAATGCACAATGTTACAAGTACAATACCAGATTTTGTACCAAAAATCTCCGATGTTTATGTTTTTATTATCTCCTCTCGTAATTATGTAATAATAAATATTTCTAGTTGTTTTGCTAAAACATAGAGTTAACCAGTAAATAGGAAAATTATCTTAGCGTGTTTAAAAAAGAAAAAGGAATTTACTATTGTAAAAATATTTTATTGTAGTGGCAACCTTGTGGTAGTTTTTTTGGTCTTTAATTAGAAATCGTAGTATATTTAATTCATTAAATTTTATAACGGTATGTATTGTACATAGAAAGCTCCAGTAAGTCTCAAACATATTAAAATACATCGGCTTTAGTGACGTCGGTGAGGTGGTGAGATAGATAGCTGTACCTGTTTCGTATACCGGGTGTTGCTTGTAATAGGAGCAATAAATTAAAACATAGATTCTATTCTTGAAACTGAACAACATTAGTTCAGCAATTTTGTAAAATAATTCATTATTTCAAACAAATTAAATAGTATTTTCAATGTACAAAATCCAACATTGACATTCCCCAAGCATTGGCATAGCTGTCACTCTACTAACGTCGCACATTTCGCAATACATAGCTGTTTTTTTCATTCATTGATCTTTGAATACACGTTATTTTCAGAAGTTGCTTAACAAATGTTGTTCAGTTTCAAGGGAAGAATCTATGTTTTAATTTATTGTTTCTATTACAGGCAACACCGTCCGCTATATTTTAATATGGTATACATTTTTATAACGGTAGGTATAGACATCATGAATTCAGCGGGTTTGTCATTTCTAGAAAATCTATCTTTGTGCCCTAAGCTAACGTCGTCGGGATGCACAGAGACGTCAGACACGTCGCCTTTAACGAAATGCGACGTTTGAGAAATTACACGCCAAATATCTGAGTCGTCGCTGGAAATTTAATAAGGTCGCACCTGCCTTTGAAAAGAGATTTACATACGTACGTGCTTGCTATGTTGGAGGGTTTAACGTACTTGTAATGTTTGCTTGAGATGTTAGTTTTAATGCCATGGTTGGAAACTTTAAGAGTATTATTGCAGATGTCGGGAAAGAAGGGCTTGCCGGGTGGAGTAGGTATAGATGGTCGACCGTAGGGAGGCTGGATAGTGATGCGAAGCCGGAATATGCAATGAAATAAAAAATACACCACTCGAAAAAAATACAATTCAGATGTTTAACCTGTTCATGAACACAGACGCCATGTTTAAAAAAAAAACTTCCCGGTTTAGACCTTCGATTTTGTATGAAAGTCCTTTACAGTTCTCTCGAATTGTTCCACCCGAAACGTGATACTTCGAAGCCTGTTATTCACGTCACAGTCCATGCGCCCAGTGCGCCCGAGTCACCCAACCCAAATTACCCCTGTGGCGCTGAGATAATCCCATTAGCAGGTTATACTCCCACACAAAGTCCAAATACTGGTAGTGAGGGCTAATAAGCTATGATACAGTTCAACTCATGTCTTTAACAAAAATGAAACCTGTTATAACGCACATTATAACGATAGGCAAGTAGGCAAAGAAGGCTGCATGTTTCAGAAGAGGAAACCACTGCTGAGAAGAGAGGCCGAAAGAAACTCAAGAGTCAGTCAAAGTCCTTTAAGTAGGAACACAGTGACAGTGATATAACCACCACTAGTCAGTCAAATAATTAATAAAACCTATATTTACATAATACAGATACATATAATATTTAAATACATAGACAACACCTAAAACCTAGGAGTAAGTACAAGTTAAATTTTATCACCTAGATGAAACGATTACCCATAAGTAATAAGTATTAATACTTCATCAACTCCAACAAATCAGTTTGGAAACGTTGCAATCCTCACAAATCATAAATATTGCTCCAATTGCATACAAATTCATTTGAATCGTAATCCAAAACAATAGGGTTTCGAACCTTTTGTCTCATACTAATCGTAAATCACTTTACAACCGCTTACAATGCGTTCGAAATTCAAAACTCAGTTGAAAATGCATTCGACCGTTGCAATAGACAAAATAATTGATTCAGTGACAATTGATTCCAAATTCAAATAAGGCGATTCGACCATTTTACAGCGAACTTCTCGACGCCCGCGTTTGAAACTGAACTCAAATGCATTGGTTGAAATCTTTTTATCGTTGGGTTTCAACCGTTTGCAATTTATTCGTAAGTAAAAAGCGGCATTGAGCGATATGGGAGTCGGCAGCTGGCTTTCAGTCGGAGCCATTTATGCGTCGAATTATCATAGCGTTTAAATAAGGAACGCTTTGACTTTGGTCAGAGGGTTGAGATTTAGGTCAGGCTGAGTTAGGAACTTATCTAGTTAGACTGTTTCGAAGGAACTCAACCTTCTTCTTTTCTCGAATCTTCTTCTTCTCCCGTTCCTTCTATACTATAAACGTAATAATATATCATGTCCAAAACGTCAAGGCAATTAATAAAACACTTCTTGAACGCTATTAAAGGCTTAATAGTATAATTAGAACAATAATGACTAATCCCTAGTGTTTATCGTTGGTTATCCGTAAGTACATAGCGATGCGCTCTCGGCACCAAGCCGGCTAACGAGGTTACATTCCCCATCAGCGTCCCGGCTCGTCACTTCGTCAGCGAGGTCGCTAACTGCGTCAGGTAGCTGGGATAAGGTCAAGCACACGGGTCAATAGATAGATACACATAGATTAACTGTCATTATTCGAGGACTACGTATAGGTACGCCTAAATTGTTAAGATAGGTAAAAATTTCGTTAGATTCATGTTACTGTAATAGTTAAAGTATCCTTCCTGAAAAAATGACTGTGTGTTGAGTTTTTGGCGTTGCTTCTCAACAGTGGTCTCCTCTTGTAAAATGCCGGTAGACTCAGGCATGTAAAAGTGCCCTTGTGGCCTACTTGCAGAATGATTTCTATGTATGTTACGCTGCATACCTCACCATAACACGGGCAGGTCAATGAGGAGATGGTCAATGTTAATAACGTTACCTGAAACAAATTCAACGAACTTTTATTATTAAGAAAACTGTATTGAGAAAACTGTATTAAGAAAACTGTATTGAGAAAAAGTATGATGTATAAGACTGCCTGTATACAAAAGGGGAACAGAGCGGAGATGTATAAAATGGAGCCAATGGACCTCAGATTTAAATACACTTCTTTTGGGCTATACAAAGATGCAGCCTTATTGGTTCAGTTTCTCTGTTTAGCTTCTGTGGACAGACAGCCTAAACTTCTCATATTTCTCAAACCGTTTTCGTTTCACAGAAAACTGTTTCCTAAAACCGCATTTTAAGTAATCGTTTTGTTGCTATAGCCCTGCTTGCTAGCCCGTTGCTAGTTGCTGATATCGCTGTCTCGTTCGTTTCGTTCGTTTGAAGCTATGGCGCGACGGCGTTTTTGAGTTTCGTTACAGTTTTTCGAGTTTCGCAAATTCGCACAAATGTAACTTGTTTTACGATAAGGAATCAATCATCATTGTTACAATTTTTTTTAAACAATTCTTAGTTCTAGTAAAAAACGGGTTTTTCCGTTTCTCCATAAAAACACTTTCTCAAAACGGTCACAAGAAAAAACGCTCAGCCCTAGAGAATTAAAACGGCCATTTTGTGTTGTGCAATAAAATCTAAATAAATAAATGAAACAAGAAAACGTATGACGGATAGTTTCAGGCAATAGAATGATTATGAAAATAATAAAACTGTGGCGTATTTCCTCATTAAAAACAGAATCGATATGACGATTCTATTCATCCAGTGTTTGTTGTTATAATATTTTACGTAAATAATTAAAAACCTTGTTTTTAGTACCTACTTTTATAACTTTAATTATAAATTTACATTAAAGCACACTAATAACCGCTTATCACCAAAATGACACCCAACCCACATTTCCCATCATAAATACAAACCAACACCATACGTGATTTTAATCACCAAATTCATAATTAAGCTGTATAGGGGTCGTAAAGGCATGCATTGTAAAAGCAATCAGAAGTAAAAGCGCTATAAAAGTCGCATAAAGATTGCGAAATTGCGAGTATCAGATTCGCGTGCGCTGTTTTAATTGTTCTGCATGCGGGGGTTATTAAGAATATAAGGAATTAATTTAATTTTTAACGCGGAATCCTCGTGACATTTCTGGGAAAAGTTATTTTTAATGTGGGAATGTAACAATTGTTTTAGCATGTTTAATTTACTGACTGCGATGTGATTGTTGGTAGATTTGTTTTCTGTGACAATAGAACTTTAGAAAAATCCGTGAGTCTCAGAGATATTAAAATACATACACGGGTTTACAATGAGTGCTTGACCGCCGCCGCAACTTTTCGGCTCTCCTGATGATGAATCGCGTACCGATTCGAAACATGTCAAGAGATATTCGACTATCGCGTTGATAAGTCAAATAAGCGAAGTATATCTCAGGCATATCGGCTGTACCCACAGGAAATGACTGTAGTTACTATAACGGCAACAGACGTACTTCATCTGTGAATTCAACTGTCTAGCTATCACGGTTCATGAGATACAGCCGAGTGACCGACAGTCGGTGGAGTCTTAGCAATAGGGTCCCGTTTTTACCCTCTGCGTACGTAACCCTAAGAAGGGTCACTTGGACAAAGTAAGTAAAGTATCAAATATAGCATCGCCGCAGTCGGACGCGAGTCACGGTATCAACACTATCAACTCAGACTGAGACAGCAAAATCCGCTTTACCGGAGCGGCCATTGTTGGTGGCTGCAATCCGGAAGGGTACCAGCAAGGGCAAATATCTGACACGATAAAAGCGTGATAATACATGATGATACAACTGTACAGGTTATCTGGATGATATCGCTATTGAGCTTAACTATTTACTGTTTTAAATATTCTTGCACTCCAGAAATGCTTAAATTAATCTCAAGGAACGTGAAATTGTCAGGATCGGCATACCTGATAATTTTACGTAAGCGTATACCGCTTAATATGTACAACAATTATACTTACTTACAGATGTGTCTTCTACCCTTTATAGGAAGGAAAAGATCCGCATCAGAGAAACCAAAGTAAACTGCATTGCTGGACACGATAACCCAATACAACAACACAATACAACACTATAATTTTGTAGATATAATATGCAGCTCAGACAGTCGCAATGGGCGATCTTAAGTAGCAGTGGGCGGGGCACACTGCTCGTAGAACCGATGGCCGTTGGGGCAGAAAGGTTCTTGAGTGACGACCGCGAGGCCCCTAACAAGGTGGACCGACGACCTGGTTAGGATCGCGGGCAGAAATTGGATGAGAGCGGCGCAAGACTGATCGTTGTGGAGACCTTTGAGGGAGGCCTTTGTCAACCAGTGGACATCTATCGGCTGATGATATGATGATGATCATAATGAATTATGATCCAAACTCGATTCGAAGTGAATTAACACCATTCGATTGCATGCACATTTAACTGACTGATTCATGGCTCCGTCTAGAATTAATGTTTGCGCTAGATTTCGACTCGATCTGTGGTTGTTTAGACGGAACGCTGACGTGCCGACGATCCCTAATGAGGTATGCAGTTACCCAATTAAAGCCGAAGCTAGAAACTAAATCCTGTTTTATGCATCATCATCAGCTTAAAGATTTCAGCTGTTTGACATATTGCCTCTCTCACAGACTGTATCATGTCTCGCTTCTGTATCATACAATTACGAAATGGCTAAAATTAACAGAATTATAGCAATAAGATCGATGCACTGTTAAGTTTTTAACGGAATTAATGTCCTTATATCTATTTAGTGGTCCGACGTTTCGGCTGCTTGCTTGACATTGAAGTTTCAGAACAACTATAAAACCTAGGCACAGAATATGTAATTGACCTAGGGAAACCTGTCATGATCGATTTCATTCTAGAAATAACGTGTTTTTATCAAGTACCTCATTAGGTACTTGATAAAAAACACGTTATATTGTTTGGTATCTGTATATGTATGTATGTAAGTAAACACTTTACTGCACATAAAACAATATTGACAAAAACTCAAAAACAATACATGTGTACAAGGGCGAACTTATTCCTATAAGGGATATCATGTATTTTATATTAATTATAATAGAATAATCTATTTGATATTATTTATTTAATCTGTATTGCACAAAACAAATGTACAAATGGCGGACTTAATGCCAAATGGCATTCTTTACCAATCAACCGTAGGCCCAAATAGAAATACTAAAAGTTAATTAGTATCAATCAATCAATCATTTATTTATTTCTAAGACATAGGTACAAAGGTGTTGCAAATCAGAAATAATTGTACAGAGATAATATGTAGAGTCGAGTTCATTTACATCTACACACTTACGAGAACAAAAATATCTGAACAGGACCCTATTGTCAGGAGCATAAAATCGTGTTCAGATATTTTTGTTCTCGTAAGTGTGTACATGTAAATGAACTCGACTGTATGTGATATTAATACTGTATTGATGATAATATGCATGTGATGTCGTGAACATCACTTCCAAGTACACTTTACCAAGCAATGTCGTCTGTATGTCCATTAAATCACAACAAACTTAACTCGAAAAGTATCAGCACTCTACTGACATTCAAGTTTCCAAACAAATAAAGGTTATGATCGATTACAGTCAATAAATAATGTTTTTTCTCTCAAGTAAAGTATTGTTTAGAATCGTATTGTGTATGTATTGTAAAATGGAATAGTCTGCTGCGGCCTGTTTGGTATTCGCCGCGCGGCCCACGCGGTGTGGCTTTTTGGACATGAGATGCACTGGGAGGAAAATCTTACTTTACCAGCATGTTTGCTTCGGAAGTGGAATATTGGCTTTGTGCCCAACTGCAACACGATACGGAATAGTCAAATAATGACAATAAGAATAATAGTTATTATAGGCCAAAATGAAAATATACAAAAATGGGATATAACACACTAAACAAACTAAAGTAAGATTAAAATTATTATTTCAAATAGGAAACTACCGTGAGACTCAGACATGAAAATAATAATATTGCTTTGCTATTCCGCGATATAATATCGTGCCAGTTAAATTTGTGCTAACCCGTTATACTTATTTGCGTAAATACGCAAATAAATATATTATTCATTTTATATACTATTTATTTTTCTTACCGTGATGGAAGGGTGGGACCAATAAATACATGTGCATGAAAAAAATACGCAAATAAGTATAACGGGATAGCACAAATTTAACTGGCAAGATATTATATCGCGGAATAGCAAAGCAATATTATTATTTTCATTAATATGGATTTCCGCAAAGTAACGCCTGATTCAATTTATTAGTCTCAGACATTAAATATCTACGAAACAGGTTTTCTCACATCGTAAAAGTCGAATATCGCTCGACATATTTCGAGCCGATTCGCGATTCATCATCAGGAGAGCCGATCAGGTCGCGCGGTCAGCGGCGTTCTACCGAACACGTGACGGTTGGCGATTCGAAACATGTAGAGCGATTATTCTACTTTTACGACATGAGAAAACCCGTTTCGTAGATATTTTAAGATAATTATAAAACCTTCAGGTGCCATGGGCACCCTCATGGCGCAGACAGTCATTCCCAAGCTGTATGGCTATGGAAATCCTTTGCGCCAGAAAGCTGCCGCGTGGGTCCCCTGTTACCTTCCTCAGGCGCTGGCTATTGTGACGACTGCTGGGGAATAGCCTCAGATGAGGAATTAAGAGCAGAGGTACTTCGTCTATGTTATTTATTCGGTTGCTAGTATAAGACTGATTCCACATCTTTTATCATTGACGGGTGTCACACGTCTTATTCTAAACATAAAAATGTATTTATTTTTTATGTCAGTGGCCAATACCACTGAGAGTGAAGTTCAAACCTTCACACTATGTTCCCTATGGAGCCCACGCGCACAAGTCGTATTGGGGGCCGATACATCTGAAGTTTGCATTTGCTGTTCTCTTTGATGTAGCAATCGCCAGTTTCTTTCTTAGGCTTTCTCCTTCACTTCTTGGTAAGACACGACTTTAACCTTTTCTTTTATTTGCTCAAAGTGATTTCGTCTCGGCCTTCCTCTACCTTGCTTTCCATCGATTTTTCCTTATTTGATATTGTTTGTATTGTAAGGTGAAGAAATATCGAAGTAACTTATATAGACAATAAGTAGAATAGAATAGAATAGAATACTCTTTATTGCACACCTCAAGAAGAAAGAAATACAAATACAAATGACACTTAACATTACAATAGAGGCAAACAATAGGCGATCTTATCGCTAAAAAGCGATCTCTTCCAGACAACCTTTGGGTAGCGGATTAATATAAATGAAATGAGATGAGTAGGCGATGCAAAAAGTAATCAAGAAAACTACTGTAAAATTATTAAAATCCACTAAAAACCTATAATAATATATATTGATACATAAACATACATAAAAATATACATAAATGAACATAAGACTAAATATATACTCATATATAAACTTACTTAAACCTTATATTTAAAATAATATTTTGTGAAACGAACCACAGATTATGTCAGTCACCGTGACAGAGTATTAAAGGAGAGACAAGTAATGTTCTTTGAGGTGTGTTTTGAAAGTAGCAACGGATTGACTACGTTTCAATTCAACAGGGAGAGAGTTCCACAATAGAGTAGCCTGAAAGGTAAATGAGCTGTTATAGAATTTGGAAGAAGAAGAAGGGACAGCCAGAAGCAAATTTTGAGAGGACCTAATAGAACGAAGGTAACTGACACGCTCCTTGAGGTAGCAGGGAGTTGCAGGGTGAAAAAGAATATTGTAAAGAAGAGAGAGAATGTGAGAATTACGACGAAAGCGGATAGGAAGCCACTTGAGCTGCGAACGGAAACTGGAAACATGGTCATATTTACGAAGCCCAAATATGAACCTGATGCAAATATTCTGAATACGCTCAAGTTTATTAAGCTGTTCTTCTGTGAGATCAGGGTAGGAGATATCAGCATAATCTAAGATTGGAAGAAGTAAGGTTTGGCAAAGCGCAATTTTGGTGGCGATTGGAAGAAAATTACGGAGTCTTCTAAGAGAGCTCACCGCTGCAAACATCTTCCTGCTGACTTCATTCACCTGAGGCACCCAAGATAAGGTCTGGTCCAAAATAATACCCAGGTCTTTGACTTGTTGTGAAAAAGGAATTAAGACACCATCAAAATAAATTGATGGCAGCTTATCAACATCAACCCTAGCTATAAGTTTAGCACTACCAACTATAATAGCTTGAGTCTTTACTGGGTTTACCCTGAGACCAAAGCTATAGCTCCAGTTCAAAATGTGAGCCAAGTCGTCATTTACAGACTTAATAACAGACGGAAGTTCTCCAACTTCACCCTGCAAATAAATTTGAAGATCGTCGGCATAAAGGTGATAGCGCGAAGAAAGGTTACGTGTAATGGAATTAATGAAAATAGAAAACAACAAGGGTGATAGCACTCCACCCTGCGGAACACCGGCCAAAGTGTTGCACCACGAAGATCGGGAATTATCCACCTTTATTCTCTGCCGACGACCACCTAGATAACTACGAAACCAATCAATAACCGCAGGAGATATGTTAAGAGAACGTAGAGTACCTAATAAAATATCAAAATCAACAGTATTGAACGCATTGCTGAAATCAAGAAGCGTTAACACCGTTAATTTCCGCTTATCCATACCTTCTCGAATATCATCAGTAATTTTGATTAGAGCAGTAGCCGTACTATGACCAGGACGAAACCCAGACTGGAATACATTGTGCAGATCATTGCGGTTAAGAAAAGATGCCAGCTGCTTATGTACAAGACGCTCAAGCACTTTAGATAGGAAGGGGAGAATGGAGATAGGTCGATAGTCCGAAAACACGGAAGGGTTGGGCTTCTTGGGTATCGGGATAATATTGGCATCCTTCCAGAGCGTAGGGAAAGTACTAGTGGATATAGAATTATTGAGGATAAAGGTAATAATGGGTACAAGGAGATCAAGGAGAGGGAGGATCATATTACGGCTAATGCAATCCACGCCAACGGCATTTGAGGTAATCGCTAATATGTTCTTCTTAACATCACTGTCGGTAAATTGTGCAAGAGAAAAAGGAGAAAAGTCAGGTAAGTATTTCGACATTTAAGTTTTTATTGTCGTACTCACGTATTAAACTGTATTTGAATGAACGATACGGTGCAACACGAATTCCAAACGTCTGCTGGACTAGCCCTCAGTTCTAATTCTATAGCCAAATTCCCTTGCAGAAGAATCTCTCAGCGAATTCTCCAAAATTAGGTGGATCTTAATGATGTTTAAAAAAAAACTTACAAATTTCAAGATTGTAAAAATTGATTGCCCACCCTTTCATATTAATTGCCAAAACTCAAAAAAAAATACTTTCTGCACAGCACTAAATATTTCCACCCCTCTTAGTGCGCCCCTACCCCGGCACGGCTTCCCTCAATTTAACCACAACTCGGAAACAAACAGCTAGAATACCCAATCCAGTTATTTCGCCTTTTTCATATTGATGAAGGGAAGCTGTTTATTTAGAATCTTTGATGACATTTGCATCACAATAGCTAATGTATGTCATTGTCTACGGGTGTTTGTTTTTGTAAGGCTAATAAGATATTTACATGAAAAGTACCATGGAGGTATCTGGAAAGAAAAACAGAATTACGTAAATTACTTTTGTTGGTAATGGAATTTTAAAGAAGTTTCTTTGGGGGAATCGGCTGTTTTGTTATGGGCTGTATAGATGGTTGTCCATTAGCATTTTCGACGACTGTTTTAAACTACCTCCTCCTACCATGAATGTTTTAATGCTAAAACCTGGAAGATTATCACGATATTATGACCTTTATGCGGTCTTAATATTATTAAAACTACCTAGAGGCATCTATAATAATTATTTTTAATAATAAAAACCGTTTAAACGCACGTGAGAATTGCCAGGAACGGTGAAATTTTTTATGTGAGATTAAACCGTTTTTAAAATTTATTAGTCTTCTTTTTTTTCTAATCTATATCTAGATGCGTTAAAGGGTTCTCCTTTAAAAGATTATATTTTTCTCATATCGTATTGCGAGATTTAATAGATCCAGTTTGAATAAACAAAATCTATTAGTAAAAAAACCTCACTCCGAAAAAATCACAACTTCAAATATCGTTGAATAACACTAATATTACAAAAGCGAAAGTTTGCGAGTGTGTTTATGTGTGTGTGTTGTTGCTTCTTCACGCTCAAACGGCTGGACCAATTTTGATAAATTTCTTCATGAAGGTAGCTTACACCCTGGAATTGGATTAACACATAAGCTACTTTTTATCCTGAAAAATGTAGTGGTCCCGTGGGATGAGCGAGTTACACTGCACGGCGCAGCTTACCTATATGGCAAGAACAAAATCCATATCGTTCCATTCAATATTTGACGAAATCGATGCAATCATGAGTTTTTGATCATGCCGTTTGGGTTAGTCAATGGAACTTCGCCTTTCATGCCAGGGTACGAGGGACGTCAGCGCTGTGAGATGCAAGAAATGTACCCGAAATCAATGGTTCCAGTCCAAATATCTCTTAGTGTCTGCAAGTTACTAGTTATATTGGCTAAGTTTAAGTTATAAGCGGAAGCGGATATTTAAATATTTCCTAAACGTGGCTTAAAGATACCTCAAACCGAATGGCTTGGTTTCTGGCCTCAGAATTACGCGCGTGATATGTTTATTTGTGTATAAAGTATTTGTTATTGTTATTATTGCAAATCACTTCTGTGTTTCCTTAAATATTTTTAGAAATAACTAGAGGCGAACTTGATTGTTTGAATGTTTTTTTCTTTTAAATAACATGTCACGTATAATTCATATGCAATATAAACATTTATATGTCTTACATTTTCCAATACGAGTACTAGTGTGTCTATTATCCGGAGAAGAAAAATATATAATAAGATTTACAAAGGGTCAATAACGTTAATTCAACCCGAAAATTGCGATTCGCGATCGATTCGCTCATGAGATGATAGCCTGGCGTAAACTGCGGTGAGTTCAACTGCATTATCGTTGCAAATGAACCGTTGTAAATCGAATGATTAGGTTTATTACGGAAAGCGTTACAGATAATGAAACCTAAATATAAATGTAGGATTTTAATTCTACTTTTGTTTAAAAATCTTAAAGGTTTCCCGCACTGACATATGATTATACAAATTCATTTTCTAAGTTCTGAACTGTTACAAACATCTATTTTATCCAATTATCAGAATTCCGTGTAGATATTTAACTAAACTTTACCGGCGGTTTTGTGGAAGGTATGAGTATAAATGAAAGTAGATATCTATCCAAGTTTCCAATCCCTGATTATTAGTATATCTGCATGATAGGAAACTTGCAATATTCCTCAAATACATATCAAGATAACATCCATAATCCAGGAACAAATATTTAAGTTCATCACAAAAACATGTGCCTTGGCCGGCAATCGAACCCAGGACCGCCGGCTCAGTAGACAGCACTAAAAACTGCGCCAACCGCATCGCCAATAGTTCCGTAACCGCTCAAGGCTTATCCTTGCACCACCCGCTCCCCGATATCCAAGCTTAGTTTGAAAGGAGCCATTCGGTCGGAAACTTACGGACGGCGGGATTAATTTCTATAGATAAATATAGGTAGATAATATTTGCAATTCAATAGGCGACAGGTTTTTTGACAGCCCTGAAGCTTTGCGTGTTTATTCAAAAGAAACTGGCCATTTCACATCGTTTCACTGAATTTGTATACTCAAATTGGCTCGCTACGTGCGTACGTTTCTTTATTCTGTACCCAACCATAACGTGACAGTACTCGCTAGCGATAGCGTAAACGATTTGTATGGAGAATAGTACGGCGTCCCTAAGGCTCAATTCACACGTACCACAACCACACCACGTCGCAGCGTTAAAATGTGGTGTGGTTGTGGTTACGTGTGAATTGTACTATTCATTAACCATAGAAAATATGCGCCCGACCACGTCGCGACCACGTCGTGTGGTTGTGGTGTGGTTGTGGTTACGTGTGAATTGTACTATTCATTAACCATAGAAAATATGCGCCCGACCACGTCGCGACCACGTCGTGTGGTTGTGGTGTGGTTGTGGTTACGTGTGAATTGTACTATTCATTAACCATAGAAAATATGCGCCCGACCACGTCGCGACCACGTCGTGTGGTTGTGGTGTGGTTGTGGTTACGTGTGAATTGTACTATTCATTAACCATAGAAAATATGCGCCCGACCACGTCGCGACCACGTCGTGTGGTTGTGGTGTGGTTGTGGTTACGTGTGAATTGAACTATTCATTAACCATACAAAATATGCGCCCGACCACGTCGTGTGGTTGTGGTGTGGTTGTGGTTACGTGTGAATTGAACTATTCATTAACCATACAAAATATGCGCCCGACCACGTCGTGTGGTTGTGGTGTGGTTGTGGTTGTCGTGTGGTTGTGGTACGTGTGAAACAACCCTAACGGTTACTTTGTTGAACTACAACGCAGTTGCTAGCGAGTACAGTCACTGTAAACTCATATTTAGTAGGCACTAATAAGTAGCAGTGTGTAGACTCTACACTGTAGAGAGTTAGCCATACGTAAGTAAAATAGGCATGATGATTTTTTTTTTGAGAATGGCAATTTTTTTCTGTTTTTTATTAATGACTACACTTAGACTGCTCTAAAGTCAGAAATTACCGTTAAAGTTCAACATTCCTGCGGAGCGCTGAACCGCTTCATACAAATGACCTACATGTGACGTCATTTGCGGGTTGGGTGCCAATATTTGTATGAAGACAATAAGTAATTTGCCATTTTCACCATAAAAACGTGTGTTGGTTGTCATACCATTATTGTTTTGTTAAATTATGAGGATAGTGAAACAATTTCAAAATTTCTATTGGATTAAAAAAAGGCTTATTATTTTCGCGGCGACAGAAAAATTAAAGAGCAGCAAACTATTTGCAACTAAAATAATAACTTGTCAGCGATTAAATATTTTGGCAATCATTAAATGAGCTTTAAACTAAGGATATTTTAAAATTCAAATAATGGCAGCTACTTTAAGGTAGCAGAAATAATAAACAAGATTATTGAAATCATAGGCGAGGTACTATAAATAATGACTTGGCGACTAATATTAGCAGAAGATCCGAATCGGCCGGGTTAGGTTAGGTTGGTTTTTTTTTATATCCCTAAAAAGCGCTCCTTTTATTTTTTTATGACCTTGATATATCATATATGCAATCTCCATTGAACAATTAGAGTAGGCCATTTTCAACTTTTTATCCGCGGTCATGTTTCCGCTTAATTAGTTAATTCAGTCGCCAAAACAATAACTCGATGCTAGTTTATATTGAAACAAAGCCGAAAATTGATTACTTAGCTGCTACTTTTTACTTTATACTAGTCTCCGCAATTAGTCGCCAACTTATTATTTTTGCTACCCCCTTTAATTTTTTATAAATCCCTAAATCAGATTAATTTGTCGCCGCGTTAAATACATGCCTTAAAAAAACATAATATTTGCGTACCTTTAAAGTTTAAAATCACATATTTCACAATATATTTTTTGTTTGGATTTTGTTTCTTTATTTCATGACATACATATTGAGCTGTTTTTATTTATATAACTACTGTATGCTGTTGAATTTAATATCAGTCGTCATCACTATTGCAGTGTAGCATAGTTATTTATCGAGAAAAACATCTCTCTTTATCTATCCAAATATCATAAACCCTCCATGATGCGTTCAAGAACCGCACATTATGACTACCATAAAAATATACTGTTTTATTAGAACAAATTTCTTATCTGTGAAAATGTTATTATTGCTAAATAATAACATCGATTTCGATAATATTATTTATTCAAATTTCGAACATCTTTAAAAAACAAACAAATTTGATTTGACCTCTATTCTAATGTCAGTCGAGATGACGTTTAGTTCGAAATGAAATGTCAATTCGCATCAAATTTGACAAATGTCGCACGTAAGTAAGATATCGAACGATATGATAGTTGGGGCCAACTCTAGTTTGTCTCTGAATTAAAAAAGCTATGACAGCTCCCAGAAAACTTCATTACCGCCATTACCGGGTAATATTTGTCGTAATGTGCGACTCCTGAATGCATCATGGAGGCCTATGATATATGGCTAGATAAAGTAGTGTATGTAACTGTACATAATTAGGCATTAAAACACTCGTGTGATGTTATTATGAAACTTGCCTTCGGCGCGTTTCATAAACCCACACTCGTGTTTAATACCCTTCATTATGTACAGTCACATAAACTACTATATTATTGCACACCTCCACAGTACAAAAATATCAAGACGGAATGTTAATAGGGCCAAACGACGGACGATTTTATTGCTAAAGTGCGACTTTCAGACAACCTATGGGTAAAGTTTAATAGCTATGTCTGAAATGAGTATTGCGATCAGTTTATGGTGTCGTTTGTCCGTTATGATCTATTTATCGATTATCGACATCACTTATGTAGCAAATAGAGAAAAAAACGATTATTATTAACCTTACACTATTACACTGAGATTTATATCTTAAGTAGGCTACTGCTGCATAGCTTTGTGAACTATATTTCAAAATATTTTCATTTCATTAAATATTTTAATATTATAGTGACTACTAAAACTTTATTAGCTGAAGTACCTGTTCGACAGTTTAAGTTTAATGTTGTCAATATTGAGCCCTTATATTGTGCACATGCCAAAATATACTTAGTTACCCAAGAAAAGCCAGTGTGTCGGCTACCGTCAACGAATGCTCACGGAAAGCGGCCCTACGGGATGAATGGCGACGTGTCGTCAAACGGGTCACTCAGAACTCCACAAATGCATAATGGCCACGACCACTCTGTAAAGAGTGTAACGAAGAAGAAGAAGAAGAAGACCCAAGAAAAAGTTAGCTACTAGGAGTGCATAAGTACCTGAGTCAGTGGAGCTAGTAATCTAGCTACTAGCTGAGATAAACGGCGCAGTGAAGCCAATAAATCGACATCACACTTACACCCTGTGATTGAAGACTAACGGGGATCCAGAAAAGAAAGAGAAGAAAGCGAAGGAGTGTTAGAAAGGATTTACCTTTATGAATTTCAACTAATTGACTTTTTTACTTAACCCTTAATAAACTTACGCAGCTTGATGAAATTGGGCATACGGTATTTAAATAGTACTTAACGGCAATATGTTTAAATCCCCAAAGCATACACCCCCATTCTCACAAATTGCCGGAAGGTTCCATTGCCAGCCATTTTGAAACAGACAAATTCGATTAACAACACTAAAATATCGTCCCGGCGATACTCCGAGGTTCAAAGTAAGTCGTAATCAGTCTGAAATTGAATAAATGAATGCCACTTAAATTCTCATTTATTTAACGTTGAGCCTCCAATAAATTTCCTGGTAGATTTATAGCGTAATGGTTTAGGTTCTGTCTTCGCCTGAAGAACATATTTATTACAATGTAACAGACAGCAAATTCTAATCTAGGATTTTGTGGTACAGAATCTTATCAAGCTTCTCAGGCTTGAATATACGTTTCTTGGAATACAAATTAAGAGTAATTCAATTTTGTTCTGTTGATTCATATTTAAATGGCACTAAAAAGACGACCTCGTTCTAACACTTGAGGCATGATACTTAAGAACTATTGAAAGACATGTTAAGTAATTAATATCTCTTGACATCCTTGAAGCATTAGACTGAATATCGTAACATGTCTATTGAATAAACCACAAATTGTTGTAGTTTCAAGTAACCTTTCAACTGGCTTACCACAGATTTTGATTGACCGTTTCATCCGAGTACTTCTAGAAGGCTACACTCCGGATTAATCGGTTTTTAACGTTGGTGTTCCATAGGGGTCTGTCTTGCCACCAACTCTTTATCAATGTTAGTATTTAAATTAGTTAATTAATTAGACTCATCATTTCCTCCTTTTCTTTCAATCCATCTAACCGCATAGTCTAAATACGTACGTAACTAAAGGCCCAACCGTCTGTGCTATACCATTTCACACCACATACCTTGCCCTATAATCACTCTCAAGACTTCTCAAAGGGAATGCCTAACCGCCGGTGACTGATCTCAGTGCGCTCAAATGCCACTCAATATTTGAGTTCCCTTTAATAGTCGTCTCTCACCAGGAGCATCGCATTCGAGAGCATTCGCTTGCGATGTATGGATCGAGATTCGAGTATTCTAATGATACAATATCCGACCGCCTGTTGCCTACCACTATAAAAACAATATTTGTTTTTTTTTTTGTAAGCTATTTTTAGTGCAACAAAGTGTTGTGCAATAGAGTATCATTGTAGTGTATTGTATTGTTATTTGCGTCTTTATCGTGTGTGCGTGAATAAAATAGATGATGCTATCATATATGCAGTGATGCTATCTGTACAAAGAGAAAATTTACTGTCTATTATCGTTCAAAATATAAAGTGCAAGTGTCATGCGTCCATTTGGCTATAGGCGCCCATCTAACACCAGCGATTCTTGATAAAGGTATTTTTATAAGCAGAATAATATTCAGATTCATCAATCGCCATGAAATAGTCCAATTCTATTTGATGCTCGAGACTCATTCCGCTGCGTTTTGATTGCTCCCGGTGAGATAGCACCTTAATGTTTGAGTTTCATTCATGCGAGCAACAGTCAGCAAGCACGGCTTCAAGCATGGAAGGAAGTAAGTGACCGGATTTTACAAAACGTCGTTTCCGTTAAAGCAAATTGGCTTACGGTTTCTGAACGTTTGATTTATTATCGACTAGCTAATTGCCCACGGCTTTGCTTATAATTAATATGAAATCATGATTTTTGGACTTGATAGTAGCTTATTTGTTTGTGTCTAAGTTGTTCCAAACTTCATTTTAATCTCATCATTCGTTTTGGCGCGAAGAAGGAACATACATACACAAACAATTTTCAATTTTTAGTGCAATTTAAATGGAGTATTCGTTGTTGGTTTTCTAATCAGGGCTTGTAACCGGTTACTCTTATTTTTGAAATAGTTCTATACAAGCTAAGGTAGTCTCTAAGATAGCCTCCCGGCTTTTCTAGCTTAGGACTTGGGAGTCTGAAGTACATCGGTTCGTTCTGTTGCCTTAGTAACTTCTTGTATGAAAAAAACAATCATGTCATGAAAATATTATTTTCAACATCTGGGGATAAAAGTACGCACGCAATTTAAAATATATAAAACACTTATCGGAGAGAATATTTTTGTGACCATTTTTTTCTTATACTAGAAGTCACTAAGGCAACAGAAAGAATTGAAATATTATACGTCACACATACTTACATTGTGCGGTTTGTACCTTGTGGTTCATATTTTTTGATTCAGATCTACAAAAGTCTTAAGCACAAAGAAATCAACGTTAATAACGAGTTTAACTGACATCTTTAACTGGTTAGTTAATATTTGCAATGCCCTGCGCTACCCGTTTTGTTTGCAATCTTAAGAAAATGCTTACAAAATAAGTAAATTTGGTGTGCAAGTATCTAAAAGTAATCTACCATATACGTACACATGAAATCCTTATATTCCAAACAAATTTGAACTATTTTTAGTCGAATACAGGAAGATTTGACAGCTATAAATAGTACCTAATCCAAATTGACTCGGAAGATATTCATATCAGGCCTAACGCCCACGCAGCCAACTCCCTAAGCGAAGATTGGTTCTTAATTCCAATCCAAGCCTATAAATACCTATACGTAATTTCCTTGCCCAAGATTGACGGTAGATTGGTCATCTAATCGGACCTTTAAAGGGCAAAGGTATCTATTTATGTTGCATTTGGACGGAGTTTCCATACGATTACCCCTTTTGAATCGTTTGACTGGGAAATGCGGAGTAGGCTTTATGAGTTAAGTTTGAGGTGTTCAGGGATAAAAGGATTTGAATTTTATTTTCGACAGAATATACTGTCAAAGTTAAGTTTACTGTTTTTGTTGTCGCTTGACTTTCTGTCCTCTAAAACGGTTTACTTTTTAATAGAAGATGAAAGTTACTAGCGTAAAGGTCTAGTTTAAAGACATTTGAATGTTTATAAGTCATCTTCGTCTTCGTCTTGCATCATCATATCAGTCATTAGACGTTCACTGCTATACAAAGGTCCCCCAAGAGTTCTCCGCAACGATCCGTTGTGGGCCGCCCTCATCCAATTTCTTTCCGCTGTTCTAACCAGGTTGTTGGTACACTTTGTTGAGGGCCTATATCAAACGTTCTATTTTAGACACAGAACGTGTGACATTTGACTATGCATTCATGAAATACATTGTGTTAGCATTGTAATCAATGCCTCTACTCCACTCATTGCGGTTTGACTACAAGTACAAGTGATGTCACTATGGTAATCAATTCCAATTGTCGCGCTCTGATTGGTTATAGGTCAAGTGCCTACTCGGCATTCACCTCACTAATTCAGTCTATGTAAGCTTTTAGATTCAAATAAGTTATATAGAATTTTCAGGTCTCTCTCGACTCTTATTCTCATCATCATCATCATATTAGCCGATAGACGTCCGCTGCTGGACAAAAGCCTCCCCCAAAGTTCTCCACAACGATTGCTCTTGCGCCACCCTCATCAAATTTCTGCCCGCGATCCTAACGAGGACGTCGGTCCTTGTTGGGGGCCTTCCCACGTTGCGTTTTCCAGTCCGCGTGCACCACTCAAGAACCTTTCTGCCCAAATGACCATTGGTTCTACGAGCAATGTGATCCGCCCACTGCCCCTTAAGGGGAGCATTTCACTTCCCCGAATTTCATTTGCCATAAACTTTTTAATTCAGAAATCATACCTATGGGTAGGTATGATTTCTGAATTAAAAAGTCTTCGGGATTTCATTAATATTATTCATGGAGAAATAGGTTTGTTTCATGAAAATCCCGAAAAGTTTCAGCTTACAGAGAAAAGTTGATTTATGGCAAATGAATGTTATAGCAAGTGTTAGATTATGACAAATGAAATTCGGGCAAACGATAGAGAACCCCACTTAAGTGATAAGCCAGAAAATATAAATTTAGAGCTCCTATCGCAAAAATGTGCTTTTAAAAAGCATAGTCAATGTTTAGACAAATGTATAATTAGGTACACATCATTTCGTCATATTTGGTAGTTATTAACCGCTTATGATCATCATGACCATCGTCAACTGCCGAACATAGGTAATACGGTAAATGACCTTTGAGTTTTCTCTGTCGCATCGCTCTTGGCAGAACGGTCGTGATCACATTTATTCTACGTCGATGGTAGAAGCAGATACTCCGCACGATCTACCGCCATCTCTCCCTGTTAGCAGACTGTCTCGCGCAGTCATCATATACGCAGTTTCCTATCTAACTCGTTTCCTATCACTCTGCCTGGCTATGCTCTGGCTGGCAAATCAACTCTATTGTATTAGCTCCTCGGACATACATAATAGAAACACGCCATGTGTAGCTAAACAAACTATCCCGGCCAACTAAGCAGCGTGCTCTAACGTTTCGAACCTGGCTTTAGCATTCGGCGAACAAAGCACAGCTCGCAATAAGTCAGGTATATAGGATATAAAGTCGTCGGACATACGGGTGTTAGTTAGTTGAGAAACATTACGGGTGTTAACAATGAGACACATTTTAATCCCCAGTACCGAACTCGCCTATTGGCCTATTATCACCACATGCCGATGTGGTCGCGTCTCAATTCGTATCGTATATATTATTTTATCAACGTACCTATTCATTATGACGACGCGTTTGACTCAGTTTGTAGACACCTGCCTACTGAGCCGGCGGTCCCGGGTTCGAATCCCGGCCAGGGCAAATATTTGTGTGATGAACTCGAATATTTGTGCTTGGGTCATGGTTGTTATATGTATTTAAGTATATATTTATCTATATAAGTACGTATATCGTCGTCTAGTACCCATAACACAAGCCTTCTTGAGCTTAATTTGGGGCTAGGTAGATCGATTTGTGTGAGGTTGTCCGATATTTTTTTATTTTTTTTTTATTTATTATTTCACTGCACAGATCGTCCGGAAGAAAGAGATCGCTCTTTTGTGATAAGACCCTCTACTTGTGTAGTATAAAACTGTTTATTTCACTTAAAAACATTAGTTGTTTTGTAGCTTTTAGAGGAAATCTATTAGTGAGTGGAATCCAACCCCGGGAGGCAGTATATTCAGAAAAAGATATACCTATTTTAGAAGAAACCATTTTTTTTACATTTATTTGCCTGTAACTACATGTTTAATGCAGTATACAACAGTAAATTTTACGGTGTAACTAAAATTCTGAAAATGGGTCAAACAGATTCAAATTTTCGATTTCCTGGTCCAATCCTATCCGCCAAAACAAAACGATATTAGATACTGTTTTAGTCACAAATGATCGGCAAGTAAGTACCTACATTCCTGAAAATCCGGTTTCTTTAGGGTCATCACAATGCCGGGAATAACGCTGGTTGTCGAATGGAGCAGAGCTCTTTAAAGTGGACCAATTACATTCCTCATTGTATGCTCTTATTTTGGCCGTCACAAGGATGCAGTCTGATTGGTCCAATATTCTTCGCTACGCGTCAGGGCCGGGTAGAGGCATCCGTCACAGCTGTGAGTCTCAAAGCCCGTCAGCCAAATACATAATGCATGTACATTACTTAATCTTCGCGGTACAAAGGTGAGCCTCGGATATTAAAGCCACCTGTAGCGATGAAGCGCAGTACGATACAAATGCTCTTTGTTTACGAAATAATTCTCTTTGTGTATGTACACTATATAGGTTAGTGAAACGGAACTTAAAGTTTAACAAAGGTTTAGTGGTGCTGCTGGGGCATGTTCGAAAATTTTAAAGTTCTATTATGGTTTTAGAGATTTATCTCTCCTTCCTCCATGGTGTCCTTCTGGTGTCTAGCTGTCTGTCTGTCCTTCAGCCATAGGGTTACAACCCTGGCTGAAGGATAGACAGACATACACCGGAGGCTAGTAATAGGGGTACATTAGCACCTTTCCGATAGAGGGTCAAAGACCAATGGACCTATAAGAAGCCGAATCTCGCCTGGTGTGAAACCCCCTGTTCGGCCTCCCGCGTCAAAAATGGTGCAAACTCAACCGACTGCGCACAGGGTGCGGACGAAGCGCACATTTTAGCATCTTTGCTGCTGGATTGATTCGCCCAGCTGCGACTGTGGTACTGAATCTCAAACTGTCCATCACATCGTACAGGAATGCCCCTTCAGAGTCTACCCTGGAAACCCCGAAGACCTGTTCTCCTTCACAACTGACGCGGCTAATTAATGCCTAAAGAACCTTGGATCTCAATTTGTGTCATAAATGTTGTATATATTTATGATCCCATTTAGCCCTTCAGACCTCGATTTTAATAATATAAATTGTAATTAAATAAATCTCGGACAACCTCACATAAATCGATCGAGTCCCACAGAAAGCACTAGACGATGTTATCAAACTTATACAGATAAATACATAGAAAACATCTATGACCGAGTTCATCAAACAAATATTTGCCCTTTACGGGATTTGAACCCAAGACCGTCAGTTCAGTAGGCAGGGTCACTAACACTGCGCCAACCGCGTCGTCAATCCAGGTCGTGGATATGCATTTAAAATTCAGTAATCGTAATATATCCCACCGCCGCCTCCAATACCGTGGCATTTAAGCGATTCTCGTAAAATCCCCCGAATTGCCGCTTTTCCGTTAAATAAATATTCACCAGTATTTGCAGAACTGAACTGCATTTATATAAAATGCGAGAGAAAAATACGTTTATCTGGAATTTTAAGTATCAAATTAATCGTTTGCTCTATTTTATTTTTACGATGCACTAAAAAAAGCGGAGTGCATAAAATCAGGCTGCCTTATTGTGAGGCCTGAAAGAAGTGCATCGAAGTCAAAATTAAGCAAGCTATTTTACTATAGGACTCACAATCGCTATTTTTAAAATATCACTACTCGTCTTTTACTCGTCGTTTTTCCTCATTAAACCTTGTGTCTGCTGATATTCATTTCATTCTTTCTTTTTAAACGTACACACATACATACATATATAATTATTTGTGTATGTGTATGACCTTCCATCTATATTTATTTGACATTTATTTGTTACTTCTCATATTATTAAAATTTTAAATGTTTATCTCACCACATAAAATTTTCCGTTTAATTTAGTTTTTCAGGATTCAGGACGTTTAATTTTACCTTTTGAAGTAAATTTCTTGTTGGTGTGTAATAAACTATTGTTATATTCTTAATCTGCGAAATGTGATTGGTCCATTTTTCCCATCTCCGTTCCGCTCCGCTCCACTCCGCTCCGCTTCGCTTCTGAAGACAGGCACCCTGACGATGCTCACTGTATTTTGGCTTTTGACTTCCAGCTTCTATTTCCGCGATCAAATAAACTAAATCACACCATAGGGGCGCCCAGGTTTGCCAACTTACGGTCGCAAGTTCAATAGACTAACTAACTAACTTGATAACAGTTAGTCACTGCAGTAACCGAGTGGTTTACCGGAATTTACAATGCGGTTTGTTAGATGTATTCACAAAACTTGCTAGAAATTATGCCAGCGGGTCTAATGATGGTTTATTGTACGATAGATATGATAATACATCCGTCATTTATGTGAGGTTGTTGTTGAAGTTTTTATCGAGGCTTGAAAGGTTAAATGGTATCATCATCATAAATTTCAGAGTCAAACTCTTATTGCTATAGTCTGTAGCTGTCTCCATCTATCCCTATCCATAGCCAGGTGACTTTGGATAGGGATAGACGGAGTTAGCTACAGGCTATAGCCTTGATTTCCCAATGATCTAGTCAGAGTCATACGAGGCCGTTGGATCACGGCCATGCACGACGCTAGTTATCGAAATCTTTGGTGAAGTCCTACATTCCTATATTTGTATCTAATGCTTTCCCTCCTGTACCAGAATGGTTATCTCAATGGTGTAGCTACTGGATGGGATTAGACAATGTTGTGTCCATGGGTCGTGGGCCCTCAAGCTTTCAACTCTGCCCTTGGCTAAATACCAGTAAACTGAGATTCTGTTTAGACACGTTTACAAGTTTGAGTATACCGGCATTTTCCATGAGGACGCCACTGCTGATAAAAAGTAAAGAAAAAAACTGCGGCTGTCTTGCTTTCGTAAATTAAACTTAACGATAGCGATGATTTACTTTTGTATGAAGCGATGGGTGCCAAACGGCACCGCTAGGCTGTAATGGGTTAACTGATGGAACCTCACATTTTTACACCGTTGTCACCTTACTCCACTGATTCGTTTATAGCTAGTAGCTACCAATATTGATTTCAAATGCATTCAAATTTGTTATCTTTGGCTATTTTAGGCAACCTTCGACCTAAAGGTCAGGGCCAGCGTCTGGCAGATCTAAATGTTACATCAGTTTATTAAAAACGGGCTGATGAAACAGCTCAAAAGGTATTTTTGAATTTTTATATAACTCTAAATTGTATTCACACTGGAAGACGCAGTACGGGTAGCCGTACCGCAAAGCGGACTGATGGCCTTGTGAAGGTTACTGGAGCCCAACCGGTCATGCCATCCATATTCAGCCAGTCATTTTATTGTGCCTCGAATGATTTTTACACATTAATTATGGCTCATGTTACTGAAATCTTGCAATAAATCTAAAATGTACGGGAGTCCTGTACATTTTACATTTAAGTATTGTAAGATTTATTTTTAACTTAATAAAAGGCGTTTTTGTCTAACCTATGTAAAACAGTGCAACAAATTGTCGATTCCGCCCTAGGCCCGAAAGCCGTAGCTTATTACATCACGCCGGTGGCCATCAATCCTCCATTGTGGAAATATCGCGGCCGGCTCCGCAGAAATATGATTTGGGATCGACAAACGTTGGACAGATTTTTTTGTGGTACCGTAACGATGTATCTAGGGTTAGAGCTGCTAGAACTGGCTGAGGGAGCTAATTTACAATTTCCAATTACCGAGTCAGTGATACCTACAATACAATAAAAAGCGGCCAAGTGGCCGGGTTATGTTAGCCCAAGTACCACACAGGCTGCAAAAGCACCTATACCGCCTTTATACAGCTAAAATTTGAGTTATAATGACTGTATAAGCTCTTACGACAGTCTGTTTGCTGGCAGGTTTGCACCTGGTATGTATGTCGCCGGATGACGAGGTGCCAACTAAACGAAACCGTTCACGTGTGTTGTATGGGAGCCCCACTTTATTCTCTTTTTGGTATTTATTGTTATAGTGGCAACAGAAATACATCATGTGTGAAAATTTAAACTGTCTAGCTATCACGGTACATGTGATACAAACATATAGCATGGCGCGTGCGGGCGGTGCGTGGCGCAGTTGACAGGATTATCCATCTATGAGTCTTATAATTGACAACATTTCATATTTATAACAGGTGGAAATTAATATAGAGATCGACAGGGCTTTATGTCGTGTACCTTAAAAAAAAATCTTTGAATTTATTCTTCTGTATTTAAAGAAATATAAGAAAATACATGAAATAACTGCAATCTAAGACAATACGGGCTGAATAGGGTTGTTGTCTAAACCAAAGAGCGAAAACTTATATATTTTTTTATTTGACGTTGGCAGATGACAGATGCATACCGAGTTTTATTAAGTTTTTTTTTAATAAGAAAACCGACTAAAGTAACCGTTCCATTAAGTTCTGGTTTTGGTGTTGCCACATTTTAAAATGTGTATGTTTTTATAAATTAGCAATAAAATAAATAATTATCTCAGAAAATAAATAAAAACAGAGATTACTTCATCTTTTTAAGCAGAATTCAGAAATGTAATAAAATGATAGTCTTAAAAATTTGAAATGTTGTCAATTGTGATCACTTATAGTACAGCATTTAACCCGCACCATATGCCCCAACCGGTTGAGGTTATTTGGTGTAGTATCTTTTTTTCGAGCAACCGGATCGCCTGATGAAAAGCGATTATGTCGCCCATCAGATACCTGCAACACCAGAGGAGGCACAAGTGCGTTGCCGGCCTTTCAAGTACGAGTAGGGTACGCTCTTTTCTTGAAGGTTTGAAGGTCGTATCAGTCCGGAAATACCGCAAGCGACAATTCATACCACAATGCAGTCATGCGAGGCAGGAAATTTCTAGATAAACGCACTCTTGTGCCAGCTATCTGAGTGGTGAGGAGAGGATGAAAGGATTTTCGCGTAGAACGATGGCGGAAAGATGCGGCAGGAATCAATCCGAATAATGCCTCGGAGCACTCCCTTTTATATATAAGCGATAAAAAATGCAGAGAGAGGCTACATCTCTACGCAGTGCCAAAGAGTCAAGTCGATCTGAAATTCTCTGACAGCCGTATACGAGTCGCTCTCCGTAGAATGCGGTCTATAGGAAGAAGCTGACACTTAGGCGCCCCAGCCCACAGATGAGAACAGTAGTTGGTAGATTTACCAAATTTATGAGAATTAGACAGTTGTGATCGCTTATCGCCTCCAACAAGGTGGACCGACGACCTGGTTAAGATCGCGGGTAGAAATCGGATGAGGGCGGCGCAAGATCGATCGTTGTGGAGAACTTTGGGGAGGCCTTTGTCCAGCAGTGGACGTCTATAGTCTCATATGATGATGATGATGATGATCGCTTATCGTACAGCATCTAGCCGGTGCGATATGCGTCAATAGGATATGATGCAGTTTGTAGGTTCTCCCAATCTATTAGTATATTATTGTGATCACTTCTAGTACCACATATAGCTTGCGCCATATGCCCCGCCCGTTTCAGGCGTTACGGATATCACCAGCCCCCGATATTTGTTACGTCCCTTTATCTTCCACCCTCCTGCAATTGATTCCGATTTAGCTACAACCGGTTTAACATATTGCTGAGCTTTTTGGATAAAAAGCATATTTTTCATAAAATAAGTTCAGGGTTATAATTTTTTCATAATTAATTTGGGAGATGTAATAATATTATGAAGACTTTCGTAAGACATCACTGAAAATATAAAAATATAGTTCTATTCATATTTAAATTTTATTCGATTCTATAAAATAATTAAAAAAATATATTATAAATATAACATAATTTGCTTGTAATAAATATCAAAAACAAATCCCTTTAGTTACACAAAGATTCGATACGCTTCTGAATTTTAGAAAACAAATAACCTATCATCCCTTATTGTCTTGATAAAGCAGTGTCGCATTCGCAAACAGACAAGTTTAAAGCACATCGCTTGCGTATCAACTCCTGTACGAGCCAATTTTAACGTTATTTGCTCCATATATTTACATATTTTACCATGACCTGAGAAGATGACCAATAAAATGATGGTATAGGTGAAAAACAGTACCTGAAACAAATAAAAAATACTTTTAGTATAGGTACACTAAACATTTATAAAGAAGCACAAGATATTTATTATTATATATATAAAACTCAAAGGTGACTGACTGACTGACTGACATAGTGATCTATCAACGCACAGCCCAAACCACTGGACGGATCAAGCTGAAATTTGGCATGCAGGTAGACGTTATGACGTAGGCATCCGCTAAGAAAGGATTTTTCAAAACTCACCCCCTAAAGGGGTGAAATGGGGTTCCAAAGTTTGTATGGGGAAACAGGATTAGTTAGACTATTTTATTCGAAACTTCACAGGAGTATTCCTAACAATAAATGAGTAAACACATGTTTCAGGTTTTTTGAAAATTCAACCCCTAAAAGGGAGAAATGTGGTGACAAAGTCTGAAAATCAGCATGGGTATTGTTTTTATGGTTTATCGGGTCGCTGAGAACGAAAACCGCAACGATTTTAAAATCCAACGTGGCGGACGTGAGTTACCATCTCCCCTGTTGGGGTGAAATGGGGTTGAAATGTCTAAATACTAAATCGCTGGTTCTAGAGAGTTTAAATTTGGCACGTAGGTTCCTTATAAGGTGTAGGGGTGCAGTAAGAAAGGATTTTTTAAAATTCACCCCCTAAGGGGGAGAAATGGGGATTCAAAGTTTATATGGGGAAACAAGATTAGATAATTTGGTACCCTGTATCCCGTTAGGGGGAAGAGGGAAGAGGGAAAAGGGAAGAGGGAAGAGGAAGGAGGTGGTTTCTATGGATTATCGAGTCGCTGATTACTAAAAAAATAACGATTTTAAAATTCATCATGGCGGACGTGTAATACCATCTCTCATGTTAGGGTGCAATGGGGTAGAAATGTCTAAATATGGGTGTCGTTTTTAAATGGACAGCCCAAACCGCTGATTCTAAAGAGTCCAAATTTAGAACGTAGGTTCCTTATAGGGTATAGGGGCGCGCTAATAAACGATTTTTCTAAAGGGGGTGAAATAGAGATCCAAAGTTTGTATGGGGAAACAAGATTAGACTATTTTAGTCGAAAGTTCACAGGAGTATTTCTAACAATATGAGTAAACACGCTTTTCAGGCCTTTCAAGAATTGAACCCCTAAAAGGGCGAAATGTGTTGACAAAGTCTAAAAATCAACATGGGTATTATTTTTATTATTTATCGGGTTGCTGATTACGGGTCCAACAATTATTTTAAAATTCAACGTAGCGGACGTGAAATACCATTCCCCTGTGGGGGTGCGATGACGTTATGATTGTGGGTGTAATGAATATGGGTGTCATTTTCATGGTTTTTTGGGACGTTAATTGCAAAAATGGCATCAAATTTGAATTTTAATATTGTGGGCATGAAAATTCTTGAAAGCATTTGTGCCTAATTGCAATTCAATCGGTGCAGTAGTTTTGCAGGAAGTCGGTTGTAACAGACGGACTCACAGACAGCTACAAGTGATCCAATAAGGGATCTATTTTTGCTTTCGAGGTATGGACGTTATCCTAATAGATGTTTAAATTTGTATTTGGTGCCATCTCGATTGTCGTCAAGGCCAGTGCGGGTGGCGCGGCGAGACTGGAGGAGTTGTCACCGGGAAACCTCCTGCAGCCGTAATAAATGCATTCAAACTTTTCAACAATAAAACGGCTAGAGGGATAAGCAGATTATACCCTAACTTTAACAAATAGCCCACTTTTTATCTTGAAAAAAAAGAGCATCGTTCCCGTAGGATAATTTTTATTGTATAGGAACGCGGGCGAAGCCGCGGGTTAATGCTAGTCTTAATATATAATTTATAAACGTGAAATGAACACCGTGATATCTGTAGAAATATGGGTATATTTAACATTAGTGGCAGAGCCAAAAGAGTCGAAGACCTAGCTAATTTGTTTCGAAATTGCTGAAATTTTTATATTGTTATGTTTTCAACTCCCATATATTTGCCGTTTGTAGGTAAACATTTCGAAAAACGGAATTGACAACTATAATTAAATAATCTGCTCATATATTTTCGCTCATCATCATCATACATTTAGGAGTCAAAGTCTTGTCGGTTTAGCTGATGAAGTATGTAGTTTCCTCCATATAACTATCCATAGCCACTTCCTTGACTTCCCTATACGATATAACGTCTATCTCCTCTTTAGTTTGTTTAGCTAATCTATCTTATTATTGGCCTTCCTCGTCCTCACTTCCCCTCAGCCCTCAATTTCACCCGCACGTTAAAAAAAATAGCGAATGGAATAGATTATTTGAAGGAGTGGACTTTTTTACAAACTAGTAATTAATATGGAGGAAGCTGTCGGCATATTCTATGATATACATTGATATTCAATTTCAGTGAAGCACAAAAGCAAAAGCTGTCGCCCGCAGCCAAAACTGACTCGGTTTAACTTTAGTCGAGTGCCCTTATGACACGGCTGTGAGTGAATTCTGACTGAATATACGAAGCTTTAGATTTATGGCTAGCTTTCGAGGTCGCGTAGCAGACACGTTTCAGATATTTGAGCACAAAATAAAATAAGAGTATAATATCTTCATGTTACATAACATTATGCTACTCGATCATATTAGATTTTGTGATTATTATTATCATGGCTTTATTAATTTTAAATCTTAAGTTAGGTTTTTACAATAAATTACTATTAATAATAATCCTTACGTCCATTCTGAGAACAAAAATTAACACGCACATTGTTGCGAACAACGTTTTGGCCTTTTCTCAGAATGGGTGTAGGGTTGGGTCCCGTGGTACTAAAGAGCTCCTCCTCATTGACACGACCATTTTCCAACAAGTCCGGCGGAACAAGGGGTCCCTCTCAACCGCTTGGATTGACTATAAGAAGGCCTATGATTCGGTGCCTCATTCATGGCTGGAGAGGATCTTAGAGCTGTATAAAATCGATACAGCTCTAAGATCCCTCTTAGGTGCGTGTATGAGGCAGTGGACCACAGTCCTTCGTCAACCAGGAGGCGGGGATGGCCCCCCTGGCCCGCGGGACTTGATAAGGATTGAGAGAGGTATTTTCCAAGGTGACAGTTTGAGTCCTCTGTGGTTCTGCCTAGCCCTGAATCCGCTCAGCACTCTGCTGAAGGATTCAGGACTAGGTTGCCGACTTCGAAGAGGAGGTGAGGTCATTTCTCATCTGCTATACATGGATGATCTTAAGCTGTATGCACCCAAACGCCAGGATCTGGTGGAACTACTGGAAGTGACAGAAACCTTCAGTAGCGCCATCAAAATGGAGTTTGGTGTAGACAAGTGTGCGGTCATGCATGTACAGCGGGGGAAAGTCGTACATTCCGCGAATTTACAACTTTCTGAGACAATGTCCCTCAGGTCTATCTCCAAAGCTGAAACCTACAAGTACCTTGGTATGTCACAGTCATTGGGTATTGCGGACGGAGACATTAGACAGGCGTTGAAGGAGCGTTTCTTTTGTCGTTTGACAAAAGTACTTAACAGTCTTTTGTCCGGAGGCAATAAGGCACGCGCCTTCAACGCTTGGTGATGCCTCTGCTCACTTACTCCTTTGGCATACTAAGGTGGACTCAGACTGAGCTGGACGCCCTGTATACGAGGGTCCGTCAGCTGCTTACTACACATCGCATGAGGCACCCACGCTCGTCAGTTATGAGAATGTACATCCCGCGTAAGTGTGGGGGCCGTGGCTTTTTAAACGCCAAGGACCTCCATAACCGCGAGGTGTGCAGTCTTAGGGAGTATTTCCTAAACAACGAGTGTGGGATTCATCGCGATGTAGTAGCAGTTGACAAAGGCCTCACCTCTCTCTCCTTAGCAAACGAGAACTGGCGCAGACCAAAGGTGCTTAGCACCGATGACCGCAGGGCTGTATGGAAGAGCAAGGAGCTACACGGGCGGTTCTACAAGGCCCTTACGGGGCCCGATGTAGATCTGCTCGCGTCGGTGAACTGGCTACGCTTCGGGGATCTCTTCGGGGAAACCGAAGGTTTTGTCTGTGCAATTGCGGACGAAGTAATGATGACGAACAATTACCGGAGATATATCCTGAAGGACGGTACGGTCGACATTTGTCGGGCATGCCGCCGTCCCGGTGAGTCACTCAGGCATATAATCTCCGGTTGTTCTCATCTTGCTAACGGCGAGTACTTGCACAGACATAACCAAGTACCCAGGATCATTCACCAGCAACTTGCTCTTCAATACGGTCTTGTGGGGTCTGAGGTGCCGTACTATAAGACAAGTACGCACCGATGCCAGTTCTTGAGAATGGTCGTGCCACGCTCTATTGGGATCGATCTATCATCACGGACAGGACTATTGTAGCCAATAAGCCTGACATCGTTTTGGTAGATCGATCCAAGCGCCAGGCAGTGCTCGTCGACATCACCATCCCCCATGACGAGAACCTCGTGAAGGCCGAGAAGGACAAACTCAGCAAGTACCTTGACTTGGCTCACGAGGTGACCGCCATGTGGGATGTTGACTCGACGATCATTGTCCCGATAGTCGTTTCGGCGAACGGTCTTATAGCGAAGAGTCTCGACAAACATCTTAAGAGACTCTCGCTAGATGGCTGGATCAAGGGCCAGATACAAAAGGCGGTACTCCTGGACACGGCGCGCATCGTCAGGAGGTTCCTCTCTCTGCAGCCCTAACCACCGGTAGCCTGGGCCCTGCCCCGCTGCCGGCGGCACCCTAGGTTAGGTTTTTTTTTAGAATGTGTTTATATTTGTAATGTATTTTTTATATTTTACTTTTTATATAAATTTATTGTAAAAAAAACCTAGCCTAAGTATTAAAATTAATAAAGGGAATAATAATGCAATGCACAAAAAAACTAACCTACCCTTAGTTTTTTTTTTAGAATGTGTTTATATTTGTAATGTATTTTTTATACTTATTTTACTTTTTATTGTAAAAAAAACGGATGAGGATTGAGGATGATGATGACACAAATATTTGCCCTGGCCGGGATTCGAACCCGGGACCGCCGGCTCAGTAGGCAGGTGTCTACAAACCGAGCCAAACGTGTCGTCAAAACACAATACAATATTATTATTTATAATTTTAATGAGGCAGGTTGTTTAACAATTAATAATGACTATACTTATCAAAGATTAAAAGATTTATTTTTATTTTTTATTTTATTTGCCAGAATACAGTGTTTTAGATGTTACAAAACTTTTGTGTCATGTATTCAGCCTATATGTAGGCATGCAAATTTTAGAGTACAATTTTAAAAAAATAAAAATAAACATTGAATTATCTTCTTCTTCTTCGTTTCGCTCTTGTCAGAGCGGTCGTGGTCATCATGAGGGAGGCTTGGGGGCTGCTGTCGCCCGCCTAACGATGTCCCGCCATCTCGTCCGGTTCGCAGCACTTCTGGTACATTCATGCAATGGTTTGAATTATAATAACCTAAAAATAAACATTTCCAATAAATAATAATAAAATCAAAATATAATGTCAATAATAATTACCTGATTCTACATGTCTCGAGAAAATAACGCTATAAAAACAATTGTCAATAAGCCAGCTACTTAGTCTATCCTTAAAAATATTTCCATGAAGGGTTACAATTTCGTCAGGGATGCGATTATATATGTCAATGCACATGTTATGTATATATTTTTGGTACATTGCTTTACAGCATTGTGGTTTTAATAGCAGGTGCCTCCCTTTCAATCTTGTCTGCCTTTGTAAAGTTTCTCCACGCTTTTGGAAGTAATGTAAGTGGGAGTTTACAAAAACGCATACTTCCCTGATGTATAAGCAGGGCAAAGGCAGAATGTGTAGCTTTTTGAATAGGGGGACACAGCTTTCGTCAAACCATGCGTTACAAATTACTCTCACACACTTTTTCTGAATTTTAAATACTCTGTCTACATCCACAGAATTTCCCCACAAGATCAATCCATACAGGAGCACAGATGACACATAGCCATGAAAGGCTGTGAGAGCTGCTTCCGCTGAGACAGTATCTCGCAACCGTCTCAGTGCACAAACGAAACGATTTAGTTTAGCACATACCTGTTCAATGTGTTCCTTCCAGTTTAAATTCTTATCTAAAACAATTCCAAGGAATTTAAAAGTGTCAACTTTGTCAATATTTTTATAATTATATTATAGCTTAAATTTAAGGGAATGTCAGTAGAATTATATGAAAGAAATTGCATGTATTTAGTTTTGTTAATTTAATATTAATATGTAAATCATTATTATTCAGCCAATTTATAATGTCAGTTAATGAATTATTCGCCTCTTCCTCGTATGTCAACTTATCGGTACATTTCAATACAAGGGTTGTGTCATCTGCAAACATTATAGTTTTACAAGGGTTAGCATTTGGTAAATCATTTATATATATGATGAAGAGCAGTGGTCCGAGAATGCTACCTTGAGGGACACCTGTGTTAATTAATTTAAATTCGGATCTGTATGACCACTTCTCCACAGCTCCCCTAAGCTCCGTAACGTTGGTAAGTTCCGTACACTGCCTTCTATCTTCCAAATAGCTTTTGAGCCAATCAATGGCTTTACCTCGCACGCCATATGTTTCGAGCTTGCGTAGAAGTTTGGAATGATTTACAAAGTCAAACGCTTTGGTCATGTCTAAGAATATGGACATGACTGGGGTTTTAGTATTTATGCTCTCGGTGACGTATTTTATGAGATCGAAACAAGCATGAGCAGTTGACTTACCTCTTCGAAAGCCATACTGCTCAGGACACAGAATATTGAATTTGGTTAAAAAGTCTTTTAGTCTAGTAGAGAACGCTCTTTCAAATATCTTTGACAGAATAGGAAGTAAAGCGATCGGCCTATAATTATTTGGATCTTGACGATCACCTTTTTTGAATAATGGCTTTGTGATGCATGCTTTCAGGCTGTATGGAAAAATTCCTTCAGCAAAAGACATATTTATTATATGAGCCAGTGGAAAACATAGGGTTGAAGCACAATGCTTTAAAATTTTAGTGGAAATGTTGTCGTAACCACAGGAGTTACTGTTCTTCAGTGACATTATTATTTTATATATCTCACGATCATCAACGGGCCTCAGAAACATGGTATGAGTGTTCATCGAGGGTAGACACGATGTATCAGATATGTTCTTTTGGGTATTATTTTGTGAGCTTACCAAGTCTATGAAAAAGTTATTAAAAATGTTACATATATCTAGAGGGTCGTGGTATATATGGTCGTTAAATTTAATACCGTTTATATTATGTTCCTGTAATTTGTTCGAGACTGTCGGTGATATCAAATTCCACGTAGCTTTACATTTATTTTTACTATTACGCAGATACTTGGTATTTTTTATTTTTTGTGCATTCATTAAACATTTTCTAAGCACATGATTATATTTTTTATATTTACTTTTGTTCTGTTTTTTGTTAGATTTCCGTTGCCTGATATTAAAATAAAGCGTTCGTTTCGTCTTGGCTGATTTTTTCAAGCCCTTTGTCATCCAATTCAATTCGTTCAGTTTATTTGATATTTTAATTTTAATAAGAGGAAAGCACAGTTCATAGAATAAAAGTAGCAACTCATAAAAATATTTAAAAGCATCTTCCATATTGTTTGAGTTAAAAACGTCTGAGAATGAAAGCGCAGATATGCATTGATTGAACTTCCGAACATTGTCTGAACTATAGTCACGCTTGTACTCAAACCATGCATTGTAAGCCCGCTGTTTCTTGACCACAGGTATAGTTATTGATTGGGCGGTTTCGTGATCAGAGAGACCGAGAGGGAGAATTTCAACATTTACCGTTTTTGTATTGCTCGCAATTTGGTCAATGCATGAGTTTAGTCTAGTAGCCGCATGAATGTGTAATTTAAAATTATAATTCTGTAAAGTACTCAAGAGAG
Source organism: Apotomis capreana (assembly GCA_947623375.1). Taxonomy (NCBI): domain Eukaryota; kingdom Metazoa; phylum Arthropoda; class Insecta; order Lepidoptera; family Tortricidae; genus Apotomis; species Apotomis capreana. The sequence goes on from OX392519.1 coordinate 1,305,290, forward strand.
TTTTGGAAGCAGATTTTTTTTTCAATATGTTAATATTCCAGTCGCCGCACAAATCCAGTGATCTGTATCTTTAGATATTTGTGTGCATTTTAATGTTCTTTAGTTTTAAGACAATATTTTATAATTATCAATGGAACAAAAGTTTTTATTCCGTAAAAGACTATCTTACATCAGACAAGAAAGCAAGACATCGTGATTTATTGTTATTGTAGTATTTAATTTGAGTTATGTAATATTTGCTGGTTGCTTAATTTGTAAATAGGATATGATATACATAATATAACTTATTTGACATTGTAAAAATAAATCGTAATAGGTATCTATTGATTAAATATTTTAATAGAATCTTTTTTATTGAATCTATTTTTTATGTGGAAATACCACATTCTTATAAATAATGACACAAAGGTAAATTAAGAAAGAAAAATTGAATGCGATCCACTACAATCTAAGCAGGGTGTCATTGTTTATCTATTAATTATTTATTTTATTATTGTATGTAGCATTTAATTTAGCATGATACTTTAAGATAGTACATGCGGATTTGCGAAGACCAAAAGAAGAGCATTTAAATTTGAGGTATGTTGTACACATTTCCTGAGGCAGCCTCATACGCCACTGAATGCGCAGCCTAATGTAAACATTAAGTGTAATGCCCCCCTGTGTAGGTGTACTAACTTTCAAAACGCCACTACAGTAAATACGTAAACTACGTTTACGAGGTGCCTGCCCAAACTACCAACTCCGTAACGATGTTAAACTTGAAACATAGTTTAATAAGAGGCCAGCTCCTGATTTGATTTGCTAATTACATATATACATGGGTTTGAATAAGTTGTATGGTGGTAGGAAATTTGTGGTTGATACGACCTTTTGCATGTGAGGATTGCGATTGAGTTACAGTGACAGTTGTTGCGTTTAGTTAATTTGATGCTTGTGTATTGTTTTGTTTTAAGGTGCGTCCCAATTTGAGCACGAGAAAATAATATCAGCCGAAATAGACGAGCACTGTTGCACAAAGGCTTTAAGCAATGTTCTCCACAACTACCAGGAACATAATTTCCTAAATTTTGCTTCGATAGAGAAACTTGGAGTTTTTTTGAGCTTTATATTGTGACTGACCACTCAGTGCCAGGACTATGTTGACCTAAAATGGATGGGTAAGAACAAAAATTATAAAAAAAAAAAGTAAAAATCAGTGACGAAGTTACCGCGCCGCTGTACGGGTAGCAGTTCATGTAAGTGTAAACCGCTTCATACAATAATTATTGACGAGGTTTCAGATTAAAGCGAAGTACGAATGCTTTTTTAATAACCTATGATAAATTATGCACGTGATGCAACGATTTCGGGTGGACAGAGTCCGATGAAAACAAGTCCTGCTTTATTTATGACTAAGTTTAACTAACTAACTAACTGGGCGCAACAACCCAAAGTGGATCTTGGCCTCCGACACCAGATCACGCCACGCTCAACGATCCTGAGCCAGCTCTCGCCAGTTAAGGATGCCTAGGTCCCTGAGATCTTTTTGGACTTCATCACTCCAGCGATATCTAGGCCGTCCTACGTCTGCGACCACTCGGTCGTCCCAAATAAGCGGTTTTTGCGGCGCGATCCTCTCCCATTCTCTCAACGTGCCCGAGCCAGCGGAGTCTGGACGCCATGGTCTCTCCTATAATATTAGGCTCCCGCACTAGATCTTCGATCTCTTTATTCTTTTTCAGTCTCCAGCTTCCATCTTCTCTTCGGGTCGGGCCCAATCTTCCGCAAGATTCTCCTTTCCGCCACTAACAGCTTACTTTCTTCCTTCAAGGCCAGAGTCCAAGCTTCGCAACCGTAAGTTAAGATTGGTCTAATAACGGTTTTATAGACTCTGATCTTAGTACTCCTGCGTATTATTTTGGACACCAGAACCTTGTGGAGACCGGCTATGACTAAGTTTAAAGTCAACAAAATTCCTCCAAGAATAACTAGTCGCACATTGCTCGAAGAACCGATGGCCGTTAGGGCAGAAAAGTTCTTGAGTGGCGACCGCGGACCGGAAGAGACGCAGCGCCCACAACAAGCTGGACCGGAAATCTGGTTAGGATAATGGGCAAAAATTGGATGAGGGCGGCGCAAGACCGATCGTTATGGAGAACTTGGGGAAGCCTTTATCCAGCAAAGACGTCCTATCGGCCGATAAATGATGATGATAACGATCAATCATGATGAACCACAGTCACAACCTAAATAATAAACTACTATAGGTATACTTATTAATAATAACGACAGCTCCAAATAAAAACCAGGATAGCTATCTCACGGTAAAAACACTCCGAAACCAACTAACAGCCAACAACTCTCTTTCTGTTCCTTTCCTGTATTGAAATTGAAACTTATCCCCCTTGAATAACATTCCGTTTCTTTCAGAATATCGACTAGAATAGGAGGTTGGGTGAATAAATGGTTGATATGAAGAGGGGTACGATCACGGCTCAGCGTAATTTTGGAGACAAGTTATCGATGGCACGCATTCGTCGCCTATATTTTGCCAATGGCGTCGACACAAAAAAGGGATGGGAGACGGATTTTCCTTTTTACTAGCGTTGGACCGTCATGAGTTTTATATTGAAGGTTTTTGTTGGTGTTGGACATGTTTATTAAATGTGACAGGTTGTCTATTTAAGCTGTGTCGTGAATTTGAGTTTGGTTTATGGTTTGGTTCGACTTTTTGTGTGTCATGTTCATATTGTGAAATGTAAGTAAGTAAACGCTTTATTGTACACAAAAACAGTTAAAAAATACATCTATTACAATTAACATATTAGGTACAAAGGCGAACTTATCCCTATAAGGGATCTCTTCCAGTTAACCTTTGAGCAGTTGAGTGAGTACGAGAAGAAGATAGACAAACTAACACCGTGTACAAATAGGTATTAAAAATAATAAGTCTACTAATAATTACACATATAAACTATTAATACATACATACATATATACATACATACATATATAATGTAATGGTTTAATTCGAGGTACAAGATAGCTTCCACGCTTGTTAAGAATTTTTGAAAATGAAAATTGTTTTGCAGATTTCAAGTGTTTTGAGATAACACTCTTTATGGCTACTTTTAGAATATGGATGCATATTAAAAATTATAATATTGCAAAAATAGTTCATTATCAAGAATCCAAATAAAAAATCTCTTATGTGTAAAAATAACGTAACGTTAATAAGTTAGTTGCACCGACCAGCTACAAAGTCTACAAATGTCCCCTAAGATTGACTTCTATAGTAGTCAGTTTAATTATACAGTATATATTTATTAAATTAGTGACAGTGACCAAGTAGTTATGAATGTAATGTTTTCCAACATAAGATAGCAAATAGTTTCCGTACAGCCAAAGAAAGCAATGTGGTCCGACACATCCAAGTGGAGAGCAGCCTTAATCCATCAATAGCCATGTATCTGGGTACGGAGTTTGTCTCTAATTCTTGCCAATCCTATAGCTTCTATAATATAGGTTGCTATAAGAGCCTTTTGTTCTGGTGTGTATCCTACTACAAATCTGATTGTTTCCCATCTGTAGCGCTTCGCCAAATTTTCATTAAATTTGTCCGAAAGTATTTTGTTCCGGAAATCCGTAATATTTTCAGGATTACATAAACATCTTATTAAAGAACCCATTAGGCTAAATTAGGTTTGTTTTATAATTATTCTGAAATATTTACAGTTTTGGAATAAAATGGCTTTCGGACAAATGAAAACTTGGCGAAGCGTTACAGATGGGAAACAAAATTAGTGTTTCAGATAAGTAACCGTTCTGGTCGCATTATGATAAACTAAGCATGATGACATTGATGACTATTTTTTTAAGGATATCTGTCGGTCCTATTTTTTATCCCGTCAAATATATGTATGGGAATATGTATATTTAGACTTCTCTATAAGTCAGTAATCAACGTACAAGCTCAATATTCCTACGGAGTGTTGAAAACTCCATGCAAACGGCTTCAAAACTATGACGTCTGAATGGAAAAACGAATAATTTGCCATTTTGACCGCGGAAAAGTTATTTTATGTGCATGACTGTTATACAAATTATTATTTTGTTGAATTATGAGGATTCCGAAAACAAATCTGCTCGATTTCAAAATAATCTTTTTTTTCACGACACATAAAGTCTCATACTTCAAATTTCTTGTTTTTTTTTTTATGTAGTGAGATATGGAGCTCTTTTTATTCATAATAACTACAGTACGCAATTCTACAGCGTTAAAATATTATGGTCATCATTACTTTTACCCACGATCTGTCTCTTTTACCTACTTCGAGAAAACAAAGGAAACCCGAGAGACACTTTCGCGTTTCTGAAGCATCCAAGGGTAACTTCACGGCAAAGAAAGAACATAATGTGTCAATATATGAGCGTTTGTCTTGGCAACATAAAAGTAACAAAGAAAGTTGTGATAACGATGAAACCAGCTTCAAAGAGCTCGGGCTGATAGCTTTTATGGAAACCAATCCATTTCGCCCCTTTACACCTATGGTTGCTTTAAGTATAGCGGTTTACGTTGTTTAACAGACAACATTTTTATAGAATTGTGTTTCGCAGAAAATGTTTCTCGTAATATCATTCTGAAGAATAATCATTCTGCAGAATAATAATTTAATAGAACTTTTGTTGGCGGCGCGGGCGGGGGTCGTCATAATTAACATCGTCATTTATATTTTGTAACGTTAATTTAGACTTTTATTTTATTTAAGCAATAACCTAAATTAAAAATTTAAAATACCCCCGATACAAGTTACTGGTCATCATAAGACCCTAATTCAATGAGCTCTGTAGAAAAAGCTACTAAAACTGAATATAACTACAAAATTTGGAATTCTTAGCTTAAATATTAGCTGAGATCTTGTCACTTGTTTCAATTAAAACTGAATATCTTCCAAACTACTGGTCCAATTTCCACAAAACATAGCTAAGAACCATTTCCACAATTCTTTCGATTAAAAAAATCTGCACTCAAATTACGATGCACATGTTTGACTTATAACATCCCTCTTTTTTCATCTACGCCGGTTACCTTTAGGAAAACCCTACTAAAAAGCCGATAATCTGCACTGAAAGTAACAAATCGATCAGTAATCTTATCGGAAGCACCTCACTAACCAACACTCATTTATATCCTAAAGCTGTCCATCCACATATATGTTGTGAAGTAGCTACAGAAGTTGTGTGAAACGTTTGATAAAAATAGGCTCAATAGAGAGTTTTTTTAAGAAAACAAAAAGGAGTGAGAGTTGATACGATGCCTGAAATATCTGCTACGCATAATGTTATAATGATGTGAAAAATTTAAAACAGCGGAATTTGAACCTACTTCTGCACGGCATATGAAAATACTTACATACGGAACGGTCAATTAGGTAAATACGTAAAAGAACCGAAATTTACGACAACTATACCTGCATAGTTGTAGTCTTCGTCCTATCCGCAAAAAAATAAGCTGTCAATAATGTTAAGCACAACGATTTTTTTTTTATTAGACACCATACTAAATTAACCTATCTATACATTGTGTCATAGTTTTAGAGTTACTACATTTTAATATTATAATAATTAGTAATCTAAGTAAAAATATAAAAACAGATTTTAAGTCCTCTTCCTTAGCGGAATGCAGAAAAGTTAAATTTCATCTTTTGAAGACTAAAATTTTATTACTGTAATAAAATAGTATAGTCTTAAAAATATGAAATTTCGTCAATTGTTCTATCGAAGTCACTAAATAAAGCATTAAATTTTTCAACCAGTTGTTTCATCCATACTATCCATAATAATCCATACTAATATTATAAATGCGAAAGTGTGTCTGTCTGTGTCTGTCTGTCTGTTACCTCTTCACGCTTAAACCGCTAAACCGACTTAGATGAAATTTGGCATGGAGATAGTTTGAGACCCGGGAAAGGACATAGGATACTTTTCATCCCGAATTAATTTAGTGTTCCCGTGGGATGAGCGGGTAACACCGCGGGGCACAGCTAGTATTATAAATGCGAAAGTGTGTCTGTCTGCCTGTTACCTCTTCACGCTTAAACAGCTGAATCGATTTTGATGAAATTTGGCATAGAGATAGTTAAAGATGCGAGGAAGGACATAGGATAGTTTTCATCCTGGAAATTATACATAAAAAGATTGAAAACTGAGTGAACATTTCTGTTGGGGTGCGGTGACCCTGTAGGAAATGAAATTATTATACCAAAAGCACAATTGCTCTTACATTTGCTTAGGCGCTTTTAATAATCCCTTTTATCAAGTTCCACGCGTACGTAGTCGCGGGCAAAAGCTAGTTTCTAATATGCCTTAGAGATCCTAGCGCCATCTAGCGTAAAAAAATCAAGGTGTTTTGTATTACCAATTTGGAGTCACTGTCACCTGTATAAAATCGCTTCGCTTTTGTACACAGCTTTGGTGGATATACAGCCTAATCTCCCGAAACATAACACTCTAACTGTCACTCAAGCTATAAATATATACCTTCATAAGTGACATTTCTTCTCTACCCACTATACATCACTTGTGATTGATACGTGTTCTATTCGCGAAAGGAAGCCCATTTATGGCCACATACAGTCCAATCTAATATTATTATGATTTATATGGAGAAAGGAAATTGGTTTCAGTTTTTTGAATAGGAATCGCGAATGAATTTCGTTTGCGTATGATTTTGTTTGGTTATAAAATGTTGGAATTATTAGGGGTGACGGGATGGTGATTGATGTGGAGCAATGGATCTTTTTAAGGGACATATTCGAAATTGTATATTTTCCTGCTTTGTGTACGTTTGTCGTGATTTATTGAATTGAGGACGCATAATTGATGATACTATTTGCAGCAGTGGTAAGGCGTTCACGAACCTAGATTCCCAATGGCTTGCTTTTTCCTAAAGTATTATTGAATTATAGGTACACTTTTAATATACTTTCTTCGAGAACTACGTATGAACCTACATTTTTAAAATAAGTATAAGGTTAAGTCCATAATATTTCCGCCTTCAAAAAAAATCAATTGGTTGTTTGCTACTCTTTGCTGCTATTTCAACACACCTCTGTTTCAAAACTAATAATAATAATATCCCTCTGCTTGCATCAGTCATCGAATTGAAACAACACAAAAAAAATACTGAAATCACCACTGCATTTACGCTAAATACCCATTAAATATTCATTGTCGGAACTGAACTGCATTTAATATTAAATGAGTAAGAAAAATACGTTATTTGGCATTTTAATTATTATAATAATCGTCGGTGGCTCTCATTTTAACAATAATTAAATTATTGAGCCTCCTCGAATGTAATTTTTATTTTTAAAATTGCATTTATTTTATAAATTCACGTTCCGTTTAAAAATTAATTTATAAAAAAATATACCATTTTCTGGGTTCCGTATCTACCCAAAAGACCTTAATACTAAGCCTCCTCTTACAGGTCTGTATCTTGCCATCCTTAATAGTTACAGCCATATCCCGGAGTTTTCGATGCATGGAAGATTTAACATTAGGACGACAGGGTGTCAAAGCATTCATGCACCAAAAATCCCGGGTTATGGTACGAACTTGATGTTTTCACATTATGGGTATAACAACAAATACCGAATAAAAAAAGGTAAAAATGGAAGTGCAGTAAGAAATTCCGCGTGTAGAAACGTGTTTTTTTTTTGGCTATTTTACATTTTTTTCATAATGGTTGAATGATAATCTTCGAAATTCACAAATGGGAACTCTAAACAACAAACAGCGGCGAAAAGTGTAGGTACCTGTTGCACAATCAAAATAATAAATAGCTTAACTACTTTAACTGCTTGAGAAATATAGCCAAATGCTTAGTAGTACCTAACCAAAATTATGCTAATTTTACATAACTTATTTTGGTTACTAGTAGCCCTCTGTTTGTCAGTCCTCCGATTTATGTAACTAGCAGCTAACATTTGGGCTACTGTTGACAATTTTTTTTTTCAGTGCAGTTACTAAAATTTAATTGCTAGAAACACTTTCCAAATATATTTTTTATCATAATTATTCGAAATATATGTATTTATTATTATACTTCGTCATACTTTCTTGTAGTTTCCATTTTATTCTTACACTTTTCCTCATTTATATCTTAAAATACACTTTAAATATGTTTTCTTCGAGGACTACGTATCTGTACGCCTAAATTCTTAAGATAGGTACAAATTAAGTTAAGTTCATATTATTACTGTAATAGTTAAGTACTTATCCTTTCTGAAAAAAATACTGACTGTGGAGTTTCTTTTGGCGTTTCTTCTCAACAGCTCTCCTCTTGTGAAATGCCGGTAGACTCTCGGAATAAAGTATTTAATTTTTTCTTTTATTATTATATAAAAACCCGTTTATGCTTTTGCCGCACGGCCCCTTAAAATATGAAAAATATTAAATGACGAGCCAGCATTTCATCTCCCAAACTTGCGGATAAAACCCCAATTTGACAATATTCTCGTGTTTTAAATAAATATTGCATTTTGCGGCGAGGGCCTAAATTTCAGCTGCAGCGCCACTCGAATTATAAATGCACGCGCTTGCTTAGGGTTGCCAACATTATCTACTATGGCGATCTGAAATATGTATTTTAATGTGTAGTAGTGGGGCTGCCGAAACCGCCGCTAACTAAAGCACGTTCGCTCCTTATCCGTTCAAAAATGCTGATTGTTTTAGATATTTTCCTCTATGATCAAACATGTTTCTTAACATATTACAATATCAATGTTACTACTGAGAACAGGGCCATTGCGGTTTATTGGTACCTATATATTCGAAACCTATATTTTGAATTTTTTATTGATAATTCTTGTTTCAAAAACTTCTCGAAATTGACAAAATCACGCAGAAAATGTTTTTTCAACTTATTTTCGACTGCACGCAATAAAAGCATGAAATAGCTATATTACTTTCTAGAACTTAGGGCAAAGTATTCACTATAAATAGTTGGCTGAAATTATCAATTTATTTGTCATATGAAAGAAAAAAATTAAATGAATAAGGCCTCTTAAGTACAGCAAGCTGGAACCGGTGTATGAGTTTATCTCGGTTGCCATACGCCAAGGCTAAGGAGTTTTTCGTGTCTCTGGCGCGAAGGCTGAGAGACCGCGGCGTGGACCCACGCTCCGGCGAGTACTTGGCTCAAAGGATCTCCATGGCGATGCTACAGGCAACTCCGCTAGTATTCTAGGGACATTTGAGCTAGGCACCTTCCGGAACGGTTCATAGATCCCTTTTAGTTTTATAATTAGTTTTAGTTATAATTAATTAAATCTGATAACTCCCTTGGAAATCATGAACATGATCATTATGTCCGAAACGTCGAGGTAATTGAATAAACACTTTTTGAATGTGAATAAGTCCCATTTTATTAAAATAATGTGATATAATTTAAACAAAAAAAACTTAGGTAATCTAATTTAATTAATAATTATGTATTTATCAGTTTAATTCAATAATGTCAACATAATAATTAATAACTAAACTAATTACCAATTATTTAATTTAAATTTTGTTGTATTATTAACTATGTAACCTGTTGATATTATATTATGTTTCACAATAGTGTGTACCTAGAGAACCTGTATTTGATAAAATCTTTGTTACCATGGAAACCAGACAATCAATGATTAAATGACACTGGCTGGATTTGTCATCAAATGCCGCATTCCCTTGCATTATTAATCAGCTCCTGCTTTTAAACTCCATTCCATTATTCAAACTACGTCAAACCGTGACGTGCCAACCCTAGCATGGTAAATGGTGGAACGTTTTTGCACTTTGTTCGCGGACTGTACTTTTCACTTACACAAACTTTGTTGGTACAGGTGGGTGGCAAAGTGGAATTTTTAACAATATCATTTGACTATGTAGATTTTACGGCCGTTTTGAAGTGAACAACGCAGTTTGCGTGTTAAAAATTGACTAGCTCAGTTTCAACCTGTCCTTCATCGTGAAAAACAGGCAGAGCACTACTCTTTCACACTACCTACAACTTGTTATTTTTTGCCCATTTCTCTACCCAAACGGTTTCCGCGACTGTCACACATTTAAATACAACAATTTACAGGGATTATATCGCGTAACTATGATAATTATTTGAGCCTATCACGGTTGACTCAACCTTTGACATCGGTAACTGGAAAGCTACCGAAACGTCAGGGAGGCTCAAATAATTAATATACACCAAATATACACGATATAATGCGTTTAAATTGTTTTATTTAAATACCCAAAGGATGTCTGGAAGAGATCGTTCTTTAGCGATAAGATCGCCTGCAGTCTAGCGTTTTTAGATTAAAGTTTCTATTGTAACACTTTTGTTGTTGGGCAGTAAAGAATTGTTGTATTGTATTGTATTTCCTTTATCTCGGTCATATAATGGACATACGCACTATTACATTTTTATTTGTATAGTTTAACACCACTGTATATTCAGTAACTAGCCATCTATTTTGAGAATGATGTTGCACACCTGTAATTGAGTCACAAGCATAATTACTATTTTAATTTTATTAGCGTAAGCCTGTTTTGCTAGTATGCCCAATAAATGAATATATCAACTTTTGTTATTCAAGCTGCATTAGTTTTGACTATTAAGGAAATATTATTTCATCATCATCATTGGATCCGACCAATATGCTACTTGACCCATTTTTGAAGGGCACACCACAATAATCCGAAGTTTCATTTGTCCGAATGCATCATCTTTCCGAATTTTCATAAGACCATGTTCTGATAAAATATTTAGTTTTTTCTTTGGGATGTTGATCGTTTCGCGTTATTTCCCTTTCGGAATTTCTGAGTGATCCCATTTTTTAAATATATTTGCGAAAGTTTGTCTGTCTGTCTGTTACCTCTTCACGCTTAAACCGCTGAATCGATTTTGATGAAATTAGGCATGGAGACAGTTTAAGATCCGAGGAAGGACATAGGATAGTTTTCATCCTGGAAATTATCCCTAAAAAGATTGAAAAGTGAGTAAGTAATTCATGATGACATTGATGACCCTGTAGGAAATGTAATTATTAGACCAAAAGCACAATTGCACATACATTAGCTTTTAATAATCTCTTTTAATAATTAAGGTGATTAGGTGGATATGGATATCCTATCGTGTTGTACGAGGTTGCTTCCATGCTTCCAAGTTCCACGCGGACGTAGTCGCGGGCAAAAGCTAGTTTCAAATATATTATATAATTTGTATAATTTCAATCACAGTTTACGCGATTAAGCGTGAAGCCAGACGAGCGTAATTAGAGTCTCGTAATTTCGGTCGCGCCATACTTCATGTCACGTGATCACGCCACACTAATCGCGCGACCGAAATTACGCTCATCTGGCTTTACCCAAAAACCGGAGAGAAAACACGCCTGAGAAAAAACAAACATACTAACACACTCGCAAACTTTGGCCTAAATAATATAAGTGAGATTAGAGCCCTATCCTGTCTAGTAAATCAGATTTTACTTAAGGCGACGGGCAATGCGAGACTAGTGCCACTTTCGATTTTTTTCTTATACCTTCATAATCTGATTTTTTTTTTTGAAATAGCTAAAGTCTAGGAGCTAGCAAAACACCTTTAATATTAATTAAATCACTATATACAATTTGTTCACTGTAGTTTACCCTACAAAACTTGTTCACGTCAAAAGCGGCCACAATAGTTTTGGGCAAGTTTTTAGAGACAATTAAAGAACAAGAAATTGTGTATAATGATTTAATAAACACTAAAGGTGTTTATCCAGCTCCTTAAATCTTGCTATTACTGGGAATTGATCTGGTTTGGAAGATATTATAATAAAAATTCGTAAGTGGCGCTAGTTTCGCATTACCCGTCCCCTTAAACGTAGTGCAACCGTTCTTGCATCTACCGCACCAATAATGAAATTCCTCGCCCACCGCAAAGTCAGCAAAGGAAATAACGCTGCCGGTGGCAGCGGCAAAAACTGCATGTGCACACTTGTGTTATTACTGGCATTGCTTACCAATAAAACGAGGTATGCCATATACAACAACACCTTTATGTTCTAAGTAGCTACGCCGCGCGATTCTACCCGCTCAACCCACGGGCAGATAACATGTTTCGGGTTAAAAAGTACCCTATATGTAAATCCAGACTGTCAACTGCCATCATAACAAAATTGGTCCAACCGTTTGAGCGTGAAGAAGTAGGTACAAACACATAAACACACTCACAAACTTTCGACTTTATAATATTAGAGTGATAGACTTTAAAATAGGAGGACAGGAGGTAAGGAGGTTTTTTTTTATATAATAAATAAATAAAATAAAAAAGCCTTTTATTTCTTGCAAGAACAAAAAAAACATAATATTACACATGTTGGTTAGTAGTACTTTATAATTAAACTGTTAGTTAACTAAGCTATATCTTAAACTAGGAGTTCGTCTGCAAGAACCCCCGTACGGGTAAAGGCCTCCTCCAAGGATGACCATGTGTCTCGGTCCTGTGCCACTGCGTTCCAAAGCGGGCCGGCTGTCCTCTTGACCTCGTCATCCCACCGTGTCAAGGGTCTTCCCCTACTCCGACTGCCTGGTGGTCCGCGCCATAGAGTCACTCTTATGGTCCATCTCTGATCTTTTAACCTGGCGACATGACCAGCCCATTTCCACTTTAGCTTTATTATATAATGCGGACGAACTTGGAATTAAACTTTTTTTATGATGTCTGTTAAACTTTTGATTTAACCCATTCACCATGAAGTTAAAGAGCCATCTATGGGAAATTTGTAAGACTAGACTTTGTTAAATGAATTACTGTACACAATGACTAAGCCCATCTTGTATCAACCAGAGCAAAAAAAAGTTAGAATCCCGTACCACCGTAGGCATTTATAGTAAAATAAGATAACTATAAAATATAAACTTAGTCAAATATTGTAATATGGTGACTATTACGATATTTGACTAAGTTTATATTAATAATGTTACGATATTTGACTAAGTTTATATTTACATCAACAAAATCTAGTCTTACAAATTTCCCATTAACTCCCTTTCCGATTAGTATCGGGCGATAATTTTTTCCATCTGTACTAACTAGTACTTGGTTATTTTAGTCTTGTCAATGAATTGGTATTGCTAAGTACTAGTTAGTACAGATGGAAAAAAAGTGTAAGAGTGTTTACAAAATATATACCTTATAGAAGCATAGTCAAGTTTCAATTTTGAAAGGAAGTTAGTCGGAAGTTACAAAGTACATATTTCACAATATTTGCTACCTGTTTTACTTTAATTCTCTAAAAACAAGTAAATCATTAATAGAAATAAAAAACCATCGCCAGTATTATCTTTGAACAGCAATCAAAAGCCATACTTAATTTGTAATCAACTAGTTCTCCTCCTTGCGTCGTAATCCTCAGAGTTGAGGGTCGTGACCTCCCTTTGGCATCACTTTCTCTCGCACTCGTATCAAAAGCCACTTAATTTGTAATCAACTTATAGAGGTGTGAATTTTCCATTATTACACAAGCTTCAAATTATCTCAAAGATTCCAAACTATTGTGGACTCATCTTCATTACGGCATAAACAGTCGAACCTTCGTCACCGGCGCGCCGAGTCATCCAATAGCTGATAACGCCGACGTTCCGCAGGGTCCGGTACTGGGTCCTAATTACTTCCACAACAATTTGTTACGTTACTAATGTATTTGTGTATGATGAAGATGGCATTTTAGAGATACTAGTAATAGTTGAGAAGAACTTAAACCTCTATGCATAATAGTATTTTATAGAAACGTATTTTATGTAGTGATGGTCCAGCTACCCTGTACCAAAATTGCTGTAAGTATTGCTGGCACCACACGCCTTCACAAAGCGTAGGAAATCGCGCGTTGGGTATCTGCGTCGTGTTATTAACTAAGATTTATCCTAAAATCATGATCCCTCAGATCCCTCCACAGCTAAAACAGATTTTTGATATGATTTTAGAATGTACATAATATTATCATAAAAACGAGAATAAAATAAATATTTATAAAGTAAGCATTGTAAACGGCTTCACTCTTGATAACGATGACGTTAACAACGCTTATTGTAATTACCACAACCAACAAATTAACATTGTACTGCACAGTAGTGTTTGTTTAAGCCGTGCCTTTCAGTACAATTATGTACGGTTTACCAACTCTGCTAAAATTATTTACTGAACAATTAGTACTCAAAAGTCCCTCTTCGCCAATGTTGGCATAAACGCAGCGCTCGTATGAGACTCAGTATAAATAGTTTAGATTAGTGAAGGTATTCTTGTTTCATCAAGTAATTTCTTTATTAAAGTTAACGTCAATACTACTTATCCGCGATATGATATGAAAATCGTCTTCAATGACAACTTAATTCAAGCTCAAGTTCAATCAGCAAATCTAATTTTATATCGGCCATATTACGATGTCAATCGAATTAGGACAATAAATTTTCTGTCCCAGGTCACAAAATGGAGTGGGTTAAATACAGCAAAAGTCCTGGTTTTGAACAAGGTACGACAGGCAGCCTAAGTCTGGCAGTTCTTTAAGCTATGTCGATGAATAAGACTTTGCGGTGGATTTATCCTTAGTAAGTCGACGTTATGCGAGTACTGCGTCACAGCGGGCGCAGTTGGCCAGTAGGTCAACACGCTAATTAACAAACTGTCAGAGTGGAGGAACTTTACGCCCCGACCGAGTTTTTTACACCCATTTATCTGTATCAAATTGACGGTCTTGAATCTTTTAGTTTGAAGAATATTGAGGAAAGTTGAGTTTCCTCGCTTTATCTTTCTTTTCCTCTATTAATTTACTCTCTTAAAATACTTTTTCTAGATTATTATTATGAAAGTAAAATACAAAAATAAAGTAGCAAAATTTACTAAAAACATTAAGTGAAGTAGTTTCTCATCACGAGAGCCTCGCTTAATAAACGGTGTAGAAAATGCTAATTTAACTGAACATAACCTACTCCACAGAATTTTAAATTCTTAGTTTCAATATTAGCTGAGCTCCTTCCGCGCACAGACATCAGTTTATCAGTTGGGGAGCGTAATACAATGTGACTGGCAGACACGTTAACTTATTTATAACTCGTCTCCCATGTCGTTGGTGGTTAAAAATCAACCTAGGGGACTATCAGCAGTGTCCAAGCAACTGATTGTTAGGGTCGCAGAGAAGAAAACCTCCTGACGATGTGCACCGTGTCCAGGACTCAAGTATTTTTTTTTAAGACATGACTTTATCAGGGCTGGGCCCTCACTAGGAGTAACTCGGACTTTGTGTAGGAGCCCGCTAATGGGATTATCTCCGCGCCACAGGGGTAATTTAGGTTGGGGTGCCGCGGGCGCACTGGGCGCGTGGACTGCGTCGTGAATAGACTGATGCGAATCAGTCTGACTTAGGGCAGGGATAGGACTCAAGTAGCACACCATGCTGTATAAGAGCTTATACAGCCCTTACACAATTGGAATAAGTCATATAAGGTCTGTATTAAGCTCTTATGCAATCTGTGTGCTACGTGGAGAGTACCACTTTCTGTATTATCTAATGGTATTGTAAAATGGATTGAATATGTGTCAACATTAATGAAATTGGTACATATCTATATAATAAAATTGAAAATGCCAGAACGGGATAACGCACTAGGGAGGAAGCGAGATGGCGCCTTACAAAACTCGACGTTCTTTTAGATCACATTTCTCCAATACGATGCACGTTACCGCAGAAAAAACTATTCAAATCTATTGTCTAAATATGAGAATGGAATAAGAGCGTAAAAAATACCGTTTTCACTACGTATTACCTTCACAATCGGCTAAAGAAATCTTCATAAAATTCTTCATTTCGCGACCGTCGACCATTTCCGGCGATACTCGGTTCTTCTCGCTCTTATGGCTCAGGTTCAAGTAGCCTAAAGTTTATTTTCGCTATAATGACTTAAGTTTAAGTAGCCAAAAATTTTGGCGTCATGTTGGTACGCCGTTATATCGAAGTTTTTTACTCGAAATGTAATGACTACGCACTTTGCTTGACGTATGTTGTTTTCTCTGTCAAACTAAATGTCATCGGCATTGTCATTGTCAGCGAATTTTCTGTGCTATAAGCAAAAAGTGTTATAAAAAATGCCGAGAATTGAAAGTATTAAGTGATTATGATATTAATTTGTATTTTGATTGATCGACCATCACGGTTTTATTCAGATTGACCACCACGGTTTCGGGAGATGGAGGAATGGCGATGGCATGTTTAATTTTTGTTAAATTTGAATTTAACAGATTATGTATTATTATAAACACAAGAAAAATATCCTTGCAAGGCAATGTACTCATTGTTCTGCATCTCGGTGCGTAGAATGCGATGCGATAATGTTGGGTTAGTGGTTAGTAAGACCTCAGGGGTTGCGGTATAGGAAAGGTGGGCCAGTTTTGGGACTTAGAAAAATTTCGGTGTCGTGAAATTTATGTCAATATAACACCTCATTTTTATTAAAGTATCCTTTAAAACATCCTATAATAAGCATGTTTTGTTATGTAAACTTTTTCTCTCAGATCAATATTTACCGAGATATTGGGTTTTTTAAGGTAAAAATGCTGTCTGAAAATATGGTACATGGGTTGAAAACCGAAAACTGTAGGTTAGGTTAGGTTTGTTTTGTGACCATGTATAGCGGAGCGAGCGTAGCGAGCGGAGCGTCAAAATGCTTGCTTACATGACCCTCATAAATAGTCTACTATTATTACGTACCTACATCAAAATATGTTTATGCATTTGAACCCCAATATCTCGGTAAATATCGATCTGAGAGAAAAAGTTGAAAGAATAAAATATGCTTATTTTAGCGTAATCTACTAGATTCAATCTAATTTAAGCCCAAACCAACAAAACAAAATTAGTCCTAAAATCGGTCCAGCTTTGCTATACTCTGACCCTAACTGCTTATTTCTCGAGAAGATCTAGATTGTTCCCTATTTTCAGAGGATTCTTTTCCCACGGATTTGTCTGTTACTGAAGCGGCACTGCCTATTAATGGTTATTATTTTTACTTTTGTTTATTAAGCTTTGCTAGGCTTAGATTTGCTTTGAGTAACATTTGTACATGTAGATATGTATTACTCTCCAGTCCATGTAAGTATACAAATATAAAATGTGTTGAATCCCTTTTGCTTATAATTAATTTTATTTCGGAAATACAAATATGAGGACTAAACGCAGTTTCCTTTTAAAAAGCTTTTATTTAACTTGCAATGACAGTTTCCTTTTTTCATTAAGTATATATAATAAAAAAAAAACAAATTACATGTTCAAGTGTTACAAATAGGAAGTACATATTTCATTTACGCGAGCGAAGCCGCGGGCACGTCTAGTTGGTTATAAAAGCGAAAGTTTGTGAGTGAGTTTATGTGTTTGTATGTTTCTTACTTCTCCACGCTCAAATGGCTGGTTAGTATAATTATTATAGAGGCCGAAAATGTTAAAATTAAATGATTAGCAATTTATTGATGATTTGGTAAGCAGAAAAATTTAGTTCACATCCTGTGAACTAAAAACCTGTTTACATAACCAACTTTCTTCGGTCTTAAAAAAATCGAAAGTCGGTATTATTTTACTATCTATACTATTATAAAATTCTAGATTCGATCTAGAATTCACCATAGCGTGTTGGTCATAATTTCTCGACAAGTGGATGAAACAAGTCAGATCGTCCCATTATCTTCGTCCACCCAACACACTGAATTGAGGCACTAAATCAGAGTGTTTTGACGTGTCACGTTATTAATGTAAACTGTCCGCATCGACGCTCAAAATATGTTACTGTGTGTACTCAACGTCAAGCTTGAGTTAAAAACGTGATGCATAACGGCACGTCACTGCATTTACGGTCAGCGTCAGATTAGTGGTGACTACTTTAGCCTGGCAGTTGCTTTTCCAACGTCGGTAATTCTTCTTTTATCACATCTGTAATACCACTTTTACAAACATGGTTAAGCATTTGCTCTTTTTATTTTAAGAAACTTTCCATACATACATCTTCTTTCATCATGACATAATCACTTATTATCATCAGACTTTAAAAAATATGCAACAGAGATTCCGTAAACCCAATACATTTTTTACCATATTTTAATATTTTATCCAGCCACGGATTAATCCAGGCAGGACCCATAACCAATTATTTTTCAAAGCCCCTTTAAGACAGGTATTAATTGTCGAGTAACCGTGGGTAAACAAAATGGCGAGCAACTTGGGAATTTATAAAGCAATTATAAAATTATTAAAAAAAGGAGCGATGGCCGACGGAGTCACAATGGTAAAATAAAAGAAGGAGAAGAGATTTTTGTTCCAGTCTGTCTCATTTTGTGTAGATTACCTAGAATTTCAAGTTCAATAAATACGTGTATATATTGTTAGATTGCGCTTTGGGCAAGTAATTATTTTTTTGAGGAATTAGTCTGATTTACCTTCATCAAATTATTATTTTCACAGATTGAAAAGTCGTTTTTTTTTCCTGAATGGCATTTCTTTTGTTTAGCATTGATGCACCCTATGGCGATGCGAGGGCATCCCGTAGTTGCCTATGTCACAATTTGGTCCTAAAAATGTCCGACCAGGTAATACATAAGCGTTCAGAAATACTGAAGCAAGCACATCTCTCTACAATTTGACCGTACATATAAATGTAGAAACAAAACGCTTTGTGGGATAAGGTATTCACAGTTTTGACCCGTGATACATACCACTATATCACGAGTCTTTTTATATAAGAGAATTCACGGCGCGAGTGCAGTTGTGAATGTTGGAGAAAACGTAAAGCGTAACACGATTTCGCTTCAACAGACGCCACTAATAAACAAGCGAATTCCAAAACCATATACGAAGTAATTTCAAAGGAGCGACCCTGCCTATTGGGCTCTAATCCCCAAAAGCAAATGGTGGAATGGTCCCGGTATTTCATTAGAGGCCTCTTTACCCAATTTTCGACGTTCAATTTTAAATTGACAACTTTTCCCATTACGCAGTTTGTTTATTCGCTGGGAAGTTTACTGGTTTTTGCAAAGGTCGTAACGGGGCGTATTTCTTGCAGACATACGCCCTTCGGTTTGAGAAAATTTTCGGCTTTTTTTAACCACACTCCTGAGGGAATCTCGGCTTATATTGTAATGAAATTGTATTAAAGGGTTACATAAAGTTTGGTATTTGGGAGATTCAAGATTGATTTAATGCTTAAGTTTAATTGTGTGTGTATTAAGAAGGGTAAAAGAGCGCAAGCAGTTTGGGAGTGCAATGTCGGGAGAAGACTTTTTTGGCCTTAGATAAATGTCTGTTTATGTTTTACTTACGAATTATCTAACGAAATACCTGTCTCTTTAATGGTCAGTCAAAAGCCTTAAGGCAAAATGTTTATAGAAGTATTAATACCTAATTCTCGTCAAAAAAAAACAAGCACTACAATTTTGTTTTTTAAAAAAAGATACCTTATTGATATATTTAGTCAAAAGTGGAAATGTGAAGTTTTGAGGGACAAATCACATCACGAAGACGGAACGTGAGCTTAACAATTTTATAATTTCACCTTATTGAAAAAAAAATGTTATATTTTGATTTATTTAGTGGAGTACCAGCACAATATGATTACATTATCACAACAAGGTCATAAAGAATTGTTTAGACTATACTAAAGACTTAAGAGGATACATAAGAAGAAATAAGAACAAAGTAAGAGTGAAGAAACATTGAGGTTAATGTTGTTGTGCCTCGAATGATTGTGTCGTGACACCAATATTTCAATCTCCAAGAGACCATACTCGCTTAATTTAGGCTGTAGGGGACGCGTATCCGTGACTCCAATGTTTAGATTCTGTATTGCTCCCAACGGCCTAGGCTGCCGACGAAGGCAGCTGGAGAGATGCCATAAATAAGAACTCACAAAGTCAGCGCGTTCTAAATTCAATGCTAAATATAGGAATTAACTATTCGGTCAAAATCTGCAGGCAACAATAACATTAGACACGACCATATCAAGTTATTCATCGAGAAGGAGGTTATTCGATGGATTCAACTCGGCTGGGTAGCGTTCGGGAAGCTGCGAATTCCCCAGTGTGTAGTTACCTCCCGTTGCAAAGTTTGTTCCACCACCTCCATATTATGTCGGATACTTACTGTATCTAATGGTAGTGCCTAGAATTCCTTCGGTTCTGGGTACTAAATTCCTTCATTCTACGTCTGGCGACGGCATGACATCCACACAGTATGTGCTTCATTGTCTCTGTCTCCTTAGTCCTAGCTTTGCCAATAGACATTTTGATCTCGAAGTGACCAGTATACACCTCCGTTACCATTCTGAGGTGTCTTTTATTATAATTCCAAGTTTTTTTGTCCAGCCTTTGAACTGGTAACTATCAGAGCTATCAAGCAACACTAGAGCTCCCTATGATTTGCCTGCCTATGAGTGCCTACTTTTCTTTTTTTTTTTTTTTTTTTTTGTTTTATTCAATTTCACAATATACATTGCATTTGAAATATAAACTTATAACTACAAATCCACATTAAATAAAAACAATTGGTAAATAATTATAGACAATGTCAATTAATTCACTAAAGCTATTAAATATTCAAATGATCAATCCCATTAAAAACTATTTAAAATTCAAATCAGAATTTGTACTTCAATTAATGTATATATATACCAGTAATGCCAGTGCTTTTTGCTTTTGTTATGAGTCGGTCAAAAATTCTTCAACTGAATAAAAACACTTCCTTAGCAAAAATGATTTAAGCCTATTTTTAAACAGGTTTGCGCTCGACAGTACCTTCAACTCAACCGGCAACTTATTGTACAATGAAATTTCCTGGTAACCTGCAGAATGCTTAACTACTTTGAGCCTAGCGTTTGTAGCCAGATGTGGCAGGTTCTTTCTCCTTGTCTCCAGACGTTTTGTTCTTTCTTCTGGAGTTTCAATGTTTGGAAGACGCTTTATTAGATCGCTGAGGACTATAAAAATATACAAACTAGGCACAGTGAGGATTTCAAATTCTAAGAAATAATTCTTGCATGAAGTCATTTGAGGTATTTTGGCCATGATCCTAATTGCCCTTTTTTGTGCCACAAAAGCTGCATTTATGTTATACTTATAGCTGTTGCCCCAGAACTTTATGCTATACCTAAGTTTGGATTCAACCAAAGCGTGGTACACCATTTTGAGTTGAACCAGTTTTGCCTCATCTCGAAGGCTTCTGAGAGCATAGCAAGCGGAACTTACTGAGTTAACGACAGCTACCAGTTCGTTTTTCCAATTTAACTTTGAGTCTATATGTACACCAAGAAATTTTACGGAATCTACTTGACTCAAAACAGTTGACTCAATTTGACTGGCTGCATTCGTAATGACTTGCAGAGCATCTTTATTACTTGCAGTAGTTTTGAAGAGTAATGCGTGAGTTTTGTCATAGTTCAATTTTAACCTATTTACACTAAACCATTATTGAAAGAACTTCAACACTTCATTCACTCGGTAGTTTAATTGCACGATGTTTTCTGCGGATATAATAGCGTTTGTATCGTCAGCAAAGATAACTAGTTGAGTGTCCGGTACAGAGTGATATATGTAATTTATGATGTCATTTATAAAAATTATAAAAAATATAGGACCTAATATAGAGCCTTGTGGAACTCCTCTAGAAAGTGTGGCCAGTTTTGAGTTATACGTTCTTTCGTTTCTATCCTCCATCCACCTTATCTCAACAAACTGTTTCCTGTTTGTGAGATAAGATCGAAAGAGAGTCAGCACGTTACCTCATATTCCGTAATGCTCTAACTTTGATAGCAAAATGCTGTGGTCAACCGTGTCAAAAGCTGAGCTTAGGTCTAAAAACAACCCCGCTACCTTCTTTTTAGAGTTGAGTTCACCGACTATATCCTCAATTAGGGTCGTGATTGCTTCGTTTGTGCCCCTGCTTCTTTGATAACCAAACTGTCTTTTGTTAAGTATGTTATACATGTGGAGGTGCTTCATCAATCTGTCTTTCATAAGCGTCTCCAGGATTTTAGAGAGTGCGGGAAGAAGAGAAATTGGCCTATAATTTTTCGGGTCCCATTTGGCACCTTTTTTGTGAACCGGTATGACTTTTGCTATTTTAAATTGATCTGGAAATGTACCAGTTTCGATACATTCATTGAAAAAGTACGTTAAAGGTTCTGCGAGAATATCAATATTCTCCTTTATGACTACAATTGGGATCTCATCATACCCACATGAGACCTTCGGTTTAAGATTTTTTACTATGAACCTGATTTCAACCGGATTTACTGGATCAAACATCATATCATTTTGTACTCTTGTAACATGTGCTAATAACAAAGAGATGGCTTTATCAGGAAGGTCACGCGTGTCATTTCTTTGTGTTAATCTATCTAAAAGAACTGAACACACTTTGTCAGGTAAATTAACAATTTTGCATACACCGTTATCCTGATCTATTTTCAAGAGCATGTTATCGTTAGATTTTTCTTTCGCCTTGTTCCGATGCTTTTGGACAATCCGCCATATTTCCTTTGAGGAATCTTTTGCCTTTTCGATTTGATTTCTCATCATTATAGTCATCATCATAATGACGTTCTGTGCTAGACGAAGGTTCTTCATGGCGACCAATTCCAACGGTTTTCACCGATTGTAGGCGATCGTTAACAGCATCAGCCGATACGCAAACGCCACTAAACTCCTTCCAGCTGTCCTTTTTGGACACAGCACTAACACAAACAGAATATCTTAAAGACGACTGCTTTTATTTCCACCAAACATAGCTAAGAACCATCTTGACCCGCCAGACTTTATATCATCCGTTTCAGGGCTATGATGACAGACAAATCCTACAAGGCTACACACCTTAAACTTATATGACCCTTCGCTTTCATCGAGTCTCAGAAAAACACATTTGGAGGATGTTTATTTTACAGTCGGCTAGACTGCACGCTACACTGAATACACCATTAAGTTCCTTCACATTTTCCAATAATCGATATAAAATAGATGCCCAAATGGCAAACACATCACGAAATATTTTGCAGGAAAGTTCTGTAATGTGTTTCCCGAGAATAATACGTCTTAGCGTCGTCTTGGACGTTAAAAATAAATTATATGGCGTTCTGTCTTTTCGCAGAATTATTTTTCGTTGAACGTTTCACTTCTCCGAATTTTCATTTTTTTTAATTCCTCTGTAGATAATATAAATTTTTCATAATTGTTAAAAATATCGTTCTATAGATTAGGTTACTTTAGATTTGTTTTATAACAATTTCAAATACATTACAGTTTCAGAGAAAAATGATTTCTTCGAAATTATGGTTTTGTAGGTTTGTGCGAAATTAAGAAAAATAATTCGGCGAAAATGCAGAGAACCAAATTATATACTCGTATAAGGCATAGATAATATTCGTCTGTTGACATCCAAAACTCACGAAGTAACAAATACCTACTTAAAACAAAGCTCGTATCTCAGTTTCAATCAATAATCTAGATACGAGGTTTTGAGCAGTGACAGAAATTTTAGTGAGTTTTGTAGGTAGGTACTGTTTTAAATAAAGCCTGGTCAGTGGTCACAGAATATACAACAGAAGGTTCTTTATTTTGATTTTCACCAAAATTGCCTGAGAAATAAGGCTACACTGTGCTTTATTGGTTCTTTGTGTAAACCATGAGGTGTGGCAGCGATTGATCAACGGGTGCTACTGGTTACAATCGCAGGCTAACTAAAGTGGAAGGCAGAGGAGTTGTTATCCCGACACGCGATGCGTAGCCACTACTGCCAAATGTTTGAACTATGATAGAACTGTTTAGGTGTGATATCAAGTAATGTATGCAGATACAGTAATTCCGATCATACCACGTAACGAACCAACGCGAAGTGCAGCCTAAATTGCCTTCCAAATTCAAAATTTAACGGACATTGTTCCGAACACTGCTTTGGGCGTTCTGATTTTCAAATTTACGAGCCAGCTATGTAACGGTCGAATTAGCCTGCTTAGTAGGGTTGCCACAGTTATGAAGTTTTCATTATGATGGTAAATGTGGTGAACGATGGTCTAAATCTAGTGCAGAAAGCTACGTATCGGTCAGCATCAAAAGTGGCTGACAATTTTACTATTGCATTCTAAAAGTGTCAGGTACTGTTGATGTACAATTGAAAACATCTCATCTGTGAGTCAAGAAAACACGACAGCTATATTATTATTAGTGTGTTTGCTAGACTAAAACAACCCAACAATGTTATTGGTATGTTCATTGGTCAATGAAACGTGTATTTTCAGTCATTATTTTATTATTTCTTATGTGGATTTTCCGCCGTTTCTTAATTTCATGACGGTGAATACACCCATTTTGAATTCCAAGATAGCAAATAACACATTTTTTTTATTAGCCTTTATCTCATTAATTTTACCACCGTCATTTTTATCTTGAGACCAGTGGTGAAGAGCAATTTGTCCCGTGTACTGCCACTTTAGTTAGCTATACCACAATAATTTTTCATTCCATAAATTGACCATCACTAGTGAACTTAAAATAAATAAAACAAAAATAACTGAGCACGTCACATCCCTAATTCTAAATTCAAATCAAATCGTTCGCGGTCGCGATTGGCTGCAAACAACAGTAATTATCATTCGCGAGGCGTTGATTGGTCCAAATTAAATTCATACAGAGTAATGCGATTAGCGCGTTGCAACAGCGTCACATGCGTTCATCTAATTAAGGGGTGTTGGTTGCTATAGGGACATTATGCATGGTAAGCATTCCAGACGCGCCTACGGGAAGCCTCATGCGCACTAGCTCGCTAGTTGCCTCTCAACCGTGTTCCGTAATACACGCCTTAACTTACTTATATTTGAAGTATCATTCCAACTCCCAGATTACATACCTAGAACTATACATAGGACAAGAGGTCCTATATCTGGTGACCCGACGACTGTTTGATTGGACATTAGTGAACGTTTAGTGAAATATTAAAGTAATCTGGTTGAGTACATGCGTATTTCAATTCGCGAGTGAAATTATTGACTATTTTGTGATATTAACGTTTCGCCTGAGATTATCGGACATTATTGGTAGGCAACTCCCCGCGCTCCAGGGTCATCGGAAGCAAAATGGCACAGGCACCAGCACCAATACCAGTACCACCACCACAACCTCAACAAGGGGCTGCGACAACTATTGAGTTGTCCACAATTTCATTAGCTGCGCGGATTCCGGATTTCTGGCAGGATCAGCCGAGATTATGGTTCCTGCAGGTTGAAGCGATTTTGGCACAGCAGAGGGCCAGTGATCAGTCGAATTATAACGTGGTAATAGCGAAACTTGGGAAGCAAGCTATTCAACAGGTGGCGGATGTCCTTGAGAGGCCGCCCACCGAAAATAAATATGAGACACTTAAAAATCGACTGCTTAGTGTGTACGAGCAAACTGAGGGCAAGCGTTTGCAGCAGCTAATGTCTGATATGGAATTGGGAGATCAACGCCCATCTCAATTAATGCGGAAAATGCGCGACCTTGCGCGCGACAAATTCCCGGAGGAAACCCTAGCATATTTTTGGCAAGGGCACCTGCCGCCTTCAGTTAGAGCCGTCGTAGCTTCGGCGGACACTAAGAACTTGGAGACCTTGGCGAATATCGCGGACAAGGTCATGGAGACATTCAGACCCAATGAAGTAGCGGAAATACAGGGAACTTCACGGCAGAGCCCGCCGACAGACATTATGATGGAAATTGCGAAAATCAACGATCGGATAACGGAGTTATGCAGTTCGCGAAGGCGTGAACGAGGTAGAAGCCAAGCACGTGCAGGGGCACGTAGCCGCTCCCGCGCCGACAACCGTAGCCGACCGGATACTGCTAGAAGGACCCAGAACAGCCCTGATTGGCTATGCTTTTATCATTACCGGTATAAGTCGAAGGCAAACAAATGTGTGCAGCCATGCAGCTGGAAGGGACAACCGCCAGCGGGAAACTAGGAGAGGTGCAGACGTTTTCGGCGGAACCCTGCACAGTGGTAAATAGCTATCGCCTAAATGTGATTGATAGAAACTCGGGATTTCAATTTTTGGTAGATACGGGTGCAAATGTTAGTGTTATTCCCAAGAACTTTAAATTTTCAAAAGACTCTTTACAACCTATTGAAAATTGTAAATTATATGCCGCGAATAATACGGAAATTAGAGTATATGGTTATGTAAATCTAACGTTAAATCTGAATTTGGGACGTTTTTTTAAATGGTCTTTTATTGTATGCGACGTAAAAAAGCCAATTATTGGTGCAGATTTTTTGCTCAAATACAGATTGCTTGTAGATTTACATGGTAAACGTTTGATTGATAATTCGACCAGTATTTCTGTGATTGGAACAATTACAAACCATACCGACACCTCAATTAATAGTATTAACAAAGATAATAAGGCATACGATTTATTGTGTAGGTATCCAGATATTTTAAAACCGTTGTCATTTTTAGAGACGCCTAAACATAATGTTTACCATCATATAGAGACAACAGGGCCTCCGATACACCAAAGAACTAGACCACTGCCTCCGGATAGGTACGATAAGGCTAAAAAGGAATTTAAAAAAATGCAAGATATGGGCATATGTAGACCATCGAAGAGCCCGTGGTCTAGTCCTTTACACATAGTACCTAAAAAGGATGGGGATATCCGGCCGTGTGGCGATTACAGAGCTTTGAATGCCGTCACGAAGCCGGACCGCTACCCTATCGCCAGAGTACACGATTTTACCTACTTATTAGCAGGTAAGTCAATATTTTCTTGTGTGGATATTCGTAGGGCTTACCATAACATCATGGTATATCCAGATGATGTAGAAAAGACGGCCATAACGACTCCTTTTGGACTGTGGGAATTCCCCAGAATGAGTTTCGGGATGAAAAATAGTTGTAGTACCTATCAACGTTTCATGAATGATACAGTTTTAACAGGGTTAGATTTTGTGTATTGCTATCTTGACGACATACTTGTTGCTTCTCTCTCAGAGGAAGAACACGACGGTCATCTAGATCAATTATTTAAGAGACTGAGTGAGTTTGGCATCACTATTAACTTAGAGAAATGCAAATTTAAAGAAAGGAAATTAGAATTTTTGGGTTACGAAATTTCACCAGAAGGGTTTAAACCATTGGAATGTAAGGTTGATGCTATTAAGAATTATCCGAAACCAAAAACTGTTAGTCAATTACGAACATTTCTAGGAATGGTGAACTTCTATAGACCACACATACAGCACGCGGTTCAATACCAAGAATTATTGCTTAGGTATATTCATAGAGCTAAACGCAACGACAAAACACCCATACAGTGGACGCAAGAAGCTGATGAAGCGTTCGAACAATGTAAGCTCAGCTTACAGAACGCCGCAGTATTAGCGTACCCGCTTCCCACAGTACCTATTTCATTATATGCTGACGCTAGCGACACGTGTGTAGGTTCTGTATTACAACAATACACAGAAGGCAAATGGAAACCGTTGGCTTACTTTTCTAAGAAGCTAACGGCACCGCAAACTAAGTATAGCACGTATGATAAAGAACTTCTTGCTATTTATCTGTCTGTACAACATTTTAGGTATCTGCATGAGGGCAGAGAACTAATTATATATACAGATCATAAAGCGTTGACTTATGCCTTTAGTAAATTAAGTAAGGATAATAACAAAGAAATACCAAGACGAACAAGACAATTACTTTTTATCAGCGAATTTACTACTGATATAAGGCACGTACAGGGTAGGGACAACGTAGTGGCTGACGCATTGTCTAGAATTGAGACTGTCGATTTTCAAAACATTGCAATAGATTTTTCCTTAATTTCAAAGGCACAGGGAAATGATGATGAGTTGGAAACACTATTACAAAACGATAAATTGCAATTCAAGAAAATAATGTTGCCTAACTGTACTTATGGTATGTATTGCGAGATATCTACAGGTAATGCGAGACCATACATTCCTGAGCAATTTCGTCGCGATATTTTTAGACATATTCATAATTTAAGCCATCCAGGTGTACGAGTATCACGGAAGATGATTGCAGATAGGTATTTTTGGAAGAATATGAACAAAGACGTAGGCCTTTGGGCCAAAACCTGCGTCCAGTGCCAAAAATCCAAGGTCATGCGTCATACCAAATCGGAACCAGGTAAATTTCCAGAAGTAGACAGGTTCCAGCACATACATACGGACATCGTTGGACCACTGATCACTACAGCTGAAGGTTACAGGTATTGTCTTACTATTATAGATCGAGCTACCGGTTGGCCAGAAGCGTTTCCGTTGCAGAACATCTCGGCAGAAACGGTAGCACAGACAATTTATGACGGCTGGATAGTGCGATTTGGCTGCCCAGCTACCTTAACTAGTGATCAGGGAAAACAGTTTGAGAGTAATCTTTTTCGACAATTGATGAGGTACGTAGGAACAGAAAAAATTAGGACCACACCATATCACCCACAAAGTAATTCAATTATTGAACGCTGGCATAGATCGTTAAAAGCAGCGTTAGTAGCTCGCTTAGACAACACTTCTTGGGTTACGGAGTTAAGCACAGTTTTATTAGGCCTCCGTACAGTACCCAGATTAGATACAGGTGTTAGTGCAGCGCAACTGGTTTATGGTTGTTCCATACGTTTACCTGCTGAATTTTATTGTAATGTCGATAATAAAATTACTGAGCCACATTGTATGTTAGACAAGATTAAAGATACTATAAGAAAAATGAAACCAAGACCATTTTCACATCATAGAGATGATAAATTTTTTGTTAGTCCTGATCTTAAAACTTGTGATTTTGTGTTTGTACGTCGAATTGTAAAATCATCATTACAAACGCCTTATGAAGGGCCTTATAAAGTTATTGAAAGAAATGATAAGGTTTTTAAAATCAAATTAGAGGACCGTGAAGTAAACATGTCAATTGACAGGTTAAAACCTGCATATTTACTTGAGGACAGAGTATACTCACCACAAAATGTAATTTTACCAAGTATGACACAAGCGGACAGCGGAAACGCTCCGCCTGTGCATAGGGTAGCACCCTATATTACACGCAGTGGCCGCGTAGTTAAGAAATCGGTACGATTTTGTGATGAGTAGACTTAATAATTTAGTAGGTTAAGTTTTGCATGATTGTAATTATAAATAATTTAGGTTATATGTTTCTTAATTTTGTATTAAGAACTATTTGCACTACGTTTTTAACATCGGAACAGTAAACAAGTAATCATGGGAAATTGGGGAAGCAGAAAAGATTCCGATAATACAGACAAATCAAATACATTAACGGCAGAAGCATCTATTAACGTTTCCGGAATAGCAAATCAGTTGAATACATTCAGTATAATTTTATTGGTCATAATTATACTCTTGGTGACATTTTTACTATACTACTTTTGCAATAGTTGCAAAAAGAAGATGAACAAATGGGTTACAAAAAGATTTCGAAATTTGACAATGGACCAGCAGATGACTCCAGGTCTGCAGACTACTGCAAGTCAACCGCAACAAATTTATGTGAAAGTGTAAAAACAGTGCAAATCGTTCATTGTGTTAATTTTATTTAGATGTAAGAAATGTGTTTCTATTTTTAGACACCGTAGTGTGTTGTATAATATGACTAAGATCTACAATGTATTCTAAATTCAACCTTAATATTTTTATGTAACGTTCCATGTGTTATTGTGTTCTCTTATCGCTCATAAATTCCAGGTACTAAAATTACAACGCGACATTGTTTGCGTGGCGCAAATTGGTTCTTTTAAAAGATAAAGTTGATTTAAATAAAACACAGTGGTAATAGACACAATACATTTATTTTCAATCATTGGTTTAACAATAATATTTTCAAATTTAAAAATATGAAAAATTCTGTTTAACACTAATTTTAAGAATAATTTTGAAATTTTTTTGTAAATTTTTATTTTTTTGGGAGAGGCGACTATAGGGACATTATGCATGGTAAGCATTCCAGACGCGCCTACGGGAAGCCTCATGCGCACTAGCTCGCTAGTTGCCTCTCAACCGTGTTCCGTAATACACGCCTTAACTTACTTATATTTGAAGTATCATTCCAACTCCCAGATTACATACCTAGAACTATACATAGGACAAGAGGTCCTATAGTTGCGTTTTGTTAGTAAATGCAGTAAATCCAGTAATTATATTAGAGTGGGAGCCTTTTGAGTGCTAGAAAATTATTTCATCGAATGTTTCATTTTGCAGAATTTTTATTTCTTTGTAGTTATATTTTTTTCACAATTCTTGCAAATATCATCCTATGTAAACAACTGGCTCCCAGTCAATGATACACTGCTACTTGGTATATATAAACAATATATTTAAACGATCAATGTACAAAAAAAGTAAATGTATCGAAATGGGGTCATTATCTCAGGGAAAATCTTAACAGCGTGAAGTAGCCGATTTTACCAAAGTAACAACGCCATCTAGCAGGCAATTGGGTTATTACATTATATAGAGACAAAATGTCAACACACCGTTGAACATTCCGCCCACCAAGGACAATTATAAAACAAGTGTCCTTCACGCCGATGAGATAACAATAACAACTATGAGAATCTTTGAGTATTTAATGACAGGAGATGCCATGGACGGGCGACCCCCTCCGGCAAAATAACTGGTCAACTGGTCAAGCACGTTATATAAAACTACTTGAAGTCGCTTCACCGCCATTTTGCATTGATCTGTGTCGCGTGACACTTCTCTCTAAAAATGGTGAATTGTGCAGATATTTTCTTGTAAAAGGCGATCTGACAGCTCAAATACGTAACAAGATCGCGTTTCCTATCACAGGTAAGTATTTTTACGAAGTGTTAAATGTGTATTAAAGTACAATCTCCATTTAAAGAAAAAAACCGTTGCGATACGTAAACGACAGAAAAATGTAACCATAAAACGGTGGTACAGGGGCGAGGGATGTGACAAAGTCAAAACCGCGACTCAACATTTGAATGAATCATTCATTCATTCGATCACTGCAGTTCGTTTAATAGTTAGTGTATTATTAGATACTTGCGACCCTCCCGGCTTCGCACGGGTGCAGAACTGATAAATTATGAATGCATTATACATATTATAAACCTTTCACTTGAATCACTCTATCTATTAAGAAAAACTCAAAACCGCGACTCAACATTTGAATGAATCATTCATTCATTCGATCACTGCAGTTCGTTTAATAGTTAGTGTATTATTAGATACTTGCGACCCTCCCGGCTTCGCACGGGTGCAGAACTGATAAATTATGAATGCATTATACATATTATAAACCTTTCACTTGAATCACTCTATCTATTAAGAAAAACTCAAAACCGCGACTCAACATTTGAATGAATCATTCATTCATTCGATCACTGCAGTTCGTTTAATAGTTAGTGTATTATTAGATACTTGCGACCCTCCCGGCTTCGCACGGGTGCAGAACTGATAAATTATGAATGCATTGTACATATTATAAACCTTTCACTTGAATCACTCTATCTATTAAGAAAAACTCAAAACCGCGACTCAACATTTGAATGAATCATTCATTCATTCGATCACTGCAGTTCGTTTAATAGTTAGTGTATTATTAGATACTTGCGACCCTCCCGGCTTCGCACGGGTGCAGAACTGATAAATTATGAATGCATTATACATATTATAAACCTTTCACTTGAATCACTCTATCTATTAAGAAAAACTGCATCAAAATCCGTTGCGTAGTTCTAAAGATCTAAGCAAACATAGGGACAGACAGACAAACAGGCAGACAGCAAAAAGCGACTTTGTTCTATACTATGTAGTGATTGAATTTAATATGAAAATGAAAATAATTGTTTGCTAAAAGTATACCTAGGTAAAAGGAACATTTAATGCTGGGCTATGAGTATATGCGTTATACATATACTATTATTTATAGACTTTATTTCATATTCTTTCCATCTTCACTGCTGCCTCCTTATTTCCGTATTCTTCTTTTCTTTTATAGAATGAGAAATGAGGATATGCCGCAGAAGAACCAAGGTAACCGGCATAGCTCACAGGACTGCACGATTGAAGTGGCAATGAGCAAGCCATGTAGTCCGGAGAATCGATGGCCGTTAGGTCAGCAAAGTGCTAGAGTGGCGACCACGTATAGGAAAGCGCAACGTAGCGAGCGTTGTGATGATTCTTGGGGAGGCCTATGTTCAGCAGTGGACGTCTGTGGCTGATAGATAGATGAATATATTTACTTAATTATAACTTTTTTATTTTGTTTTATATGTGGTAATTCTAATTAAATTAATAACAATTTGTTTTATTGTTTTCTCTTTACTTATTATTTACTCATATCTTTAAATCACTTTATATGTGGTTTCATATAATCACCTTAATTTTTAGAGGGGCGTACGTTCTTTTCCTGAAGGTTATATTCACTGACCTCTAAACTACAAGCACGTTGGACTAAATATTCCATAGGGAATGACAGTTGTTTTCAGTGCCCATTCAAAGCATCCTGCGTGAACGTCTACTAAAATTTACATTTCAGGCAAACGGTTCTTTGATCTGTGACGATCTGTGAATCTCTAATATTAGATCCATGGACGCTCACACAACTTGCACATAGCTATCGGCTCCAAAATGGCGAAAATTAAGTGGTTTCATTTTAGCAACAACAATATGAAGTCGAGTGTACTTGTTTTAGAAGTCCGTGATTGTTTAAGCCCGAAACAACCGCGGGCGACAGTTTTATTTCACAGTTTAGTTATGCGAGAGTGATAAGTACACAATAAATATAGACAGATAATTATACATAGAAACAAATATATTTATTGGATAACATCTTCAATATACAGAATTTACAGTTTTCAAATTTCACAATAAATAGTACCTATAAGACAATTCAGTTCATTCATTAAAATGATTTGACTCATTCTTCATATGTGTCCCATCACTATGTTTTTCTTATGTATGCTGCACAGTTACGTGAAAACAGTATCTGTGTGCATGTAATTTTTGATGTGTTGAATTTTGCTGTAGTGTGCGTTTATCGCAACAGCAAAATTTGTGTCTGTTGAGTTATTCGTCTTTTGGTGGTGTGCTGTACGTGTGTACCTCGCCCCCCGCTAAAATTGGCGAAAAAATTTGTTCGAAGAGTTTACGTTATGACATCTCCATTTGTCGATGCTCTAAGATGAGAATGGATCGGGCGTATACTAAAACATACATGCATTTGAAATAAATTATACGATAACAAATTGTCTGGATATCATAGAATATTGTCAAGGAAAACAATTAAACTATCTATAAATACGAAAAATGTAAGCTAACTACTCTAGTAATTCCATCCAGACCTGAATACATATTTATCGTTAATAAAGCCGTATAACCATTTCGCTGAAGGTAAGTTAACCCGATTTACTAACACAATGCAACCTACAGCTGACTCAGGTGTCTGATAAGCCCACTTATAACGATGTTACCATCGGATCGCTGCATCAGATATTCAAGCGATCAACGGTGCCACAAGTCTTGAACCATCTCTTGTGTTAGCTGCCATCTTCGTATACTTCCAATGTTAGCAGTTTCGTAGTTACTAAAAATTCCGTTATAATCTATCATCGAATTTAACAAGGTAAATTGACTTTTCTTACTAATTACATTCTTTTCTTTTAGGTATTCTTTTATTTTTAACTTTGCGTAGCTTATACGAATATTTTTGTTTCAGCCACTGCGGACCTTCTTTCCAGAGTTCTTCATATTTCTTTTCTTCCTCGGTGCAGCTTTGCTTTGGATCTGGCACAATCTTATCAGTGTCGTATCGGTTGACGCTAATATGATTGTGTTATTCCGAATCACCAGAAGTGATCGGCCCTGACAGGATCCAACCCAAGGAAGTGCGTTGAGCAATAGGGGCTCTCGGTGATTTCTTCATAATACCCTCTAAGAGTATTTGGCTATAAATATCTGCGCCGAGGAGCATATCTATTTTGCCTGGTACATTAAACGTTGGATCAGCTAATTCTAAGTTTGATAACCCTGACCGTAGCTCAACAATAACTCTCCTGGCTGGCAGAGCTGATGTGAGCTTGCCCAACACAAAAGCACGAACATCAAACTTAAAATCAGGATTTCGAAGTGATGAAATTTGAACATTTACCACCGACTTGGAGTCTATAGAAGAACTCCCTTCACTTCCCAATCCCGATACAGTGCTCTTGTGGGGTATTTTCTTAAGTCCAAGTAATTGGACGGCAGACTCCGTTATGAACGAGGCCTGTGAACCCTGGTCGAGTAAACATCGGAGCGTGACACCTGAACCCGTTTTCGACTGAGATTTAACCAAAGCCGTTGGCAATAAGATTTGACCACGACTGGTCGAAAAACACGTTGTTACACTGGTGGGCTCATCGACGTTAAGCGATGATCAATCAGCTGTAGTTGCGTGTGCAACTATACCTCCATCAACCGATTGAGTAGGTTTGCCATGAGAATCGGTTGAGGCAGTGTCATTTTTTGGGTGCAGTAATGAATGATGTTTTCGCTTACACATTCGGCATCTAGTGGTTTGACGACATGAATAGACATAGTGACCTGAACCTAAACAATTAAAACAGAAATTACCGGACTGGATGAAATCACGTCGAGCATTGACATTAAGCTTCGCAAAATCTTTACAATTGAACAAATTGTGATTTTTGGAACAGTAGGCACACAAAACCTCGACTACATGATGAACCATTGGTTTGCTGTTGAATGGAACACTGTATTTGTTAGGCGTAAATCCTGCCTTCAATGATTTGGTATCAAAACACTCTAAAGCCCTGAATCTTATTTCGAGGAACTCCTGCAATTCTTTCAGGGTGGGCAAATCATCAGAAGCTTCGCTGATTTTCAGTTCCCACTGCTTTCTTGTCTCGTTGTCTAACTTGAGACAGATTATGTGAATCACGATGGTATCCCATGTGGTTGTGTCTATGCCCAAATTTCGTAATCCATTTAAACACTCGTTAGTAGTGTCCAGTAGTTCCTTGAGCGCACTTGCAGACTCTGTGGCAATGTTCTTTTGGCTCATGAAGCGCTTGAGTATGCTGCTTGACAGAAATTTCTTATTGTCATAGCGCTTCTCCAATTTCTCCCAACATGCCGCATAATTGTCATGTGTGATCTGGACGTGACGTAAAAGCTGTTCAGCTTCACCGACTAAGTAAACTTTCAGGTAGTGCAATTTTTGGACGTTGTCTAACTCTTTATTCTTGTGTATTAGTGACGTGAAAAGATCTCGAAAACTCGTCCATTCGGAATAATTTCCTGAAAACGTGGGACTGGATATCCTTGGCAGTCTAATCAGGTCTGACTTGCTCTGACTACCGGCAGACTTGCACTGGCTAGCTGAAGACTCACCATTTCCATCAAGACTTGTTACGTTTAGTTTCCTTAAAGCGGCCTTTAGTTCTGACTTGTACTGCATAAACAACTCTTCTGCACACGTGTATAAATCCTCAGTTATGTAGACACTGGCATCTAAAAGTGTTGCGTCAGATTCGTGTATAATCCGCGTATGAGTTGAGGAAAACTGAATCCATAAAGCTTCCAAATTTTCCAATCTGGTAGTAATGTAATCTACAGTAAGTCTCTCTTTCGGCGATTTTTTAAAGTTAATTGTAGCCTTTTCGATTCTAGAATACAAGTCTTGTTGAACTTTTATCCGAGCATCCATGATGAAATTTTTCTAAGTGTTTTAGACTGAAAATCCTAGGCAAAATTGGGCATGGATTCCCCGTCGTTCCAACTTTTTCGAAATTATTCTAAGTCACTAAATTTTTCTATGTCGAACTTGATCTAAATTTTCTATTTTAGACTGCTTCAATTTTTTCTAAGTTTTTGACAGTTGCACTACGTAATAATAAAATGTACTCACAGTTCGTCACTTCACTACGTCACACATTCGATTCGCTTACGTCACACGCTGTACTTCTCTGGTGACGACACGTTGCGCTGCTTACGTCACAATGCTCCGGAAAAATAGGCTCTTGTTCGCCTTAGTTCCCGAAGTGGCCGCCGTGTCCACTAGGCCGATCCCACTCGAAGGACCAATAAACAACTGGCTCCCAGTCAATGATACACTGCTGCTTGGTATATATAAACAATATATTTAAACGATCAATGTACAAAAAAAGTAAATGTATCGAAATGGGGTCATTATCTCACGGAAAATCTTAACAGCGTGAAGTAGCCGATTTTACCAAAGTAACAACGCCATCTAGCAGGCAATTGGGTTATTACATTATATAGAGACAAAATGTCAACACACCGTTGAACACTATGGATTAGGTTAGGTTGGAATCCAACCTGAGCAACAAAGTTAACTTTACCGTTGGGAAACTGTTTTACGTACTATATTTTTTTTATTTCATTTATAGACTATATTTTTTATTTCATTACAAATTTATAGTTTCAGATTTTCCCTATGCTTGCAATAAGTACTTATATAATATATATTTTTTAAATGTACGTTTTTTGCGACATATACGGCCGTATCTTTTTTACACGTTAACTTAAAAATCTGATTTTTTTGAGCTCAAAAGGACTGTAGACTAGAGTATATATGGTTTTAATTTCAACTCGATACCTTCACGCGTTCCCGAGATAAAGGGTCTTGACAGACGGACGGATGGACGGATGGACAGACGGACAACAAAGTGATCTTATAATTGGATTTAAACAAGTTCAAATAGTTTACGCTTGTAAAGAAAAATGCTTTCCACGAAATTATTTTACACAAACATTTTGACGTAAGCTGATGATGATGACTAACTGATACGATTATTTTTATTTTTTTGAGTGCAAGATGTGTGTGTTTTTCGTCGTTATGGCCATGAAGGATGAGCTATGAAAATAAGAGTAGATTGTGGCAGTCTTCGATATTGTTGCCGTTTAAACATTTTTCTATTACGTTTGAAAGTTGAGAGGCGACTGTAATTCTGGCCCCACAAGGTATATTTTTACTAATTATTGATATATTGTTTTTTTAACTACTGATGTGCAATACTACTAACTTATTTATTTTCTGATACTAACATTTTCATTGCATTTATGGATCTTTGTTCTGAATTAAGTGATTATTATGTCCTTTATTTGTCTTGAATCTTAGACTAGGTTTTTCACAATATATGTAATATAGAAAGTAAAATACAAGAAAATAATTTCAAAATATAAATACATTATAAAAACCTAACCTTAAGCTGCCGCCGGCAGCGGCAGGGCCCAGGCTACCGGTGGTTAGGGCTGCAGAGAGAGGAACCTCCTAACGATGCGCGCCGTGTCCAGGAGTACCGCCTTCTGAATCTGACCCTTGATCCAGCCATCTAGCGAGAGTCTCTTAAGGTGTTTGTCGAGTCAAGACTCTTTGCTATAAAACCTCTATATACTTTTAATTGTTATCCGTATGTTTGTTATGGACATTTGATTTAGTATTTTATTTTATTTAGTATTGCGATTATGACCCTTGTTAGATGTCATTTGTTTTTCTTGCATATAAATTGTTTGCTTTGTTTTAATTTAATGACTTAAAATTGTGATGAGATGAGATGACGATCCTTATTGGGAGATTATAATATTGATTATCATGGTTATGAGTTCTTGCGCTTGACACTGTTACAGTTATTTTTATTATTATATTTCTTTTTTTTGACGATCATGACATAGTTATTTTCACGTGAAATAAATGAATCTGAATCTGAATCTATAAGACTATTGATTATTATTATTGGAGGAAAACTACATTCATTTGTATAAAAACTACATTCAAATGTATTTTTATGAGTGATTGTTAATTTGTTGCGTTGTGTTGTGTTATAAATAAATACTAATGAAACGGTTTACCGAGGAACCGTCGGGAAAGCCGTTTACGCCGTGAATTTATATCATAAACCTTATAATAAAGTGCCCTCCACTCCGACCCTTATGTCTCGCTTGTCAACGTCCGCAGCCATAAAGATTAACTTCATGGTGGTTTCCTGATAGGCTCAGAGCCCACTGCACATTTTAACACCTATAAATGACGGTTTCTTTGAAGACGCGTTTGGCGCAGTGGTAGAGAAGTTAACTACTGAGCTGGCGGTCCTAGGTACGAATCCCGGCTAGGGAAATTTATGTGATGATCTTGAATATTTGTTCCTGAGCGATGGATATTATATGTATTTAAGTAAGTATATACTTATCTATATAAATATGTATCTTCGTCTAGTACCTATAACACAAGGCTAGACTAGGTAATTTTTTGTGATATTTTTAGATATTAATTATATTATTTATTAATGATATAATTAATTAATGATATAATTAATCATTTATTAATGATATAATTAATGTACGTGTTAGATTTATGTTAATAATATTGTTAACAATAATTTGAATTGAGAATTTGACATGTTAAGATAATCTTAGATATTAACTTCAACATTGCACGCAAGATGCTAAGGTAAACGCAGGTATCAACGACCCATCGAAAATCTGCAGGTAATACCGACCTATAAATTGAAAGTCAATTTTTACGCTTCCTGTACTATTCTAGATATAGATAGCTGAAGCTACGCACACGTTGGTTCCTAGACCATCATTTACTTTAGCGATAGTGTGTGTGAAAGTGCAAAAAAGAGACAAAATAACCCAGTTTGTGCGGAGACAGCGTGGGTGAAGTTCACGTCGTACTAGGCCTTAATCCATCAGGTAAAGCACGTGACTTTTCTACTTAAGCGATTTATTCGAATAAGTGAGTGCTATACTTTTTGTTGTGTTATTAAATATGTTCCGTTGAGTGTCAGTTCTGGATTTCATACCACATTTTATTGAAAAAAAAGCTATTTGAAACGATAAAACCTTAAAATAAAATAGGACGGTCTTAGCTTCATCAGTTTTAGTTGTGGCAGCTATCGCCGAGTCATAAGTCGTTAATGGCCTCAGCATAGTGTTTCGGTTTTTTCTATATTGTGTTATTATATGACAATAACACAGGTAGTTCAATAGACCAATTGAAATTCAAACATCTGTTCTTTGTCAAAATGTATTAGCGACCTACGTATTGTTGTCTACTTTCTTTTTTATTACGCTTTTATTTTAACCAATATTGACATATTTTTGGAAGGTCGACTCATGCATCGTTACATTTATAAATATTTGTTTTTTGTTTAAAACTGTATGCATGGGTACATATTTCGTGTTATATTTATTCATTACGATCTGATTTATAGTCAGAAGGTGTAACTTAATAATAAATACCTACTTTTTATGAGTCGCTAATACATCATATGTTTGCACTTACAAATTTTATTACCGACCCATAAGTCGATAATGGCCTCAGAATAGAGTTTTGTTTTTTTTCTCTATTATGTCATTATATCACAATAACACAGGTATTTTAATAGCCCAATTTAAATAAAAACATCGGTTCTTTGTAAAAATATATTAGCGACATACGTATTGTTCTCTACTTTCTTTTTTATCACGTTGTTAATTGAACTAATAATGACATATTTTTGAAAGGTCGATTCTTGAATTGTTACATTAAAAATTATTGTTTTTTGCTTAATACTGTGTGCATGGGTTCATATTTCATGTTATATTAATTCATTACAATCTGTTTTAAAGTCAGAAGGTGTAACTTAATAAAAAATACCTACTTTTTATGAGTCGCTGATAAATTTTATGTTTGTACTAACAAATTGTATTAGCGATCCATAGGGGTCGGTAGTAGCAACAGTAAGAAGCTATTACCGATCGTATATAGATTATTGTATATCTCACCTACTTTGTGACCGGACACTTTCTTTGTTTTTTGTTTAAAACTGTATGCATGGGTACATATTTCTTGTTATATTTATTCATTACGATCTGATTTATAGTCAGAAGGTGTAACTTAATAATAAATACCTACTTTTTATGAGTCGCTAATACATCATATGTTTGCACTTACAAATTTTATTACCGACCCATAAGTCGTTCGTGGCCTCAGAATAGAGTTTTGTTTTTTTCTCTATTATGTCATTATATGACAATGACACAGGTACTTTAATAGCCCAATTTAAATAAAAACATCGGTTCTTTGTAAAAATATATTAGCGACATACGTATTGTTCTCTACTTTCTTTTTTATCACGTTGTTAATTGAACTAATAATGACATATTTTTGGAAGGTCGATTCTTGAATTGTTACATTAAAAATTATTGTTTTTTGTTTAAAACTGTGTGCATAGGTTCATATTTCATGTTATATTAATTAATTACAATCTGTTTTAAAGTCAGAAGGTGTAACTTAATATAAAATACCTACTTTTTATGAGTCGCTGATAAATTATATGTTTGCACTAACAAATTGTATTAGCGATCCATAGGGGTCGGTAGTAGCAACAGTAAGAAGCTATTACCGATCGTATATAGATTTTTACGATCGGTGATAGCTGCATAAAAATCGTTAATAGCTTCACAGGCATTTTTGTGAGTCGGTATTAGCAACAATCGACTTCGTCGTTATATAAATTATTTTATACAGTATAGACCTTTATTCAGTAGCCTTTAACATAGAAAATATAGAATTTACACATAATACAAACGTAAAAAAATAAAAACGTGAATCTGAGAGCAATCAGCATCCTTAAAAATTATGGTTCATTTTGAAATTGCCTTAAGGGGGTCGGTAATACCTGCGTTTACCTTAAACTAATATTGTAAGAACTTTGTACTTACACATAACCATAAATTACCTATTTTATATCACATTTACATTACATTAACTGCGCTCAGCGATGTTACCCGCTCATTCAAAGTAGCCCATATGTTGATCTAGGGTGTCAGCTGACTCTATACCAAATTTTATCAAAATAGCTCCAGGCGTTTGAGCGTGAAAATGTAACAAACACACACACTCAAATTTTTTCGCCTCAAAAACTCTATTCAACATAAGGGTGCAGATATTGGTAGTGCCAACTGAACCTTACTAGTTAAAGGCGTATTGCTGAAAACGAACGTCAATAGATGGTGTTGCTATCGTGTTCTATTTTATAGGTACACAACTGTTATTTATCTATAAATCTGTTTTGTAGATACATTCGTTTTATACATAATGAATTAGTTATGTAATTGTGACTCAGTGGTTTAGTGTGTACCATTATGCTGTGTAACTATTTGTAAATAAAGAAATCATCAATCACAAACATTCATCACGGCATTAAGTCCGCCTTTTGTACGATAAGTTTTTTTTTTAATAAATAAATTCATTGTAAGAATTACCGTTCTTAGGTAGATAAATGCGCAGTGGGATCTTAGCCTGGAAGGGTGAATGTTGTAGAAATCTCTTCAAATTTGCTTCGGGCCATATCGATTGAAGCCTGTCCGATAACCGTCTGAGAACATGACCTCGGCTTCTTTATGGACCATCGGGATGTTACAGACCCTGAGGTCCCCACTGATATAAAGAGGACTTATGAATTTAAATTCCTATTGAGTGTCCTTTACGATTTCCTAAGATATGAATATTTTGATGTTTTC
Source organism: Apotomis capreana (assembly GCA_947623375.1). Lineage (NCBI taxonomy): Eukaryota > Metazoa > Arthropoda > Insecta > Lepidoptera > Tortricidae > Apotomis > Apotomis capreana. Next base: position 1,346,893 of record OX392519.1, read on the forward strand.
AAAGTGCTTGAACGATATGTTGATCGAAAGCGTTGATATAATGATATGAGGTTTTAAGAGTCCTATCCGTTCAAAAATACTGATTGTTTTAGACATTTTTCTCTATGATCAAACATGTATCTTAGCATTATTGTCAATGTTAATACCTTGAACAGGGCCATTGCGATTTATTGGTGTATATTTGAAATACAGTTTGAATTTTTGATTGATAATTTTTGAATGAATGAATGAATGAATGAATGAATGAATGAATGAATGATATTTATTCACCAGAATATACGGTACATATAAGATCTTACAGCAGTAGCTTGGTTCCATAATATATTCTACCGGCATGTGAAACTTGATTACTTAGGTAACTAAAAATAGAAAATTATTGCATGCTATATACCTTAAAATTAGTTTTATGTTTAATACAATATTTATACATTATCATTACTACGACTTAGATTACAGAACAATCTTCACATTTAAAGCACACTATTAATAACATTGTAACTTTTCTTTAAAAAAGTCGTCTATTGTATAATAAGCTTTTTTAATGAGCTCTTCTTTAAGTTTTATTTTAAAACTGTAAACCTCTAAGTCTTTGAGCTCCTCTGGTAAGAAATTGTATATTTTTGAGGCCATACCCAATATGCTATTTCGGAGCAATGCGGTTTTACCAGGAACGATGTTAATTTTGTGCTTGTAGCGCGAGCTAGCAGAGTTTGATCTTACTTTCTGTGGAAATAAATTTGGATTTGATTTTACAAAAGTGGCTACCTCGTAAATATACAGACTAGTTAGTGTTAAGATCTTCAATTCCTGAAAGTACGATTTGCAACTATCAGTTTGCTTTGTTTGCTTGTTTCACAAAATACTCGAAAATGACAAATTTCACGCAGAATACTGTTTTTTTTTAATTATTTTCGACTGCAAGCAATAAAAGCTTGAAATAGCTGTTCTTTCCTTAATCTAGAATTTCAGGGAAAAGTATTATTTACTTCAAAAAGTTGTTTAAAATTATCAATATATTTGTCATACAATGAAAAAAAAAATAAAAAGAAAAAAGGCCTCTTAACCTTGAAAATTTTAGTTTTCCTGATCGAGTTTATGTTTTTCCGATTTATGAAATTGTGACATTTGCCTGTAGTTTCGAAGGTGTGGATGTCGGTGTATATATCAAAATGTGCGTCGGCCGGGGGCTTTAAAGTGTAATTTGAAATCCCAAAATCAAACGGTAACTTTTTAAATTTTCGAAAATATGGCATAGTTAAAATTTTTTTTGCTGATTTGGATCGACAATTTCCCAATTTATTTTTTTATTTTAGTTCACTATTCAAGAAACGGAAAAAAATGGATCTCGTCATGGAGTTAAGCTACAGTTTGAGCCATCTTAGGAGGCGGCCTTGCAAAAAAATTAGGCGGTAGCTGGTCCCTTACGCGATAAGACAGAAGACAAATTTGTAAAATTTTTTCGTCCTTTATTTCTTAATTAAATTTTTAATGCTTTTATTAAGCCTTAAACAATAGGCTATTTGACTGATGTTGAATTCTACAGCGTACTGTAGTTATATGAATAAAATTAGCTAAATATTTCACGAAACAAAGAAAAAAAATCCAGAAACATATATCTCTTTTGGAAATATGTGACTTCAAAAGTACGCAAATTTTATGATATTTTTTTTAATCCAAAATAAATTTTGAAAATGTTTTCAGAATTCTCATAAATTTACGAAACAATAATTGTATGACAACTATGAACTTAAACGGACTTTTTCACGGTGAAAGTGACAAATTTCTTAATTTTTTCATACAATTATTGGTACCTATACCGGCCTGTGACGTCACTAGCCTGACGCGTTTTGTATGGAGCGTTTTTAGCGCTACGTCGGAATGTTGAACTTTGACGGTCATTTCTGACTTTTAGAGCAGTTTAAATGTAGTCAGTCCCATATAGACATTTGATCACAATAAAAAATAGAATCGATTGACATCCTCAAAAAAAATTAGTCAACATGCCTATTAGGTTCATAAACAAAACAAAGACACTTCAATAGCCTCACTCTAAATGAAACCACTATCACGTACACTATTAAAGGGTAATATGCGTATTCAACAGGCAAATCCATTTAAGACCTTTTAAATTAATGAATCTCCTAATAGACAGCACGCGAGGGCCATATTAGAGATAATTCGGCTCGATTTATAGCTCTTTTGTGGCTTGTATGAAAGTTAATGGCGATCGGTATCACTTTAATACTATGTTTAGTTTTGCGAAATGTGTTATATTGTTGGACGTGCTGACGTCCTGTGGCAGAAAAGGATATGAAAAGAAATGAAATGAAATACATGAAATAATTTATTCAGTAAGTAGGCCACAAGGGCACTTTTACAAGTCAGATTGTGAATCTACCGGCATTTCACAAGAGGAGACCGCTGTTGAGAAGAAAATCGAAAGAAACTCAACAGTATTTTTTTCGTAAATCGTATGGTTAACCTGGTTAGGACCGCGGGCAGAAATTGAATGTGGGCGGCGCAAGACCAATCGTTGTGGAGAACTTTGGGGGAGACCAGCAGTGGACGTCTATCGGCTGATATGATGATGACGATGATAAACAAGCAGACGCAGTCCTTGAAGAACCGACTTAAAAAAAAAATCAGAATAACATAGAAAAATAGCCCATTCATGTACAGATTACATTTAAATCACCTTTTGAAGTCGCCCCCTTTTTTTGAACTCGGTTAAAAATGGGGTTCTAATTTCATCATTTCGGTACAGAACATTAAAAAGATTGTACCTACTCTCGAAATTCTGAAATAAGACACTGATAATTCCAATAAAAGTGCGAGAGCTTAAATATCTTCAGCTCTTCTATAAATTTCCATCGCAATAACAGCGTAACATTTTATAGATAATTGAGACATTTAAAGCCTTTTAGCATAGAAAGAGTGCTCTAAAGTGAGAATCAGAAGATTTTGGTGGCATGCCAGCAGTCAACGCCTTCTGAATGGCTTCAGATAATTAGCGAAGCAATGTTGTGGTAAATGCAGTTACTCAGTACATTATCCTGAGTGAAATCTTAGTCTAAAATTAGAATATCACGCGACGATTTTGAAGAGGCATTGCGGTATTCTTAATTTAGCGATACTTCGGCTTTATAGCGGCTATAAAACGAACATACCTATCTATAATGAAATTATGAGATTTCTATTGAAATTTAATTTTATATGGAGAGGGTTTATGATTTCAGGAAAAGTCTTAATAGCGATGCGGGATTGTCTTTTGTTTTGTACGGGCGCGCGGCGCCATGCTAGTCTGGCGCCTTCTGTTATTCAGCATTTCTTTGTCCTCTCAAGTGGTGGTAATTGCTTAGCATCAAGCGTGCCGCATGCTTGTTTGTCACCGTCGTAGTAAAAAAAATATAAATATATTTTTCGGCTTAAATGCTAAAAAGTCTTGAGAATATAAATTGTATTTGGTTGATTTTTTCAAAGATAAATAAATATAGTTACGTCATAAACAAAGTTATGTTTTATTAAGCTTTATTGAAAGCTTTAGTGAAAATTGTCCCATTCATGGCACTTCTCCCCTATAGAATGTGTAAGGCGGCTAAGGTCTACGAAACGGACGGGTGGACGTCCCACGCTGCGCTTGCCGGTACGTGGTCTCCATTCGAGAACCTTTCTGCCCCAGCGGCCGTCAGTTCTACGTGCTACTGCCACTTCAGCTTGCTTGCGGGTTATAGTTATAACTAGATAATTGGTACACGTACAAGAGACGTAGCGAGTTGGACAAATAAATCTTTAAATAGGTACTCCGTCAACAATCTCACGCTCTAACCTAACTATCGGTCTAGATTGAATCCTAGATATTGTTTCCTGAACGTGACCGCCGCCGCTTACAGACATTTGTTTTGTACCGCTGAATAAACCAGCAGCCCTGAGCTGATCATTTATTTAGGGAAAAAGGAATTGGTCGCGGGGATCAGTATTAAATGGATTAAAGTCAGAAAGGTGCATTATATATATTCCTCTTTCATTTAAGGCTGCTTATCCGTTCAAAAATGCTGATGGTTTTAGACATTTTTAGGGTTCCGTACCCAAGGGGTAAAAACGGGACCCTATTACTGAGACTTCGCTGTCCGTCTGTCCGTCCGTCTGTCACCAGGCTGTATCTCAAGAACGGTGATAGCTAGACATTTGAAATTTTCACATATGATGTATTTCTATTGCCGCTATAACAACAAATACTAAAAATAAATATTTAAGGTGGGCTCCCATACAACAACCTTACAGCTAATGGTACGGAACCTTTCGTGCGCGAGTCCCACAGGTGTATTTTTCTCTATGATCAAACATGTTTCTTAACATACTCGTATCAATGTTACTACATAGAACAGGGCCATTGGAAACCTACATTTTTTCATTGATAATTTTTGTTTCAAAAACTACTCGAATTTGAAAATTCACGCAGGAAACTGTTATTTTTTTACTCACTTTCGACTGCACGCAATGAAAGCATGAAATAGCTATGTTACTTTATAGAACTCAGGGAAAAGCACTTCAAAAAGGTGATTCAAATTATCAATATTATATAAATAGAAGCTAAAATTGATATACTTTTATGTTTTTATGTTATACGACGCGGTTAGCGCAGCTTGTAGTGCACCTGCCCACTGAGCCGGCGGTCCTGGGTTAGAATCCCGGCCGGGGCAACTATTTGTGTGGTGAACTCGATTATTTGTTCCTGGGTCATGGTCCTTAGCTATATGTATTTATTGTCGTCTAGTACCCGTAATACAAGCTTTGCTTAGTTTGGGACTAGATCGATCTGTGTAAGATTGTCCCTTAATATTCATTTATATTTATGTACAGTATAGAGCTTATATTTGTGGAAACATACATAATATATTAATATACGCTTCCGTGTTATTAGAATCAGACTAATGCGAGTTACTAAGCGTCCTTTACAGCCATCATAAAAACCGTCAATAAACAAAAACCGCACGCACCAAAACAAAACTTCATTCTAATTCACCCCTGACGCCACTGTCTAACAGCACACTCACATATTGTACGTAAACTCTTTAGTTTCCTATTTGTCCACCAGCAGCGAGTTGGGACAGTATATCAACCGCTAGTGAATAGTTTATGAGACTTACTGTGATGAGTGTTGCCTGAGCAAAACGCCCTTGATTCGATTGAGGACTTTCATCTTGTCCCGGTTGGCCCCGATAAACGCCAAAACATCATAACCAACAACAACTTTCACTCTCAATAAGATACAGTAGTATAGGATTAGAGTTGATTTTGGTATGTAGCAGGTTGGAAAACCTTCTGGAATGTGTTTTCGGCGATTGTCCTGCATTCTTTTGTTTCGTATTTACGACGCGGTCAAAGGTATTTAGGTAAAGGAAGGGTTGCGTAGAAAGGTATTTTTCTGCGACATTCTGTTTATATCGTTTACTCGGATATAGATGGGTTTGGAGATATCTTAGCGAATAATATGTCCGAGTATAATATAAATGTTGATCTATGAGGCTTGTGATATCTCCTATTCAGCGATTTCTCAACCGTAAGAAGGCTATTTATCGAACATTTATTTAGATTCTGCAACCGATTGACAAATTAAATTAAGCGTTTTTAAGGCGCTATTATCTCATATCGTTACCGTACAGTGAATATTCTGCGAACTGTATGTTATCCATGTTTGTTTACGTAAAATTCAAATCAATCCAACGTATGGTTTTGTCTATTGATTCAATACAAGTGAGTATCATAACCCGGGGTTTTGGGTGCACGCTTGACTTGATGCCCACTGCCGGCCTAGTAAAACGAACAGAAGTAATACAATTCAAGAAATTACAATTAAAGGTAATCAACTGGCATTCTTATCGCTAAAGCGATCTCTTCCAAACAATTTTCCGTTTTGATAAAAGTATCAAATCGACAGAGAGCATTTTTCCCTTTTATTTGTTCCAGTGTCACGGATGTATATGTATTTATTATATATTTATCTATATAAATAGTGGTGTAGTACCCATAGTACAAGCAAGTTGCTTAGTTTTAGGACCAGGTCGATTTTTGTATGTCCCTTATATTTATTTTTTTAACCTAACTATTTCACTTAAGTATCTATAATAAGTGCAAAGATTACAGATACTGTGCCATAACAAGTACATTTTCCTTTTGTGGATCGTGAAGCAAGACAAACACAGTTTAAAACCCGCAAAGACATAACTAAGGTCCACGCTGAAGCCAATTTCGCCACCGCCCGTGTGTTATATTCCAGATAAATTGCAGCTAGAGTCACTGGATAAAGCCCGGTTTACACTAGCACAGTAAGTACTGCCTCTCTTGAGGCAAATAGCAGATTCACGAAAGAAAACGACGACCCGGTTGGCGAGTATGTAGTGTGCATGCTGAGCCGGCGGTCCTGGGTTCGAATCCCTTATTTTCCCCAATATTTGTACGTATGTATATAAACGCTTTATTGTACACAAAACAAGAAATACATTTCAAAAGAATAAGCATGTACATAAGTTTGCCTTTGTAGTTCGCCCTTTAAGGGATTTCTTCCACTTAACCTTATTTGTATGATGAACTCGAATATTTGTTCCTGGATCATGGATAATTGGATATTATCTACATTTATTTATATATTATGTATTATCGTCTAGTAACCATAGTACAAGCTTTGCTTAGTTTGGAACTAGGTAATATTCATTTAATTTATTTATTTAAACACTACCATGAGGTGAATTTGGAACGCTAATTTGTATAAGTTTTCCAATGCATAATGTTAAAAGATATTTGATGGAATAAAATAAAAAGCCCAATACCGTAACGTACCTAAATTAAACCCACAAGGGGCCATTTGGTACTCAGAAAATAATTCTCTTAATCCCATTTTTAACATTGTTGTCTGACGACGCGGTTGGTGCAGTTTGTATTGCACCTGCCTATAGCCGGCGGACCCGGGTTCAAATCCCTTCCGGGACAAATATTTGTATGATAAACTCGAATATTTGTTCACGGGTCATAGATGTAATCTATATTATGTATTTATATTATGTGGGAAAATATGTGAGAAAACATTCAGATTCCCTCTAGGCAAGAACTATTCCGCAAGGCGAAAACCAGGACTGCTAGTACCGCCGCACAGGTTACAAAAAACTGACAAGTCCCTGGCGGTCATGGGTGCTCGTATTTTTAACAAAATACCTGAACTAATCAGAGCTTCACCTACAGAACGCATTTTCAGCATCAGCAAACTTAAAACTTTTTGCATTAAAAAGGCTTAATACTCTGTCAAGGAGTTCCTTGATGAGTGACTGTGTCGAGTCATTTCCGTGTACATATATTATATAATTGACATGTTAATTTTAATTTAATAACTGCTGCATTGGTTTCTTTGTGTACTATTTTTAATCTATTTTATTTTCTTTCGACACTAGTATTATTATTATTTTTTAGACTGAAAATGTAATAGTTGATAGATTGATATAGTAAGTTTATAACAAATAAATTACTCTATTCTATTATGTCTTCATTTAGTACACATAGTACAAGTTGTGTTTAGTTTGGACTAGTTATTTGTGTAAGATTGTCCCTTAATATTTATTTAATTGAATATTAGGAACATGCATCAGTGTTACGTTCATGTCTAAGACTTTGAACTTTACTGATGATATTTCGGTACCTATAATGTTTATAATATATTGCTTATTTCATACGACAATAATATGCATACGTCATAACGTATGCATAGTATTGTCATATGAAAGCTCTTTGTACCGCCACTATCCTAGGGCAAGTAACTCGCAGAGTGTAACCTAGTCCTAAGCCAGCAGATGTGTCGTATTGTCAACGCAAGCCATGTCGTTGTTCAAGACCTTGATAGCACAATGGGGACTAAGCTCCGCTTTGGACAGCAAGGAGGATCCGAGAATTGTACAATACAACTCTTTATTGGACATGCGAATTGAAATAGGAGGGAAAATTGTCTCTTATTTTACACTTTGCTCGGATTTTTGCAATAGAGTTCAGGTTTGAAGTTAACAGAATTCAGTTAACAATTCACTTAATTTAATGATGTGTATAACGATTTACTTTTTTGCGTCGTATTAAATAATTATTTTTAAGCGTTAGTGAAATTGATGGTATTTTAACTCACGAGTTCAGTTCTGTTCGGTTGATCAAATAACTATATGCAGCTTTTTTGACCGAGCGAGCGAAGCGTATTCATTTCAGCTTGGCTTGGTTTTCCGGCTGTTCTTGCCTTGAGGCCGCTTTTCTCAACCGATTTTCAAGAAGTTTTGTGAGTAGGTTCGCTAAGTAGGTATGTAGATTTTTTCGATTCAATTCTTGATTTTTTTCCAAGAATGACTTAGATACGAGGGTTGGAAATGTCAAAAAAAAAACATTTCAGCAATTTTGAATCACAGAGCCACTAGTTTAGGTGGATATATCTTTTCTACATTAGATTCCATATAAACATAATGCAAACATATCAATCAATCAATCAATATCATTTTTTTTTCAGGCAACTGTGGCCCATAAGTAGATAAATACCTTAAAACTAACATACATATCAAATAACACAATAATATAAAATAATCATAAACGGCGACGTAACTTCTGGGTGTCGGGTGACCGAAATCAGAAATCAGAAATTATTTATTTGCATAGACACAGTATAGGGATATTACAGTAGGTACATTATGTCACATGTATCTAGCTTGCATGCAAGCGTGCAAATATTGACAATTAAAATGTCAAAACAATATCAATAAAATAAAAAATATGCAATCTTAAATTGAAATAATAGATTAAAGAAAAAAATAATAATAAACAAAAAAAATGGGCAAGTGCGAGCCCGACTCTCGCATGAAGGGTTCCGTACCTATACAAGTATACATGTATATAATCTATAACAAGTTTGTTGTATGGGAGCCCCCTTAAATATTTGTTTTATTTCATTTTTAGTATTTGTTGTTATAGCGGCAATATAAATACATCATCTGTGAAAATTTCAACTGTCTAGCTATCACCGTTGTTGAGATACAGCCTGGTGACAGACGGACGGAAGGACAGCGAAGTCTCAGTAATAGGGTCCCGTTTTTACCCTTTGGGTACAGAACCCTAAAAATCAAAACAAGATTAACATAATAGGCATAATAATAATTACATCATAGCGAATAGTTACTAATTTTTAATATAAAATACTCGAGTTCGATGTTGGAGATACGCCTTTACGCTGTAAAAACAATGCTGCAAAAGCCAGTTGGTTAGACTGCGTTTAAAGGCGCTTCCCTCCAGTAACCTTAGATCCTCTGGAAGATTATTGTAGATAACGATGCACATATTGTAAACATTTTTTTAGATCATCTTGTGGCTTGGAGGGTGAAATAAACGGTTCATAAGTTTAATCCATCCGCGGAATTGCCGGTACACGACACGTCCTTTCGGACAAAATTCCTCCTGCAGGAAGGTCGAGCTTGATAGTAGGCACCCTCACCGAAAATGAAGGGAAGTTCACATTGTGACGAGATGACAAGGCATCGGTCTTTTGATAGCACAGTAGGACTTTAAAGAACTATGGAGCCGGTATTAACATTAAAGTACAATTCATACTTTCATAGTCATAAGTATATTTTGTTCACAATTTTCATTTTACAGTTAAAGCCAAAGTCAAAAGAATTATATGATATTTTAAATATATGAAAAAAAAAACTTCTACGTTAACGTGAAAAAAAGATATGGCCGTTCTTGTTGCAAAAAACGTACATTTCGACACTCTCAAGGGAATCAAAGTGATAGGGTACTTCCTGATGACCTAGAACTATGAAATTTGGCAAGTAATATCGCCACATACTACAAATACTTATAAATATCTGAAAACTATACATTTGTAATAAAATCATAAAAAATATAGTCCTTTTCAAACATCATACTCCTTTGTAAATATTGTACATGTTGCTTGGTTTGTCTACCATTTACATTTGTGTTTAGCACTCATTTGCTCAAAGGTTAACTGGAAGAGATCCCTTAAAGGGATAAGTTCGCCTTTGTACATGCTCATTCTTTTGTAATGTGTTTTTCTTGGTTTTATGTACAATAAAGTGTTTACATACATTTACATACATAGGTACATACATATTTGGAGAAATCGGTTGCGTTAAGTTTGCACCTCGATTGTATGCGGCGCGATACATTTCAGGTGCAAACTTAACTCAACCAGGCCAATTAAGATGGAATAAGTGAAAGTTTGTATGGAACCCTCGGTGCACGAGTCAGACTCGCACTTGGCCGGTTTTTTATATTAATATCGGCTCCAAAGGTCTCTAAAAGTACCTTGCTATCAGAAGTGCGATGCCTAAACATGACTCAAACAAAGTAATGTCTTGTTAGGCGGTAGAATCCATGTTTTATTTTAATACATAGGTAAAGTAAAACAAAGGAAATAAGAATACAATCGTAGTGTCAGAAACATGCCTCAAAATTGTTGCTATATTAATTTTTTTCCATGTTTCCTTTCGTAAACCTATCACTCCCATGCGCGTTTCAATTATAATAAGTTATGATATAAAGCTACTTATTTCATTTCAACTTTATGTACTTAGAACGCTCTGGGGTCGAAACCTGCTAAACTTACGTTTCTTGTATTATTCGTTATATTTCAATTAAAGATTTACCTTATTTACATATGGGATAAAGTCTAAAACTCAAACAAGCACAATTTCCTTTGCAACTTTCGGTAAGAAACTCATTTATTATGTACCCTTAAAGTCTGCCACAAAATTACCTATTTTAGTACGCTATGAAAAGGCCCTCTTAAACTTACAAAATGTCCCACATTTTATACATACTCGATACCGATGGTCCATTTACTTTCAGCTAAGGGCCTTACCACACTGACGAATTGCCGGGAGTCCCCATGACCACTAACCTTACCATGGTTTACAGTAACCGTACTCGCTAGCGAGTGCGTAAGTGATTTGTATGGATAGTTGTAGTTCTAAGTAACCGCTGTACTATTCTCCTAAATAATTTACGCAGTCGCTATCACTCGCTCATGGCATAGCCCAGCTGGGAAAAGTTAATATCGTACTGTGCACCAAATATTGTATGCTTTGCAACAAAAACTTATATGTGTCACCTCTTGCTCGTAAGGACACAGCGCGCAGCAATAAACGAATATATCGTTTCTTGCGATGCGAGTACTCATAAATATTGTAATAATTTTTCGTCGCGTGTCCAAAGTCTAACTTAATATGTTTTGCAATACTTCATGACATGTAATTTGTCTGTCAGTTTTACTTAAAATCACACGCTTGAAATATCGCACCAAAAGTTTGATTTATGTTGTATTAACCTGTCACACTTATTGCAGTGATTTTTTTTGTACACCAAAAATTAAATGTTTGTTAGAAAAAAAAAACAGAAATTGGCAAAACCGGTCCAAATGAGTAAGTTTAAGCATTAAAAAATCGCAGATATCTTAAATATATGCCAACAATCGGTGATCTCTTGACCAAATTAGATGCAAATTCTTCAAGATCGTCGGAAGCAATGGAGGACAATGCACAGGCGATGGACTACCTAACTCCATAAATGTATATGTATAATGGTTCAATTACTTGTTTGTGTGTATCATTAATGCATATGAAACGGGTCTACTCACGTCGTATAAGTCAAATATCGCTCGATATGTATCGAATTGGTTCGCGATTCATCGTCAGGAGCGCCGATCTGTCGTAGCCAATCAGACATCAATCACCATTTGAAGTTGTTTGTTTTGTATGAATGGAAATATAAAGTTTATTAAAAGAAAAACAAGTATTAAAACAACAATAACTAACTTAGCGATTCCTAAGAGAACCTAACTAAACCGGATGTCCCCCAGATCACGGCTCTGCGGCAGGGTTCTGTTTGTATTACTTATTCCTGCTTTTAAGCGGATTTGTTCTAAACTATTAGTTGGAACATCAACTACTTATATTAGCGATAAGATTAGTTATTCCATGGACAGATAGGATGATGACAATGAATCGAAATACATAGTCACATTTAAATCTATCGTTACGTTACTACAAAAACAGCCAAACATAGAACATGTAGTTTATATAGGTTATTATGCTCCCTGATGATGGCAATCCTACTAGTAGGAAAGATAGATCCCTTTTTTCCCAAAGTCAAAACTCTTAACCAATTATTCGCAAGCAAACGCGTCTAGAATACAAGGTCCTGCCGTATTCTGCACTCCCTTTAAAATTCCACGTTCAGCATTAAACTACTTAAGACCAATAAACCTACCTAATACATCCCTTCCAAATCACAAGTGAATCTCAACTCGTAAAGCTTATATGACGTACATATTGCGCTATAACGTAGCATAACGTCGTGACGTAGACGTACGTCGTACGTGCTTCATAACGTTACAGCCTTCATGAATATGTAACGTCATTTGCTTCTTTGTGTTTTTCCTTAAAGTGGAAACGTCAAATTTGTCACCATCGTTGTATTAAGGAACGGTGAATATTAAATGTAACGTTGCTAATGTTTTACGGTTTCTCATTTAAAATGTAAAAATTTCCAATATTTTGTTCCCCTTTAAGATAATGAATTATTAGTGCAGACTGCGGAACTAAATTATATATATTTATAAATATCAAAACTTTCTCGAATTTGAATCACGCACATAATTTTATAGATGTGTAATATATAGGTCAAAAAATGAGGTTGCCTATATCTCATAAGCCGGATTCATAAAAAGCGAGTAGAATTAATTGTAGTGGTCTATCACTGGTCATAATTACGTTATTCCAATCGATTTTGCTTGCATTTTACAATCCCTGCTCTTAAGGTAAGGCATAGATCATTGATTCTTAAACTCAGATACCTTTGTATTTAACGCATTTAGAAACAAACAATTAAAAATTTGGTTGCCTACATTTATCTGTTAGCTTAACATTTTGGGAATCATTTACAATATGATTAAATCAAACATAAAAACCGATAGAAACAAACGGAAACCAGCAAAAGACACTTCAAATTCAAACGTATGCTATTCGGTTTGCATAGCGCAGCTGCAACATTTACTATAGCGTTTAAAATAACCGTGGCATTTCCGTAGCATTATTGAAGCAATCATGCGGAGACGCGGTCAGAGCCACGAATTAAGCCTTTTGCCACCGCCTCATAAATTTTCCATTGACAGGAGATTACGCGCTGAAAGGGAATTTTAATTTTAGGGTTCCGAGCGGCAACAAAATCAGTTTCGTTAAAATACATTTCTCCATCATTAGTTTTGTTAATATTAATTTAAACCTACACGATTTTCGTAGATTATTCCAGTGAAAATGCGACTTGACTCGTTACGTATAAATATTTTTGAATTATTGATGTTTTTTTTTAGGTTTTGACAGGTGACTAAGCTAAGGATCGGTTAAGTTGATTAACTGCAATCATAATCAAATTTCGGTTATGTAAAAGAAATTGAGAAAAGGTCATGAGACCTTTAGTAATATTAGAATAGAACCTCTGAAAAGTGACCCACGCACGATCTATGGATATAGTCCATAATGGCATGATGTAAATTGGGCTGCAGTTTCAGTAAAAATGCCTACAGTTCAGGCTTGCCCCTTCGAAGCAATATTTCACGGGATTAAAGAATAAAAATAATATTCGGAAGAGAAAGCAATTAATCATAATAGAGGGGCGTTAATTGCACGTCGGACGAGTTTTACGTTGAGACCGACGCGATTCTTTAATGGAATGCTATTTTATTTTTTGAAGGCCTTTTTTTACTCTATGCGTCTTAAGGAGGGTTATGTTTTTCAAGTGTATTTATGTAAGTCCTTTTTTTGTCACGCAGTATGCTTCTAATCAGGTGTTTGTACTGTGTATCTGCGCATTATGCCCGAAGTATAAGTACTTAATTAGTATTTAAGAATCGTCTTCTTAATGTAGCTAAGGGAATCCGAAGCATCTTTCTCGGGCACCAAGTTTTAAAAGTAACGATCTTGGTTTTTCCCAGACTTTGAAATATGTAACTAATATTACTTACTTAGTTACTAAGAAATTTTGAAAAATTAGTCAAGTTGCTGCCAAAAAATTTTGGTTACTTCTACTTAGTAGACAAGCAAAATACTTTAACTGCTTGGTTAAGGTATGTTTGCAGGGCAATTGTCCTAGTTTCATTTACCGAAAATCCTGATTTCTAACCCTTGGAGAAATTCCGGATCAGCCTAAATTATTTTGTTAACCAACCCATTTTTACTTCACTTAAAAATCCTCACGTTCCGACTACTAAATCACGACAAAACAAACCTTGCTGCAAATGGCCAAAATAAAACCTTATTTTATGAGAAATTAAGAACAAAATCGTCAAATATAACTAAGTATATAATCAAGAAAGCTTACAGATCTACAGCCATTAAAATGAGACGGTTGAAGAATATTAATTTTCATTTAAATAGGCAGGAGGGCCTTATTAATGACCTTGGTGGTTGCGGTTGGCTTTGAATGTAGATTCGCTCTTATTTCACTTCTTATCTACCTGTGGCCGTAACTTAATTAAGGAGTTTGGTAAGTCTTTGAAGTAAAGAATTAGTATGTAAGAGGAAGTCTGAATGTAGCATCAATCAGGAACAAATTGCGACCTAGCCACCTGCGATGGTATGAACACTTGATGCGAAGAGCAATAGCCACGTGACGAGAAAAGCATTGAGGATGAATAAGGAGGGATATAGAAGAGGAAGCTCAAAGAATAGATAAAGAAAGTCAAAGAAGAATAGATGGATTGTGTTAACGAGAAATTATAACTTGGGTCTCTTCAAGACAAGAGTGAATAAGCTGTTTCTGAACCAATGAGCTACATTTTAGATCACGTAGTCACTTACTATCAGATGTTATATACTGACGTCAATCGCGTCAGTTTAGGAATATTAAAACCGGCCAACGCAGTGTAGTTTGCTTTTTTTCTTCAAATACCCATTCCTTGAATTGCTCAAAGGTTAACTGGAAGAGATCCCTGATAGGGATGAGTTCGCCTTTGGACATGTTTCATTTGTTATCAATGTATTTATAACCAGTTGTTGTTTACAATAAAGTGTTTACATACATATATACATGAGAGTGAAAATTTGTCATTTCAAAGCCATTTCCCCCTCACAAATTTGCCGTCAAACATCTCTCACAAACGCATGCACCTCGTGTACAATATGAAATATTATCGACCATTTATAAGACCTTTCTACAAAACTACCATTTCCCTTTTATTATATTTCACCCTAAAACACAGCGACTCATTTGAACTCGACAAAGGAGAAGCGAAATAAAAAAAGAAACTGGAGCCCTCCGTTTTGACATCCCTTAAAAATGGCCCAATACATCAGCCCGTGGAGCTGAGAAGAGAAGTGTCAATGGATCTGGTACTGGATTTTGCAGTGTGCACAGTTTTGTTTTTCAGAGATTTGTTAACTCGTCGTGCCAGCGCTACGGGCAAAATATTGACCAAAGACTTGGTCTTATTTTGCTTATTACTAGCGTCAAGTTGTTGAAACTAAGGGGATATTGAAACCACAATTAAAAATGCCAAACGTGGCTGCAATCGATATCAAAATAAGTATTATTATCATGATTTTTGCTTTTGAATCATCGGGGTTTAAACACAATTTCATGTTGTCGTGACACAATTCTGTGTTGATATTCGGTAAGGTTTACTCGTGTCTTCGTGTCGTCGGAATTTACGTCCACGTTACAATGACATAATCTACTAAATACTTTATAATTTTTTGAAACACGTAATGTCTCATTATTATTAATGTAAATAGATTACAATATTTTATTGAAATCTTTGTATCAAGGGTTCATAACTCGTAAACAGTTTATTTTATTTAGATTTTTTAAACGGGTTTTATTCATTTTTTTCTTCAGTCCCACGTTAATTAGATGTTACGTGTGTTTTGGCCCATAATCTACTTGAGGTTACAATATTTTTATAACAACGATCTTATTAAACCATATACCACATCATTAACTTCTCACATCCGCCACGCAGTAGAAAGGCGGGAACTCCATGTATAATTCAAAATCGTGTCCTGTATATCATTGTGCTAGATACCCGGTGCTGAATAAGAGAGTACGCTTTTTAGTGGTCGCGGAAATCAGCAGTATCAGAAATGGACCCAAAATACGTCACATGTGCGAGACATCAATAGGTTGCGATATATCTTGTTACGACGTAAGGATCACACTATTATAAGGGCGAAAGTTTGTGAGTATGATTATGATGTATGTTACTTCTTTACGCTTAAACGACTGCACCAATTTAGATAAAATTTGGTATGAAGGTAGCTGACACCCTGGAGTAACACAAAGGCTACTTTTTATCCCGAAAATATGTTTTGTTACCGTGGGATCGGCGGGTAAACCGCGGGAAGCAGCTAGTTAAACATAAAATGTAACATTTGACTAATTTTTATTTAACCGGTATGTAATTTTGTATAAAGATTCTTTTCATCAAAAAAAAGGTGCAACGGGTCGGGTAAAAACTACATAATTTATCATAGTCTATAATTATGTACCAAAATCCTCTCATGTCCTCTTCACGTCGAAACGGCTGGTCGGATTTAACCAATTTTAGTTCAGAGATAGCTGGACATTCAAAGATGGTTAAAGGATCTTTTTTTCTTTTTTTAAACTATTTTTATCGATTCTGTTTTAAATGTGGGAATGCCAGTGCGTATATTCTCACATCCTAGGATATGGTTAATGTGCAGTATCATTTTAAACTCATATAACGCAGAGTGCGCTCCAGTAGCGAAGAATTATGAAATATGAATCAAAGATTTGGTGTGATTGACGTAACGATGTAATAGTTCAGTTGGGAGAGCACTACGCCGTAAACCAATGGCGATAGCTGGCGTGCTCTTGTGCTGGTTGTGGAGGCCAAAACTCATTTTGAGTTGGTGCGCTAAAGTAGTTAACAAAAGTAACAATACTATTATCTTAAACTACAACGTGTTACATTATATAGTAAGTAGCGGTCAAAGTAGCCAAATAAATATATCGAAACACATACTTACTGTTACAAACAAAAAGGGTGCTACTAACTATTCGACGCTGACTGTACCACAAATACGCGCCATTGCAACGACAGAATAAAAATAAACATGCAAACGTTGACTGCTGTCAATTTGCCGAGATTGCAATCGTTTGCTGACACTACACTACATTTACGAAACAGAGTTGACTAGATGCTGATGTAAATACTTATTTTTTTTTTCTTTACCATAGTCGGATAAAAAGTATACTAACCGCCAGTATTGACACAAAGGTAAATTATGAAAGAAACATTTAATGTGATCCACTGCAATGTGAGAAGGACTCGAACCTGCAACCCTACATTTCTGGCTTGGGGCTCTCCCAACTGAGCTATCACATCGTTATGTCGATCACACCAAATCTTTGATTCCATAATTCTACGCTACTAGAGCGCACTTTGCGTCATTGTGTTTAATACTTAGCTGCGTTAGCCATACTTCAGGATGTGCGCTTACACGCACGTTTTTATTAAATATAATATAGTTCTTAGAGCAACTTGTATTTTTTTACGGATACCCTTGAAAATGTCGACAAACGTTTCACCGAATGCTTCATTTCGTCGAATTTTCATTTCGTCGACAAAGTTTTACTCGTAAGTCATAAATTTTTCAGACATTTTGTAAATTATAACCTTTAGATTAGGTTAGGTTTGTGTTATAACATTCAAAAATATTTTATGGTTTCAGAAAAAAAATGCTTTCGATGAAATGAAAATTCGATGAAACGTTTGTCGACATTTCAAGGGTAAACCATTTTTTTATTATGGTCCACAAATTGGATGTTACAATATTACAATTGAAATTTTTGTATACCCTAAAGCAGTAGACAAATATTAAAAGGGGCAGCCTTTTAACATCTCTCTCTTGCAATACAATACAGGCATTTTATTCAAACGTTACACTACCCTCCCTAATGTAGGTCACACATTGCCTAATTTTAAGTATGCTAAACACAGTATACACGCCAACGTCCCTCTTTAACAAAAGTAGCCAAATAAACGACTTAATTTGCACAAATGTTCAGGAAATTGTAGAATTTTACACCTTTTTTGCGACTGTGGTAAATTATAATAACTCTATTTAGGGTAATTTCAGTGGATGACGGGGTAACTTGGTTTGAGAACTTGGTAAATATTCTTTGGGCTTTGATCTTTGTACCAATGGTTAAATATTCTTTACTAGACGGAACGCGAACTTCACGGAGAAAAAGTCATAACAATCTTTATTACTTACTTACTTATTTATTTATTTATTAACCAACTTACACTAACAGATAAACCAAACATGTAAGTTATAGGTTATGTTTACAATTTAAAAACTTATCTAAATTATCCTAAATCTAAACTCTAATTACTGCAATCATATAATCACATCTAAATATATTTTACACATATTTCGCATCGCGACGTTATCGCACAGTGGTGGGAGCAGCGATGGACACTAGATATCTTGTCGCTGTGGCCAAGAACTTCGGTTCCGATTACGAGAACAAGTCCAGCGTGGTGTCGTAGAGCAGTATATTGTTACTGTGGGTTAGTGCCACGTACAAGGAGCTAGTGACGAGGGTCACTGTGACCAAAAATAGCGGACGAGGGCGTGGACGCAGTGTACTTCTACTAGAATGAAACATATTGCAGAAGTGACGAATTTGTGAGCTGCCCACGCATCAGTCTAAAAAATTATTTTACCACAGCAAGCTGCCTCCGCGTTTCAAGGCTTTGGTAATTGACTTCTCCGAAATCGGGTATTTAAATGCCCAGCTAAGCCGTGATACCAAAAATAATTCGTGTTTTTTCCGTTAAGGCGTTATAAAAGGACAACGAGACATACATACCTACAAAACAGTCTCTTTTTATTTAGTGACCTCCATATAGCCCATTTCAGTATTTTTTTTAATAATACGTGTTTTTTTTTGTTTTATATATTTCAGGGAAAATGTTTTCTGGAAGGGACTTTTCATTTTTATCTATTTAACACAAATTTAAATCCGCGTGTATAAAAAGTATAGATTTCAAGTCTTTTACCTTTTAAACCCGTTTTAAACTTGGCTTATCCCCAAACCAAGGAACCCTAACATTAAGTATGTCTTTGCGAAGACAAATTATGCAAGTTTTATCATCGCGGAGTGACTGCGCTGGGATCTTGTTCTGACACAGTTCTAATTGATTTATAGCCGAGATATTTCATAATTACGTGTTAGGGTAAGGTCAGGTGTTACTTGTGAAAGAGTATTTTAAGACTCCTTCGTCATGAATTCAGGAGTCATAGTTTTATCGGTTTAGCTGATGAAGTATGTAGTTTTCTCCACCTAACTCTATCCATAGCCACTTCTTTGACTTCCCTATACGATATGACGTCTATCTTCTCTTTAATTTGTTTAATGTAACTTATTCTTGGCCTTCCTCTTCCTCTCTTTCCCTCATCCTTTCCTTCTATGATGTTATTTATAAAAGTATCATGTTGTAAAAGGTGGTCTAACATTTTCTCTCTCCAATATTCTCAATAATTTTCAGCAAATTCCTTTTTTCTTCCACTCTTTCAAGCACATCACGGCGGCGCGGGTAGATGAAGTGGTTAAATACTAGCTATACCGCTTGAAGATCTCTTCAAGATAAAGTTAAGTAAAGTAAAGTAAAGTTTATTAGCAAGCACATGAAAAGTTACAATGACTATGCAAAACAGATACGTCGAAAAAAGATTAGGTACCTATACGTACAACTAAACAAACGCTTATACATTATGCTTATAAATATGATATTGGTTTCTGCACTAGGCACAACCTGTCTCGCAGATAAGATATCAGATATCAGAGAGATGTACATGAAACTGGCGCCCCGCAGTGTTACTCGTTCATTCCATGGGAAAATTCCTTGTTTCGAGATAAGAAATAGCCTATGTAAAATTAATTCTAAAAACGAATTCAAGGTGTCAGCTACAACCGTACCAAATTTTATGAAAATTGTTCCAGCTGTTTGAGCGTGAAGAAGTAACAAACATACAAACACAAACACAATCACAAACTTTGCGCTTTTGTTGAGTTAAAAAAAAACAAATGTTTTATTGTGGCAACATTTCTCAGTTCCATATTCAAATTTATAGCGAAAACGTGTCGATTTACTCTCTTTACCGTTAGATTCGAGCGGAAAGGCTTCAAATTTGCTGGCTGTGATTAATTGTCTTTTCTTTAATTGTAAATTAAATATACTTCAAAGTAGTTGAAAACCAGTGTAGTGCCTCTAGATCTATCAGGAGGGAACACCAGAGCTGGTTAATCAGGTACAAGGTAACCGTTGGATTGTTGTAAGTGAGAGCTGGCTTCCTCGGCCCTGGACAACTGAGGAAGGAGCAGTAGTTAGCTGGAGCTAAGGTTAGTCCCTTTTGATTGAGAACTCAAAGCGCACTTAATTTGGTGTGCAAATATCGTTCGTTTTTTATCGCAAGCCGGCAATTTTCTTTTCCTAATACGGTGTTTGACTATAGTGAATATAAATTGTGGCACTGTAAACACACATTAAAACACACACTAAATTTTGGAACCAAATAAACTATCACTAACTTTTGGACATTATACTATTTTTAACTGTACTATAACTAAAAAGAAGACGTGTTTTAACTACTGCTTTTTAGGGTTCCGTACCCAAAGGGTAAAAACGGGATCCTATTACTGAGACTTCGCTGTCCGTCCGTCCGTCCGTCTGTCACCAGGCTGTATCTCAAGAACAGTGATAGCTAGACAGTTGAAATTTCCACAGATGATGTATTTCTATTGCCGCTATAACAACAAATACTACAAATAAAACAAAATAAATATTTAAGGGGGGCTCCCATACAACAAAGGAATTGGTTGCGTTAACTTTACACCTCATTTGTATGGAGCGCTATACATACCAGGTGCAAACTTAACTTAACCACTCGAACCCTCGGTGCGCGAGTCCGACTCGCACTTGACCGGTTTTATGAAGTCACATGCCTGTATTATCATAGAAGCTTCATACTAACAGATCGTTTTTGACATTTCATAAAGAGTAGCTGATTTGAGTTGTCATCAAATACCGTATTCCAAATTTGAAAAAGAATTGAAAGTTGTAGTCCATAATTTGTACCTAAAACAGCCTTTATAATATAAATAAAGTGTGATTAGGGCCCAGTTCCAAACTATAAACAAGCCGGTTTGATATCCACGGCACATTTGGCGAGTGTAATCACTTGTTTCACCAAACTTACCAACTAAAACTATTAGTTTTCGGGCTGGACCCTTTTTACAACGCGCCTAGTTTCATATGCGGCCGAGTTTTTTGTTTTTATTCGATCTTAGAATCAGTTTGATGCCAAAAAGGTTCGGTTTTTTGTAAAAATGTTACTTCAAGTTTTTGTTTGTGTGGATGTGATTTTTCGTCGCTTAGAAGGGGTTAGGTTGTTTTGAGATTACGCCCTCTGTTGTACAGTAATGGAGAATAAATATGGACTTTTCTTTTTTATTATTTTGGCGTTAAAAGTTCTGTTCAATATCTTGGTTGCGTAAAAAGATAGCCGGGCTATTCTTGGTACGGGGATAGCTGGGCGTCGACAAATAGTTATACCTTTACTCGGCTACGGAGAAGCAAAAAAGCCATAACCTACTGTTACCTACTTCCACGCGGACGTAGGTCGCGGGTACCTTCTAGTTTTATTGGAAATAAATAATTTTCTGTCAAAAATTTCATTTTTGTGACAAGCTTTTATAGCCGACCGTACTTTTCTTTGAACATCCATCAATTTCTCACAGAGACGATTCTAAAGAGCCCAAACTCGATATGATTGCTTTACTTATTACGGAGTTCCTATGGCCACCTTCCAGCTCCATCATCAGATCAGCTCCACGTCATCATAATATTGCATTGTCACGCAATTTGCATATTCGTGCAAAATTTCAGCTCAATCGGAAACCGGAAAGTGGGTCAAATTTTACTTGCAAAATTCCATTACAACGGGACTAGTGAAAGTAAATAAAAGTACGTCGTCCCTCGTTTACTTTGTAGAACTACAATTCTCCATACAAAGCGTTTCCGCTGTCGCTATCGAGTACAGTCACTGTTAGATCATGGTAAGGGTACAGAAGGTTGTTAAAACGTTAGGAAAGATTCTAAATAGTGAATATACTCGTACGAGAAATAATCCGTTTAAATCGTTTTACTTATAATATAATAAATAGTGCATACATATTGATGCTCCATACAATCCATCCATACTAATATTATAAATCCGAAAGTGTGTCTGTCTGTCTGTTACCTCTTCACGCTTAAACCGCTGAATCTATTTTGATGAAATTTGGCATGGAGATAGTTTAATCCGAGGAAGGACATAGGATAGTTTTCATCCTGAAAATTATCCCTAAAAAGATTGAAAAGTGAGTGAACATTTTCTGTTGGGGTGCGGTGACCCTGTAGAAAATGTAATTATTAGACCAAAAGCACAATAAAATTGCTCTTACATTTGCTTAGGCGCTTTTAATAATCCCTTTTATCAAGTTCCACGCGTACGTAGTCGCGGGCAAAAGCTAGTATTTTCATATACCTACTATTAACTATAGACACTTACGTTTCATGGTTAAAAACATACTTCAAATATAAGTTAAGTTGAATTGAAACCGAAATCAAATTGCGTAAAATATGCACGCCGTCAAATTATATTATTAGCTGTCGGCAAAAAACCGAATAAAGGTGGAATAAGAGTATAAAACTTTTACCGGTGACAGAGTGCCTTCATTAAGGCCGTAAATAGTACTTTCCTATCGCAGTGCACAGTCGTGGAACAGTACCCTTATCATAAGTTAACGGGACCGTACTCGCTAGCGACCTGCGTAAACGTTTAGCCATCATCATCATCATCATCATCATCATCATCATCATCATCATCATCATCATCATCATCATCATCATCATCATCATCATCATCATCATCATCATCATCATCATCATCATCATCATCATCATCATCATCATCATCATCATCATCATCATCATCATCATCATCATCATCATCATCATCATCATCATCATCATCATCATCATCATCATCATCATCATCATCATCATCATCATCATCACCATCATCATCATCATCATCATCATCATCATCATCATCATCATCATCATCATCATCATCATCATCATCATCATCATCATCATCATCATCATCATCATCATCATCATCATCATCATCATCATCATCATCATCATCATCATCATCATCATCATCATCATCATCATCATCATCATCATCATCATCATCATCATCATCATCATCATCATCATCATCATCATCATCATCATCATCATCATCATCATCATCATCATCATCATCATCATCATCATCATCATCATCATCATCATCATCATCATCATCATCATCATCATCATCATCATCATCATCATCATCATCATCATCATCATCATCATCATCATCATCATCATCATCATCATCATCATCATCATCATCATCATCATCATCATCATCATCATCATCATCATCATCATCATCATCATCATCATCATCATCATCATCATCATCATCATCATCATCATCATCATCATCATCATCATCATCATCATCATCATCATCATCATCATCATCATCATCATCATCATCATCATCATCATCATCATCATCATCATCATCATCATCATCATTTCAGCCATAGGACGTCCACTGCTGGACACAGGCCTGCTACATAGATTTCCACATGGGCCAGATAGCAGCGACCCGCATCCAGCGAGTCCCCGCAACTCTAACCAGGTCGTCCGACAACCTTGCGGGTGGTCGTCCTACACTGCGCTTGCCGGTACGTGGTCTCCACTCGAGAACCCTTCTGCCCCAACGGCTAGGGGCACTGTTTATTGTCCACACAAATCGTTTTTACTGTAGTATGGTCACGTTAACTCATGGTAAGGGTCAGTAAGTAGTCTTTTAAAGGTCCACTTTTTGAGTTCGAGTGCCTGGAAGATTTATTTAATTCAGGTCAATTTCGTCGACATTCCCATATCGGCCACATTCTCATCTCGTCCAGATTCTGAGTTCGTCTACATATTAATTAGAAATCGGCCACTTTCTATCTCGAGGAGACCATGATGTTACGTTCAGGGTCCCGAAGGAACTCCCTCAAAACGTCGCTAGAAAGGTAATTTAACAGTTTTAGAACTTTTAAACTGTTCATCTTTCCACGTTTATTTATTTAGACTCATCATTAAGTAACATATTACAGATGATGTCTCCATTACGTTACATCGATTTTCAATCCAGGCTCATACTATTCTGTAAATCTACAGTGCACGAAACCCTTGTTTCTCTCTATCACTCTCTATTCAACCGAGTTGACTTACTGTCGTCTCATATCATATCATTTATAAATCCGCTACACAAAGGTTGTCTGCAAGAAATCGCTCTGTAGCGATAAGATCACCTGTTGTTTACCTCTATTATAATCTATCTATTGTCTATGTATTACGACGACGTGGTTGGCGCGTTTGTAGAGCCCCTGCCTACTGAGCCGGCGGTCCCGGGTTCGAATCCCGGCCAGGTCAAATATTTGTGTGATGAATTCATGGTATTATTTATCTATGTATATCGTCGTCTACCCATAACACAAGCCTTCTTGAACTTAATTTGGGACTGGATCGATTTGTGTGAGGTTGCCTGACAATTATTTATTATCTGGTCTGCGATAAAGAATATTTTATCTTACTGTCCCTAATACATGGACTGCGCTTATAAAAGCAGACAAATGGCAGACATCCACGCACATTTCAGCGACGATGCAGCTCGGCTAACGCTCGTTTGCGGAACGCGAAACACTCTTTAACTTAGGGATCAGTATTCATCTTTTACTGGATGGAGTCTTATTAGGTACTTACGTAAATAAAACTACACACTCTGAGAGCTGCAGCCCTAGCAATATTTTTTTGAAATTGCACAGTTTTACATTTTACATCGGATCGGCAAGCGTAGTGTGGGACGCCCTCAGACTAGGTGGAACGATGATTTTTGCAGGGTGGCTGGCAAGAGCTGGATGAGAGTAGCCGAGATGGCGTGCAGTTGGGGGGCCTATGTACAGCAGTGGACAAGAATAAGCTGATGACGATGATGACGATGATGATATTTTACATTTAACCCCCATTATATCTCGGCCAATTAGTAAATTTTCGAGAAAGCTGAATAACTCGAAATAATTTTATGAGAATCGGTTGAGAGAAAGTCGCATACTTGCAGGTTAAAACAGCTGAAAATCTGATTGATATAATTTTTTTTCGTGGAAACATGACTTACATTCAACTACTCCGCTACCTAAAGGATTATAAAATCCTGAAAATATTACAGGTTCCGGATAAAAATACTTTTGGACAAATGAATATTTGGCAAAACGTTACAGAACGACACAAAAGAGTAGAAATTAAAAAGTGGCAATACTGTAGTGTCGTCCCTTTCTAATCAATCTAAGAAAAAAGGGACGACACTACAGTACAAATGGGAAACAGTTTTTCGGAGTTGAGATAAGATAATATACTCATTATTCTTGTTTCATTTTTACCTCAGTTTGGTGGTGACTGGTGAGCCATTGATACAAAGATCAAAGCAAAACGAACAATTTAAACGCGTAACCCGGCAGAAGAGCCCGGGAATCTAACCCGGTACCTCTGGATTACCAGTCCAACGTGTCAACCTCTCCACCACCCTAACGCCAGATAACCTTTATTTCCTTATGCCTTGTGTTTCGATTATTGCACTATATTTATTTGAAAGGCTGTACACCGTAGCTCTTTTGGTAGTGTTTTGACATTTACAGGTCCTAATGCTTATCTCCACAAGCATCAAATTCATTGAACGTTGTTGATTTGATATTGATACTACATAATCCGATATTTTTGAAAATTGGTTACTACATTTGATCCCTTAGGCCTTATTCACATACCCAGGGGTTTTTGGTGCACACATGTTTTGACGCCTACTGTCTAGACGTGTGCGCCGCGCCGATCGGCGTGAAATCGGCGTGGCCTTGTGTACTTTGTATTTATGCGCATACAAATAATATAATAATTAATAGTATAATTTTAATAATATTATTACACATAATGTAACCTGTACTTTCCTGTACAAAGTAATCAAAGGCCACGCCGATTTCACGCCGACGCGGCGTACACTGCGGCGTCGGTACAAAACCGGTGCCGCGCACACGTCTATACTGTCTGCTGTTAAACCGTGCACCCAAAATCCCGGGATGTTATTAAGCAGCCCCATCGTTCAACAAAGCCACTACAGAATGTAAATAAAATGTCCGGATATAAATTTAACGAAAAAAGCCGTCATTTTAAAATGTCCGTCAGAGTGAGCGATAGCGGTTGATGGCCAAAGTGAAAAATACGTGGATATAAATAGCTTCGCAAATTTCAGCCGGGAAGGGGGTGGGAATTATGATTCCTCTTTTTTCTGTGAAAGAGAAGTATGAGAAATTACGTGATTTAGGCTGACGAGTGACGTGTTAGTCGACGGAGCGAGCGAAGAGAGCGAGCGAACGATTGCTCTCGTATTCGTATGTCAATTTATGCGAATGTCATACACATTATTGTATTTCTCAGCTGATTTTTGTGAAATTGAGGGCAGATTCGATAATTAATAATAACTCTATGTGTCAATTCAGACTTTTGGTGACTTTTTAAAATGGCGGAGGTAATTACGGTCGTTGAAAACGTAAAAAAACATCATTACTTCAGCGATTTTGAAACAAACCCGCGATATTTTTAACTCACAAAACTTCATATTTTAAACCTGACGTCAAAAAACTGAGCAGCTCCGATTACGCTAAAAAGGCTGAACCGATTTGGGAAATTCTTTTAAAATGTGATTCTAAGAGACAGCTTCTAACAAGAACTTAATTTTACAATATTCTAACCGCCTCGTGGGAAATCCTTTCCGAACATCTAAGAGAAAAGTCGTTCAATACCTTGTATTATATTTTCTTACTTCTATTTTGAAATTTGAACCTCGTAACTGACCTAACCTAAGGAAACTCAGCAATAACCCTGTCATTGTTAAATTACTTGCCTTATCGTTTCAAATACTTTGCAACTAATTTCTGTAAGCCCGTAAGTCCGTTTAGTTAACAATGCTGACACAGAAAACATACTAATTCAGAACTTAAACTAAGACGGGCTCGCTAAACGCCGTGAGTCGCGCTAATAGCTGTGCCAGCGCGCACTATGGATATCGTTCCCGCCTTCCGATTTTATGCGGTAAAATGGCGCGCGTTCGTTGTTTGCCTGTCGCAGCAGTGTGCAGCTGTGCACGCGTCGGCCGAACGCCTCTCCACGCTCTACTCTACCAATTGCGTCGTACGTTGCATAAACATCTAATAAATTACAGCTCAGTCAATGTCGTGCTAAAGTAACGGCATATACGAGTAGCACACCCTGATTAAGAGCACCATACGAGTTCTAAACATGTCGTGTCATTCCTGACAATTTCACGTGAGTATAAACCGCTTAATACATTCATTGAAATATGTCTCACGAATGATTTAATGAAATTACAGTTCTTAGACTTCTTAGACGAATTATGTTTTTGGATAGAAATGTGTTTTGTATGTGCCGCAGCATGCAATATTCAAAATGATCCTTTATTCGTGTACGTGTTAAAACTCATCACCTCTTCAATGGCTCGCAATATTTGGACATGATTATCATCATCATCATCATCAATATACTTTGGATAAACCACGCACTTACATACTATATTAAATTTAGGCTCAATATTTTCGCGGCGACAGAAAAATTAAAGAGCAGCAAACTATTTGCAACTAAAATAATAACTTGTCAGCGATTAAATATTTTGGCAATCATTTATATTAAATGAGCTTTAAACTAAGGATATTTTAATATTCAAATAATGGCAGCTACTTTAAGGTAGCAGAAATAATAAACAAGATTACTGAAATCATAGGTGAGGTACTATAAATAATGACTTGGCTACTAATATTAGCAGAAAATCCGACTCGGCCGGGTTAGGTTAGGTTGGTTTTTAGGGTTCCGTACCTCAAAAGGAAAAAACGGAACCCTTATAGGATCACTTTGTTGTCCGTCTGTCCGTCTGTCAAGACCCTTTTTCTCAGGAACGCGTGGACGTATGAAGCTGAAATTTATATCAATTACTCAAGTCTACTGTCCCTTGAAGCTGTGAAAAAATCAAACTTCTAAGCCAACGCAATCAAAAGATACAGCCGTTTATGCCGCAAATTTTCGACACTTGCAAGGGAATCAAAACCTACAGGGTGCTTCCCGTGAACTCAGAATCTTGAAATTTGGTACGAAGCAACGTCTTATAGCATAGATAAAGGAATAATTACGAAAACCATAAATTTTTTTTTTAATACCTAACTTTGCACCTAATTTGCAAATTTTCGACACTTGCAAGGGAATCAAAACCTACAGGATGCTTCCCGTGAACTCAGAATCTTGAAATTTGGTACGAAGCAACGTCTTATAGCATAGATAAAGGAATAATTACGAAAACCATATTTTTTTTTTTTAATACCTAACTTTGCACCTAATTTATATGGGGCGCTATACATACCAGGTGCAAACTTAACTTAACCACTTAGGGATGGAAAGTGTTTGTACGGAACCCTCGGTGCGCGAGTCCGACTCGCACTTGGCCGGTTTTTTTTTATATCCCTAAAAAGCGCTCCTTTTATTTTTTTTATGACCTTGATTTATTTTATTTGCAATCTCCATTGAACAATTAGAGTAGGCCATTTTCAACTTTTTATCCGTTGTCATGTTTCCGCTTATTAGTTAATTCAGTCGCCAAAACTCGATGCTAGTTTATATTGAAACAAAGCCGAAAATTGATTACTTAGCTGCTACTTTTTACTTTATTAGTCTCCGCAATTAGTCGCCAACTTATTATTTTTGCTACCCCCTTTAATTTTTTATAAATCCCTAAATCAGATTAATTTGTCGCCGCGTTAAATACATGCCTTAAATTTATAGTGGCGAGATTTCGTGAGAACCTAACTGAAGACTACAATTTAATCACATTCACAAAGCTCCTTTTGAATTTGCCGCGAAAACATGCCACAATTTACCACCACCGCACACAAACCTCTGTTAATACCTTCTCTGTGCCTCTGCCAACCCAACTCAGGCGTTATTTCATTCGAAACTATTTCTAAGACGAGCTCCCAAGAGTATTACAAATTCTGAACCCTCACTATAGAAGGAAGTAAGCGACTTTAAATATCTAAGGCGCTTAAGCTTTTTTTAAATAAAACAGTATTGGCATTTTACCAGAAGGCTTGGAGTAACAAAACGAAAATTTATTTTGAAAATGGCATTAAAAGTATCTGAATTGCTAAGTTTAGCGTTTAAGGGGTTAATTTGATTTGGTACTATCAAAAGGGTTTAGTTACTTTTAAAGTGATAAAAGGTTTGAATAAATATGTAAGAAATAAAAGTTGGGGAGTTTGAGTGTCATAACTTTTTATGTCTGGGTTTATACTTAGTTTGCTCTAGGAGTGCCCGCAACTTCTGCGGAATTTTCTGTCCATTAAGTGAGAAAATGTCACTTAGTGGCCAAGGTAAGACGTAACACTACAGATAAACTACGGGCGGTAATTCGTAAAGCTCCAGCTCGAATAAGTATTTATGACTAGTACCTTCGGTTCGAGCCACAAACATTTGCGATCTGGGACATTCACGAATTCAACGCCTTAAGAATGTAATAATTATACCTACTATTACCGAAAACAACCATAATAGCATTATAATAAGACTCATAACGACGGCACTGCAGCATACAATATTGCTCTATTACAAAAGCATTTCATATACAGTCGAGACATACGATATCAGTCTTTATTGTATTGTAATAAAAAGTAGCGAAATGCATTTAAATACTATGAACATTGCACTCAAACGAATGCAGCCAGGAAATTCAGATTTATATCGTATTCCCTTTGGAAATAAGAGTGTTATAATGTTTGTTATGTGGTAGTCGAGCCCTGAATGTGCTTTAATGAGCAGTGCCGCGAAATTGTCTCGAAAAATATGCTGACACTGGAATTGGACAGTTTCGTGGGTCCCTTTCGTGTAGGAGATGAGTAAAGTGCATAGTAGGGGTGGAACTTATAGTGTGGGTTGCTGACGTATTAAAATGTCGCCATCGCGTTTTCTTTTCCCAAATAAATAACACTCCTAACTCTGTGAGCTGGAGTCATCGTTAACATTCTTTGAAATGGCTAGTTTGGCGTTTACTAGTCTTCTGTTGACAAAAAAAACTCACTTAGTAACAAATACTTTTTTTTTGTCATAGGGGGCAAATGAGCAAACGTATCGCCTGATGGAAAGCGAAAAAAAAACCTAGCTTATCTTAGTGTCAATGTACTTACTAGATACGAGGGAGGAACAGTGACAGAAGTTTTTAGGAATTCTTAGCTTCAATATTACCTGATGTACGGGAATCTTCGATAACTACTATGAGCGAGGATAAAACCATAGCAGCTTGACACTGAAATGTATTGACAACTCTTTTAAAACAATAAGTGCTTCAAAAAATAGACAAATAAATCTTGTTACTTGAGCATTTATCAAAAAAAAATTCCTACAATTAAAACAGAAATTAAGGACCAATATAATTTTCCTATTTTGTTATCAAATAATTTAGTAATTTTATACTTATCAATGTTTTGGCTATGTTCGATAATTAAGGTTTTGTTATGCTTATACTTTTTTAATTATAGGTACATAATCTGATATCAATGTATTGGAAATCACAAAGAAAATTGGTAACAAAATAGGAAAATTATATTGGACCTTAATTTCTGTCTTAATTGTGGGCAAATAATTTGAGAAATGCTCACTTGTTCCAATTAAAGCTGGATATCTTGGAAACTACTTTCCACCAAACAAAGCTCTTAACTTTTAAAAATAAGAAACTGAATCTGATTTAAAAAAAATACTCAATTTGGTCCATCGGTTTGGGAGCTACAAAACCACAGACAGGCACAAAGATACACATGCTAAAAGACCCCTCTTTTTTCGTTGAGGGTTAAAAAAAGAGAATTAAGAGAAAAATGCTTCCGATGTTAGAATAACGTCGATGAATTAAACATTTAACGAACCGAACCATCCTGTCGATGTAAAATCGTGTTAAAAACTGGCTCTTAATATTTTAAGTATACGCAAATTTCTCTTTAATTATTCCTCATCTCGCTAACTTCTTCTTATTAATATACGCTTGCTTGTGCTGAGCAAATTGAATCGAAAACTTTGGATCTTTCGCACCTACGTATGGAAGGTAGAATTTATAAGGAGAAATGTTTTTATAGATTCAAAAGTATTCGCTGAAGGTGTTAAATGGTGGCGCTACTTTGACAGGATGTACGTAGTTACGTTAAAATACATTTAAAAAAACCGGCCAAGTGCGAGTCGGACTCGCGCACCGAGGGTTCCGTACAAACACTTTCCATCCCTAAGTGGTTAAGTTAAGTTTGCACCTGGTATGTATAGCGCCCCATATAAATTAGGTGCAAAGTTAGGTATTAAAATATTAAAAAAAAACTACTTACTAGATCTCGTTCAAAACAATTTTCGTTGGTAGTTTTTATAGTAATGTACATCATATGTTTTTTTTAGATTTTTCATTTTCTTATTTTAGAAGTTAGAGGGGGGGGGGACCAACTTTTTTCCACTTTGGAAGCGTCTGTCACGCAAACTATTCGGTTTAGAAAAAAAATGTTTTAGAAACCTCGATATCATTTTTGAAGACCTATCCATAGATACCCCACACGTATGTGTTTGATGAAAAAAAAATTTTTGAGTTTCTGTTCTAAGTATGGGGAGCCCCCAACATTTATTATTATTTTTTTATTTTTGCATCAAAATCTTAATGCGGTTCACAGAATACATCTACCTACCAAGTTTCAACAGTATAGCTCTTATAGTTTCGGAAAAAAATGGCTGTGACATACGGACGGACAGACAGACGGACAGACGGACAGACGGACAGACGGACAGACAGACATGACGAATCTATAAGGGTTCCGTTTTTTGCCATTTGGCTACGGAACCCTAAAAAGTCATCGAGACCTATATTACGCATTTTTCTTGTATGTGTGTATATAATTTAGCTTCTTTTTGAGGAACTAAGGAAATACAAGTAGAAATATGAAAAAACCGGCCAAGTGCGAGT
Source organism: Apotomis capreana (assembly GCA_947623375.1). NCBI lineage: Eukaryota > Metazoa > Arthropoda > Insecta > Lepidoptera > Tortricidae > Apotomis > Apotomis capreana. The sequence continues at coordinate 1,379,205 of OX392519.1, forward strand.
CGGACTCGCGCACCGAGGGTTCCGTACACACACTTTCCATCCCTAAGTGGTTAAGTTAAGTTTGCACCTGGTATGTATAGCGCCCCATATAAATTAGGTGCAAAGTTAGGTGTATTAAAATATTAAAAAAAAACTACTTACTAGATCTCGTTCAAAACAATTTTCGTTGGTAGTTTTTATAGTAATGTACATCATATGTTTTTTTGAGATTTTTCAGTTTCTTATTTTAGAAGTTAGAGGGGGGGGGGACCAACTTTTTTCCACTTTGGAAGCGTCTGTCACGCAAACTATTCGGTTTAGAAAAAAAATATTTTAGAAACCTCGATATCATTTTTGAAGTCCTATCCATAGATACCACACACGTATGTGTTTGACGAAAAAAAAAATTTTGAGTTTCAGTTCTAAGTATGGGGAGCCCCCAATATTTATTATTATTTTTTTATTTTTGCATCAAAACCTTAATTCGGTTTACAGAATACATCTACCTACCAAGTTTCAACAGTATAGCTCTTATAGTTTCGGAAAAAAATGGCTGTGACATACGGACGGACAGACGGACAGACAGACATGACGAATCTATAAGGGTTCCGTTTTTTGCCATTTGGCTACGGAACCCTAAAAAGGTACGAAAGTCTACGTGCGTGGCTGGTTTTTACGGTTCCGTACCCAAAGGGACCATATTTTACTAAGATTCCACTGTCCGTCTGTCTGTCACCATGCTGTATCTCATGAACCACGATAGCTAGACAGTTGAAAATTTCACCAATGCCGCTATAACAAAAAAAAATTAAGTGGGGCTCCCATACAACAAACGTGATTGGTTGATTTAACTTAACCAACCCCGGCTCTAAACTTAACCCGGCCAGTTAGGATGGGATACTCGTAAGTGTTTTTACGGAACCCTCGATGCGCGAGTACGACTACGAAACAAAGACAATATTGTCTATTTATGGTGAAAACAAACCGACAGCGCCGTTTAACCGTAACTAGTTAGTACAATTGATAATAGCTGTCATTATGATGTCACAGCCATTATCAGGCTGATTTCATGATCGAAGACGTCTATAACTGTTTTTTTTGCAGGCATTGAATTGAATGGAAGATAAATAGGGTATAGTTGGCTTTAGATAAACGTAGTATATTCTATTAGGCGACTTTTAAAAAAATGCATAAGTTAAATGAGCATTTCTCAAAAAGTTCTTCAATATAGTTTTCCAATTTCGTTACTAATTATTTGAGTAATTTTATATCAATATTATTGCTATATAACACTTTATACTCTAGCGGTTTGAACACATAATTAAAACTAACTGGCGTACTGTACGCCTGGGACCACGGCACGTGAAACCGTGTTGAAACGTTGAAACGTGGTAAACCTGCTCGGCTAAGGTCCCACGCTTCAAAAAGAGGAATAACGAATTCCTCAAAATATTGTGAGATAAAACCAAAAATTAAACCTGTCTCACAAACAAACAATAAATAAACTACAGGTGTATAGAAAAATCAGTGCCTTTCAGAAAGATTCAGGGGATCTATAAAGGATGTCAAGAAAAATATGTTAATTTGGTATGACAAATTATTTATTACTTAATTATCAAAACTTTACTCAGACTGATGTCTGTTGTCACAGGCAACTTATCTATAGCAAACTCTCAGTTTCTTAAAATTACTACACCTGTGTGTTTAAATTAAATGCTCAGTCGATAAAGCTAGGCGTAAACACTTAGGTTCAAAAATTACATACACTGAAACATTTGTACTGCCATCATAAATTAGTACATCAATTCAAATCATAATTCACTACAAAATATGGAGACTAAGCACCCACCTCGAGTCACGCAGGTTGCTGTACCTGAACTAAAGTTGTCTCCTTGCCTCGCAGTGTGCTCACAATCCGGGGACATAGGGAATGTGGCTATGCCCAAGTACACACTCATCAGTTCAGCTACAGGCTGACAGATCTTAGAGTTAGACAGCCTCAGTCCCATCAAACTCAAAATTAGGTTCAAATAAAGTTCTAAACATTTGTAAAGTTTATTCTAAAGGAAGTTAAGTTTTAAAGGTTATTTTTAATTCTATTAATTAATTAAGTTTTTCAAAGTATTTTTTTTAGTTCCCATCTTCAGCTGAAAGGAAAACAAATTGCATCCATTAGCAAAGAGCTTCATAAAGTACATATCTTCTATTCCAGGTGGACAAAAGAAACTCAAATTAATCTTACCAGTTGGCCTGCACCAAAATTGGAATATCAGCACCAAAACTGCAGAATCCCTCCCACCACGGAACATGAGGACTGCAACAATACCAACCACATGGTTACAACTTGCACTTCATGACAATAGCAGAAACAAAATCTATTTAGATGCTACTCACGATTTTGATCTCCAAAATAACAACTGAAAATGCTCCTCCATCGAATCAGGATTTCCTCAATCCTCTTTCCAAAGAAGCTTATAGCCCCATGGCTATGATGAAAGTTGCTTCATAAGATTTAAATATTTGGAAACAGTTACAGGCTTCACCTCTGAGCTCTGAATGAGGCGAAGACATTCAACAAGGCCCTCTGCCCTCCTCACAAAACCATTCACTCATTCAATGAAACTCTCTTTATTTTAAATTTAATTAATTAAATAAATAAATTTTGTGTAATAATCTTTTAAATAAAATATAAATATTTTAAATAGTTTGTATTTTGTAAATACATTTAATTATTAATAAATGTTATTTCCAAACCCATGTATGAAAATACTCCTAGTTAATTAGGAAAAAACGCCTTTGGCAACTTGACAGATTTATCTATGAAAATTGCTAGGCCAAATAATTCACAATGTTAACCTGCGAAATTATGAAAACGAACGTTTCTCAAAACGCAAAACCAAACCAATTGGAATTAACTGTGTCATACCAAAACACGAAAAAACACAACGTGACAACGTCAGGCAATGAAGGTAAATCAAAATATCGCGATAGACCCGGTTCAATAAGTGTTAACAATATTATTGCTGCTGGGAGCGCACGAACGACGCTCTGACTAGCTAGTACAGTCGAGTTCATTTACATCTACACACTTACGAGAACAAAAATATCTGAACACGATTTTATGCTCCTGACAATAGGGTCGTGTTCAGATATTTTTGTTCTCGTAAGTGTGTAGATGTAAATGAACTCGACTGTACGTCCAGCCGTGGCCGAAATCGGCTGGTATTGGATGATGATGCTGATCAATATTATGTGATAATTAAGGTTCTGTTATATTTTAAGTTGAGCACAGACAGCGTTACTAGTCACTACGATAATGACACCGATTATGACGTCGCAGCCATTAACGGGCTGATTTAATGATTGAAGACGGCGTCAATTGTCTTGGCTGTTAACGTCGTGTCGCTATAACTCTTTTTTCTTGTTGGTATTTGAATTGAATGGAAAATTGATAGGGCATAGTGAGGTTCAAATAAATTATAAGTTTTAACTCGTACCTTTGTACCACATCTTGACATGTCTATTGTACATACCTATATGTAGATAAAAAATGGCATATTTCGCAATAACACATTACCCAGCTACGAGTAGTTGAACCTACTAACCATACTTCTTTTACCGTTATTAATATTATTTTTCTAGTCCTTGAAGGAAATGAGAGAGTGCCCGGAAAAAAAGGAAAATCTATTAAATATAGACCACATTAACCGACACGCTACTCTTCTATTGTCTGTATCTTTTTTTCTACTTTTATAGTACCAGAAAGTTGGGTAATGCGTTGTCAAGCGGCAAGAGAAGTTATTAATTGGAAATGGAACGGAACTCTTAATGGTTATGAGTACACGCAGAGTACTAAATCATACACTCGTTCCAAGAATTTAGGGTTTAGCGTTAAAGACTGAAATTATGAAACTACAACTCACCTGTGTTATACTCCAGTAGCGATCCAGCGAGATGAGGCACAGATTCATAATGGACGCCGTACAAAGCAACACATCCATGGCCGAATGTATCTCACACCACCAGAACCCGAAGATCCAGTAACCCATCAGCTCATTCGCCAGTGAGAACGGCATGATGATCAGTCCGAGGAAAAAGTCCGACACCGCCAAAGATGCGATAAACCAATTCTGAATGTTCTTCAACGCTTTTTCTGTCACTATAGCTATTATCACTAACATATTCCCTACCACTACCATTATCATTAGGACCGTCACAACCACTGAAGCTAAAATGATGTGGAACGGACTGTAGCCGCTTGGATACCACTCCTGTAACACTAGTTGGTTGAGGGAATCGTTGGATGTCGCGTTCTCTGTCGCATTTGACATCTGCAGCGCCAGGAATTCCTCCTGACTTATGTATGTAGGCACCAGGTATGTGGAATTGAAGAACGTGCCATTGAACTGCGTCGATACTGTCGTCTTCGCGACGAGTGCTGTCACATTCGCCGCCATTTTCGTTCTCTTTCTCTTTGGTGACGCCAGCTTTCTCGCTAAATTGAACTAACTACCCGATTAACGAATTGATTGAATTGGCCCCGTGGAAATTCAGAGATGAAATTATTAATCACCTCTGCAATAAATCCAAATTATTAGATTTATTGCCTATAGGAACGGAATATTATATTTTTCGTTACGCTATATATTTACAGTTGCTTATACCCGTTTTTCCGAACTACGCGTGCGTGCACTAAACACCGTTTAAATATTTACAAAATTAATTAACGAAGCCTTATCTAATATTGCTTTTGGACACCGTAACTTAAATCGATATCCGAAAAAAATACGCGCAAAAAATATTAAAAATTTAAACACTCGACGGAGCGGCACACTCAAACAAGCCCTAAGTCTATCTTCCCTAAATTAAAAAAGTTACTTTATACAGTCGAAGCATCGCGCGCGCGTCAACTTTCTTCGATCCCAGAATCTGGTTAAATCCGCCATTTTGTCACTTTCTCGACACGGCCATCCTGTTGGTCACATCGCGCGAGACGGGCGGACTTACTCAGCCATCGATTGTGTCGTAATGAATTGCGTGCCGACCTCGGCGTTAAAAACTGTAATCTTCTCTATTGTCCGGCGTCCTGCAACAAGGAGAATGATTTGACACGTTAATAACAATTACATTATAGGTTATTATGGGAGGATGCTCGAGATAAACGGTTTAAGGTTGGCGTCTACTGAGATTATCGCTTGATATGTATTGGAATTGATCTTTTTATTTTCATAATTTAATCCATAGCATATTATTAAGGACTTATAATCTCAATTTAGTAAGTACTTATAGGTACATTGACCAGAGAATACAATTACTACAATACAATACTCGAATTGTATTTTAGTACTCTTTATTGCACACCTCACAAAACATACCGGAGAAATACAACGCAAGAAATTACAATTTTTAATTTATAATTGGGTAGAAATGGAAACAGTTTCTATTCTTTACACTTGTTAGAATTAATGTGGATCATGATTTAATCAATATTTCCATTGACACGTGGATTGGAGATTTCAAGCACTGTAATTAGTCAAATATTGTTTGCTCAGTTTGATTCTTTCTAATCACAAATCTGTAACGGAACATGTGTTACCGAATCGCGTCTTCAAAAAAATGTTTAAAGTGATTTGTGAAAAAAAGACCTTAAAAATTCAATAAAAAAAATTTAAATTTAAAAATCATTTACTAACCGCGACATTGATATTGACGACGCGGTTGGCTCAGTTTGTAGTGCAACTGCCTACTGAGGCGGCGGTCATGGGTTCGAATCCCGGCCAGGGCATATATTCGTGTGATGAACTCGAATATTTTGTTCCTGGGTCATGGATGTTATCTATATAATTATTATGTTATGTTATGTATACATATATCGTCGTTTAGTTAGTACCCATAGTACAAGTATTGCTTAGTTTGGGACTAGGTCGATTTATGTGTGATTTGTGTATTGTCCCTTAATATTGATTTATTCATTTATTTTAGACGACGCGGTTGGCTCAGTTTGTAAGCACTTGCCTACTGAGCCGGCGGTCCGGGTTCGAATCCCGGCCAGGGCAAATATTTGTGTGATGAACTCGAATATTTGTGCTTGGGTCATGGTTGTTCTATGCCTTTAAGTATATATTTATCTATATAAGTATGTATATAGTCGTCTGATACCCATAATACAAGCCTTCTTGAGCTTAATTTGGGACTATATCGATCTGTGTGAGGTTGTCTGATATTTATTTATTTATTATTATTGACACTTCTAGTAGTTAAAGATGACAAATTTAGCTCCTATTTATCGTCACCAATTCCATTGCGTAATTAGTCCGCCCAATAACCTTAGCACGAGAACGTAGGCCAAATTAAATGCAATATCCAAACACTCAACCATTTATAAATCCCAATAGTTAATTAAACAAGCAATCAAATTATTTCAAAGGCTGGATTAAATGTTGTCACTTAGCAAAGTCTTAGTAATTTGTCTCAGATCCTGAAGTCTGGGCACCTAGACTAACTCACCCGACTTGAAATGAAGCACCTTTGTAATTGTATCGTTTTCTTAAGCTATCTGGCCATTTCAGTAATGAATCAAATTCATTAAAAAGTTCTTCAAATGGTTCTACTAATATGGTAGGTATAATATAAGGGTAAAAAAGGCAAGATTTTCAGAAAATGTGATATGGATAGACTTTTTGGGCGTTTTTTGTAGTGTACCTATATGAAATTAAAAAAAAAAGATTTTTTTTTAGTACTTAATCGCTTATATACTTTCAAACCTCATATGAGAAAAAAGTGTCCTAAAATTTCCATTCCAGATTGTCACGTTTTGGTATGAATGTTTTTTTTTATTTCTATAAACGTGTGTTATGTGCTTGTGTGGGCGTAAGGCCCTAGTGAAGTGAACGAAAGCATAAGCTTAACTTCAGTTAGACTCTAGCATCGGTCGCGCTCGCTCCCTTTAAATTGTCGGGAATCACCTTGTAATTTTAGTCAATATATTGTGTAACCTTGAAATAAGTGATTTTATTCAAAGAACTATAAACTTTTACACCAAAACTTATAAGTGGCGCAGTCGAAAAAGGATAGCTAGTGCTTTTCTACTTCAAAAGCCTGGTCACCGCACTTCCGGAGCCGAATATGCTGCCTGCCGTAGCCATCCTGTGAGTCCTTTCCATATTTTTTAGGGTTCCGTACCCAAAGGGTAAAAACGGGACCCTATTACTGAGACTTCACCGTCCGTCCGTCCGTCCGTCCGTCCGTCCGTCTGTCACCAGGCTGTATCTCAAGAACGGTGATAGCTAGACACTTGCAATTTTCACAGATGATGTATTTCTATTGCCGCTATAACAACAAATAGTAAAAATGAAATAAAATAAATATTTAAGGGGGCTCCCATACAACAAACTTGTTATACCTATATATACATAATTATAATTAGGTACGGAACCCTTCATGCGCGAGTCGGACTCGCACTTGCCCAATTTTTCTATATTTTTGTACATTACAAGCGAACTAGAAATCCATAATATCTGCATTTCTGTGTTTTAAAAATTAAATCGCGTTTGTTTTGTACATTAATAATAATTAAATAGAAGATAAATTTGACAAATTATATAACCGTTATGTTTTAAGGTGATTGTTTATAATGGCGCAGGATAACGTAAATATGGCGCAAGATAACATGAATAGTATGAAATCAGCTCTCAATGTTATACCTGACTACGATGGAAATCCGAATCAGTTGAACAGGTTTATAATTACGTGTGAAACCGTTTTGACTCAATATTTCGATGTCGCACATCCCGAACAATTTAATAATCAGATATTGCTCCATAGTATCTTTAATAAATTGAAAGGAAAAGCTGATGAGGTCGTTACCATAAACGGTGTTACGTCCTGGGACGAGATGAAACGTGTGTTGTTAAAAAAATTTGCAGACCAACGTGACGAAAATTGTCTTAATAGAGACCTTATAAATATGCGTCAAGGAAATGAGACACCCCAAGAGTATTATAACCGCTGCATGCATTTGCTTAGTACCATAATTAATTATGTTAATTTACACGAACAAGATGAAGACAAAAAAACTTGCAAGCGAGAGTTTTTCACAAATCAAACCCTGAAAGCCTTCTTGTGCGGGCTCAAAGATCCTTTGGGCGTGACCATTAGGGCCATGCGTCCTTCAGACATGCCGACAGCTTTGCAATTTATTAAAGAGGAAGAAAATATACATTATCTCCAAAAGGCACAAACGCCCCAAAACAATTTCCAAAAACCGTTAGATCTTAATAAATTTGCCCCTCACAACTTACCACCAAGGCCAGTGCCTTTTGCTAATTTAAATAAACAACTGTATCCTCAGAGACAAAACTTTTCACCATACCAAAACACTTACAGACCATTTTACCCTAATCCTTACGGAAATAACCAGTGGAACAGACCTCAATTTAGACCGCAATACCCGTACAATCCATCGAAATCATTTCCTGTACCCCAGTCTAATAATAAACCAAAACCTATGAGCGGAATTTCATATAGATCAGCCCAGGTACCCCTAAGACCATACATGCCCATAAATAATCATACTTGCCAAAGTATGTACCAACCGAACTCAGTTCCAGGCACGCCGACTTACGCTGAGTTAGAACACGATAACGCCGGCGCCGAAGCCGCCGTGGGCGGGCATTATACCGATAACAAAGAATATGAGTGCAACAATATGTACACAGACTATTTAACTAACCAGCAGTACTACGATAATTGCGACATGCCTTACGCAGAAAGGGAAATCGATCAGGATTTTTGCCAGGATTCCAATACGACCAACAAAACATGACTATGGAAATTAATGCTCATTTAAAAAGACAGCTACCCTATATCGAAATAAAAGAACCTCCCCTTAAACTACTGATCGATACTGGTGCTAATCAATCCTTCTTGTCCCCAGAAGTTATCGAAAAACATTACAACGATCACCCGTTATTGTTCGAACCGTTTACCATAACAAATCTGAACTGTACCTCTGTTAATAACTATGCTGTGGAAATACCTTTGTTCCCAGAATTCAAAGACAAAACATTGTCTAAATACTACGTTTATAAGTTCCACAATGTATTTGATGGATTAATTGGTTATGAAATGTTAGAGAAATTGCAAGCAAAAGTTGACCTGCAAAATAAACTAGTTATAACACCAAACGCTCAAATACCAATACAAATTTTAACGTCCGGAACGAAATCTCTATTTGAAGCATTAATAAGGTCGAACTTAACAAAGAGTGCAAAAGTTCCCGTCGACATCCGCCATGGAGATATCTACATCCCACGCACCGATGTCAACAATTGTTATATTCTCGAGACTGTAACTCGAGCCGAGTCAGGCTATGCCCACCTGCAAATAACAAATCCCACTAAAAATGACATCATCATTAGCTTATCGTCGCCCCTTAAGGCGCAGAGACTAAACAATAACTACGAAGTTTATAACTTAGAGACAACTTGTGAGAAGAATGATAACCCGTTAGCATTTCTTAGAACGGACCACCTTAACTTAGAAGAAAAGTGTAATCTTTTTAAATTATGCGAAGCTTATAGTGATGTTTTCTACTCAGAAAATACACCACTTACGTTTACAAATCAAATCAAACACCGCATAAACACAACAGACGAGATCCCTATTTATACGCGTTCTTATAGGTATCCCCAAATACATAAGGAGGAAGTGGATAGGCAGATTAAATCAATGCTGGAACAAAATATAATACAACCTTCTAGTAGTCCGTGGTCATCCCCTATTTGGATTGTCCCAAAAAAACAAGATGCCACAGGGCAACCCAAATGGAGGTTAGTGGTAGATTATCGGAAACTAAATGAGAAAACAATCGCGGACAAATACCCGATTCCTAACATCAACGACATTTTAGACAAATTGGGCCGATGTCAATATTTTACAACCTTAGACCTCGCTTCGGGCTTCCACCAAATTGAAATGCACCCCGACGACATAGATAAAACAGCGTTCAGTGTAGACACGGCAAATGAAGGATACCGCGGCCATTATGCTTACCTTCGCATGCCATTTGGGCTGAAAAACGCACCGTCAACATTTCAACGCGTTATGGATAACGTGTTACGCGGCCTTAAGAATATTATGGTATATATGGATGATATCATTGTCTACAGCACGTCTCTCCAGGAACACATTCAAAATTTAGAAGATGTATTTCAAAGAATCCGTGAGTCCAATTTCAAGATACAGTTAAATAAATCAGAGTTCATGAAACGCGAAACCCCCTTCTTAGGACATATTGTAACTAAAGACGGAATTAAACCTGACCCGAATAAAATCAAAGCAGTCCAGCAATTCCCCATTCCGAAAACAACTAAAGAGATAAAATCCTTCTTAGGACTGCTTGGCTATTATCGGAAATTTATCCCACAATTTGCAAAACTGACAAAGCCATTGACGTCATGTTTAAAAAAAGGTGCAAAAATCGACCTTACACCCGATTACATAAATTGCTTCAGACATTGTCAAAATTTGCTTTCGAACGACCCCATTCTACAATATCCTGACTTCGAAAAGGAATTTAACTTACGTACTGATAGTTCAAATTATGCCGTAGGCGCTATACTTTCACAGGGCCCAATAGGATCTGATCTCCCTATTGCATATGCTTCACGAACGCTTAATGACAGCGAAGCAAAATATAGCACCATAGAAAAGGAATTGTTAGCCATCGTCTGGGCGACAAAATACTTTCGGCCGTACCTATATGGTAGAAAATTTAATATTATCACAGACCATAAACCCCTCCAATATCTTATGAATATAAAGGAACCAAATAGCCGATTAACAAGATGGCGTTTACGCCTCGAAGAATATGACTACACCATCAAATATGTAAAAGGAAAACTTAATTCGAATGCCGACGCCCTATCACGGATCGAATTACAAAATAACGAGACTGACCCGACTCACAATCCCGATGAAGATGCAGACGACTTGCCGTTGTCCATGGTGGTGAACTGCTCTGAGACTTCAGGAAACGATAGCGATGACGAGGACAACGTACCTTTAGCGGTCTTGGCACGTCGAACATGTCTCCCTGAAAGTGATACATCCGACGAAGATGACTTACCTTTGGCTAAGTTGGTATCCCAGAACAGAGATCTTGAAGTAATTAAACCAACATCACCTCAACCAAAAAGTACCGTACACTCTCAAATTGAAAATCCCGTGCTAGAAATCCCTATCACAGAAAAACCAATAAATACTTTCGATAACCAGCTGTTCCTGAATTTTGTCTACCATTCTCCAGCAAAACCAAAATTAATTAAAATTTTCCCTAAGAAACATAGAACGTTAGCTCAAATAAACAAAAATAACATCCAAAATGATATCATCCACCTGTTTAAGGAATTCATAAAACCACAAACCAAATACGGCATACTCGCACCAAATGAATTCATTCCAGCTGTTACCTCGATATTACAAAATATTTTCAAAAATTCGGCATATAATTTAACCTTTTGCAAGACCCACGTACAAGACGTAACAGATCGCGAAAAACAATTCGAAATTATTAAAAACATTCATGATGGTCCTACTAACCACCGAGGAATCCTGGAAACCGAACAAAGAGTAAAACTACAATACTACTGGCCAAATATAAAAAATAGTGTCACCGAATACATCAACAATTGCGATACATGTCAAACAAGCAAATATGAGAGACACCCAAATAAACAATCATATCAAATCGTTCCGTTACCCACTAAACCGTTCGAAATACTTCACATAGATACATTCACAGTAAACAATCAAAAGTTTCTTACTATTATTGACCTTTTCTCTAAATATGCCCAAGCATACCCCCTACAATCTTCTACCGGACTGAGTGTGTTAAACGCTTTATCAATTTATATGTCTCATCACGGCCCACCTCTCTGCATCACTGCAGATCAAGGAACGGAATTTAAAAACCAACTAATAAAAGAACTCGCCAAACTACATAAAATCAAACTCCACTTAATTAGCGTCAATAACCCAGAATCGAACGGAGTTATTGAAAGGTTTCATTCAACCATTTTGGAACATATCCGAATAATAAACACAAGACAAACCGATCTCTCTATTAACGAGTTAATGGTCTACGCAATTATCGGTTATAATAACAGCATTCATTCCGCGACCAAAAGGAAGCCGATCGAAATCATAAACGGACATTTTAACGACCATGACTTATTTGATATAGATGCAGAAGGCGTTTATTTACAACATTATATAAATAGGCATAAAGATATTACGAAAGAACTATATGCAAACCTTAATAAAACCTTATTGGAAAACCAGGAAAAATCCATGTCAATTGCTAACAAGAATAGATCTGATCCTCCACAATATGAAGAGAATCGAGCCGTGTACGTTAAAAACCCTCTAGCTTCACGTCAAAAGATGAAGCCACGTTATTTAGGTCGTAGAGTTAAGAAAAACTTAGATTTAAAAATAATAGATGATAGGAATATCAGTCATCACAAAAGAACCTTAAGAATGCCGTTAAAACAACAAAGACCCTTGTTCCAGGATTCTCCTGATAGAAGTAACTCAAGGCCGCCAGGTGACCCTCACGGAGCTGGATAACAACCCTGGTATATTGCCGTTCAAACTGGGCACCGCTAAGGTTCAGATGACTGAACACGTATTTTTACATTACTATGAATTAAGTAGCATTAAGGATAGCATTAGTAATATAGAAAGTTATATAGGAACTTACTTAGATTATCTTAAATACGCGGACCCTCTTTATTTTAAAGATACCTCAGTAATGACCAATCAGATTTTCCTCAATGACCTCAAAACAATATACGGTAAATTTAATGGCTTATATAAAGCTCACCCGAAACAGAAACGGGGCCTCATCAACGGTTTGGGTTCCATCATAAAAAGTATTACCGGTAATTTGGATCACGATGATGCGCGTCATTATAATCAAGCCATACAAATTTTACAGAAAACCCAGGATATAATTGGAAATAAATTAAATTCTGGCATAAGCATCAACAAACAAATTCTTGAATCATTCAATATCACTTTATCTACAATAGTTTCCAACGAAAACAAGATTCAAGTAACAATAAACGAAATTTTAACTGATGTAAATATGACCAATTACAGACTGTCTGACTATATAAAAATCAATTGTTTATGCAACTTGATAAAAAGTAACTTACAGAACATTCTTGACTATGTAACTATGCTCGAAAACGCAATAGCTTTCTCTAAATTAGGAATAACCCATCACAGTGTAATAGGTTCTGAAAGTATAATGTTCATGAAAAATATTTTATTTAAGCTCTATGATAAACAGGAGATGCTTATTAACTAAGATACTGAAATACGAGATTACTATGATATTATTGCCTGTGGGTCCTTCTATGCAGATAATAGAATTGTATTCGTCTTAAAGTTCCCTATAATGTACAAAAATATATACACCTACTATCATCTATTTCCCACTCCAACCTACAACTCGACCATTTTGATCCCTCCTAAGCCTTATATGGCTATGAACGGCGAAAACCACCAGTACATGGAGGAAGAATGTAAACAATTCCAAGAAATATATTACTGCGAAGAAACTGCTTTCACCATGGCTTCAAAGACAGAAGACTGCATTTATTCACTGATCCTGAGGCACGAAATATCTGCAAACTGCCAATATACTACGTTTATAACTAACTTCGAGCTGCTCCAAAGATTAGATGATTACCATTACACAATAACCTGCCCACAACGGACCAAATCACAACTTCTGTGCGATGAAGAAGAAATTAGATTTATCCAAGGAACGTACCTGATCGAAATCCCAGAAGGCTGTAGTTTTACCACTGCAAGTACATCAGTCAAAAATTACAGGAACCAGATTAAAGGACAGGCTATTAAACTGTTATCCTTCGAGCTGTCAAATATAACCATCCAAAACGCCGCACAGCCCTTGAAACTAGAAAAAATACCTTTAGAGCAGTTATACAAACTCGAAACCTTATTGGAAAAAGAAAATCTCTTACCAATACAGAAATTTGATACCGAGGACAATAGCCATATGTTATGGACAGGACCTTTATACATACTGATTGCCATCATCGCCGTGATACTTCTGTGGAGGAAGCTGAAATCATATTGGTCAACGAAACGAAGTAACGAGATCCCGAGGAACCCGGACGCCGAGCTGGCCCTGACTGGCCAGGGTGGTCAGCCCTTCTTCACGGGAAGGTCCTCTCAGTGATGAGGGGGGTGTTATGTGCTTGTGTGGGCGTAAGGCCCTAGTGAAGTGAACGAAAGCATAAGCTTAACTTCAGTTAGACTCTAGCATCGGTCGCGCTCGCTCCCTTTAAATTGTCGGGAATCACCTTGTAATTTTAGTCAATATATTGTGTAACCTTGAAATAAGTGATTTTATTCAAAGAACTATAAACTTTTACACCAAAACTTATAAGTCGTGAGATACTGGAAAAAAATTTTTTCATTCGAATGTACAAATGATTTTGCGTAAAGTGAGCCTAAAACCAATTTTCAGAAAAGTTCATGTAATATGTACACTTTAAAAAAAAACGCCCTTTTCCATTATAATATGTATGGTAATTAGATAACCATTGCAAAGTAAATTTCATGAAAATTTGGATTTTTGATGTTTTCTGACTAATCTTTGGAGTTATAGGTACCTAAATATGATACCTGTAAAAAATATTCTAATTAGAACTTGTCTTTATTAAAGATATATCTGCGACAGTAAACGACGTTTCAATAATAAACGACGAACATTCGTGACCAAAGACGAAAAATAGTATTTATCTCCTTGAAAATGATTACGAAAAATATTCATTTATTCCGTACCTAGTTACGAACAGAAAAAGGCGACGTCACCAAATTACTTGCAAATCTGAATTTATTCTGTCGCAACACTTCGTTTCTTAAAAAATACTTTTTTGTCTCTTCTATCTGAGAATTTTGGGGTTCCGTAACCCAGTTAAAGGCGCATCTTTAAAAAAATAAAAAAAATAAAAACTGAAAAATATTTTCTTGGATATTCATTCACTTTTATGGGTACTAGATGAAGATAAACCCAGGGACAAATATTCGAGTTCATCACACAAATATTTGCCCATGCCGGGATTTGATCGCGCCGCCAGTAGGCACTTGCCACTGCGCTAAATGTCATTTATGTAAAATCATGTGTCGACGCGTGCGACTGGTTACGGACGCGAGCCGTTGACCGAAAGAAACGGAAGACGGAGCAGAGTGCCGTTCGCGCTAAAGTGCGCCGGCTGTAGGCGTATAATATACCACTGCTTATTTTTCGCTTAGGTTTCGTTCTAGTCAGATTTCTCCTCCAAATCTCCGAAATCAATCATTACGGAATTTTAAGAACTAAATGAGAAGGAAACGCTTAGAGTCTACTCAGCGAAAACTTTGGAGGAAACTACATACCCCCGCTTTGGTCCAGTCAGGTTTTTTTTTTTTTTTTTTTATGTCAGGGGCAAACAAGCAAACGTATCGCCTGATGGAAAGCGATTACCGTCGCCCATAAACACCTGCAACACCAGAGGAGTCACAAGTGTTTGCCTACCCGGAGGACGAAGATAGAATGCCTCTATGCTAGTAATTTCACCGGCTATCTTACCCCCACACCGGAACACAACAATGCGAACATTGCTGTTTGGCGGTGGGTTAGTAGGCAAGACGGTAGTAACAATCCGGACGGACCCTGCACGAGGCCCTACTACTCCAAAATTTTATATATGTATTCTTAAATTTTTCGGCCACGTTTCAAAGCAAAACAATAACTTCATAGCATCTCGTCGTCCAGAGCAACGTGGAGGGAACCAGATCACGTGGAAGATCACCCATGCCTGACTGATCAAATCGGCTGTGGGCGGACCTTTGCACCAGAATGTCTGTTAAGCGCGAGAAATGGCGTAATATCAAATAGCGAGCAATACCTGCCTCTTATAAGTAGTACTAGAAGTTGATCATGACCACTCTGTAAATAGTGAAACGACTAAGAACCAGGAACGGAGTTAGTGATATTTTTCATATCAGTATTAAAGACACATGCGCTCCAAAACCCAAGTAGCTGACATAGTCCTGACAGCCGCTAAGCTAAAGTGGGACTGGGCTGGACACGTTTACCGAACTGTGGGCTAAGAATATGGCATGGCATCGCGGCAGACCACGACGAAGATGGCGGGATGATCGGGACACATTCCGAAAATATTGGTCTGTTGCTGCCTTGAACAGAGACGACTGGAAGAAAGACAGGGAGGTCTTTGCCCAGCATTGGGACAGCAAAGGGTAAAAAAAAAGACACTGAACCCTGCAGTAAATATCGCTTCGCACTTAACTTTCTTTACGCTATCCGCCATTTTTATCGAACAAAACTCAAACTCATTAGAAATCGAAATCCCGGTTGCTTAATTACGTAAGAATCGGCCAAGTTTCAATTATTTTTATTAATTTCGTCCCGCCAAGTTCTGGTATCCGAGTTTTTCGTTAATGGTACAAGTTTTTAATTAGAGATGATCTTGGGAATAATCTGTGATTGGATGCTTTTATTGTTTTCATTGTATTATCGCTGAGGGAGTATAATGGAACTGGAGCTTTAAAGATCGGGAAATATGGCAAAACAAATTAACGTGTTAAGTTTAGCACCTTGGAGGCGGGATGCTACATTGGATGAAATATCCACTATACAAAACAAAAATACTGTGAAAACAACCGATTTCTCGCAGAAACTGTAAAACTATCCTACTTTTCGAATAACTGACACACTGGATTAACACATAGATGAGCATTTCTCAAAAAGTTTGTACACAATTTAGACTTCAATTAAATTTCAATACAATTTTCCTATTTCGTTACCAATTATTTCTGTGATTTTATATCAATGTTACGGCTGTTTGTTTTTTTTTATGTCATGGGGGCACACGAGCAAACGAATCGCCAGATGGAAAGCGATTACCGTCGCCCAGGATAGACACCTGCAACACCAGAGGAGTCACAAAGTGCGTTGCCAGCCTTTCAGGTGGGAGTAGGCTCTTGATAATTAAGGTTCAGTTATGGTTTATACTTTTTTAATTAAATCACAAAGAAAATTGGTAACAAAATAGGAAAAAATATTGAACTTTAATTTGAAGTCTTAATTTTGTACAAACTTTTTCAGAAATGCTCAAATGGTCGTAGAAGGATTACAATTTGTATAAAACTGATAAATATCTATAAATACACTCCTACACTCATAATATGAGGATTATTCTTTGTGTAAAAAGATACCATTATTACTCCTAGCTTAAACTTCTAATGTCGTAATTTTCAAACAATTTTAGCGTTGTATTTATTAACACTGGCGCCACTATCTATGTGGATCTTGTTATTAAATATGCATTTTTAGTTCCGATTTAGGCCACATCTTAACTACAAACACGAATATCTCAGATCTGCAATGGAATCCAGCTTGGTGTCCATAGCCAAAAAATATGCTGATATTAATACCTATCTAATAACTTAACTCTCATTTCTGTTGGTTCTTGGTCCAGCCTCCATACAAATTTGCTTATCCATGGTCCAATCTAACGCATTATTAAACAGAAAGAAAACCTGGTTGATGCTATTCTTTTCTCAATCTTATTTCGGTTTGCAATAGAGATATCTAGTTAATATTCTGTTCCATTCATACACAAATAGCGGGGAAAAGCTTCCCATTGTGCCCGTGTGACAAAAGTGCTAACAAAAGAAATCATTATTTATACCAATTTGTGACTTTGTCGTAATAACATTCGCGCGGTCATGTTTCACAGAGACTTTTGTGTGTAGAATCTAGATTGCCCGTTTTTATGTAACACTACATGTTCTCAGATCTTTACACGAGTTAATACTTTTAATGACCAATTTCCTTGCGCTTTCAATAAAAAAAACATTAAGCGGGCCATATAGATAATACACAATGGAGATAAGATTATAGACATGGCCAGTTTAATGTTTTTTTTTTTCACACATAGCTCAGTTGTGAGAGCAGTACGCCGGAAACGTAGTCACAGATTCGAGTCCTGCTTACATTGTAGTAGGTTACATTAAATTTCGACTGCAAAGGTCTCTTCAGCCACTGTTATTAACAACTGTCAAATTATCAATTTAAAAAAATAAATAAATAGGCCTTGTCATCTATAATAGATGATTTAAGCAGCATCGCGACAGCACTTCCGCTCGTGACTTAATAGTCCTATTCGGGACTGAATAAAAAAAACATATCGGAAAAACCATGGTAAAGAAAAATTCGTGATTTGCAACTTGTAGATATAGCAAGGACTATCGAAAAAAAATTGGGCAAGTGCGAGTCCGACTCGCGCATGAAGGGTTCCGTACCTATAGATATATATATTCTATAACAAGTTTGTTGTATGGGAGCCCCCCTTAAATATTTATTTTATTTTATTTTTAGTATTTGTTGTTATAGCGGCAATAGAAATACATCATCTGTGAAATTTTCAACTGTCTAGCTATCACCGTTCTTGAGATACAGCCTGGTGACAGACGGACGGATGGACGGACGGACGGACAGCGAAGTCTCAGTAATAGGGTTCCGTTTTTACCCTTTGGGTACCTACGGAACCCTATAAACCATGGTAAAGAAAAATTCATGATTTGCAACTTGTAGGTATAGCAAGGGCTATCGAAAAAAAATTGGGCAAGTGCGAGTCGGACTCGCGCACCGAGGGTTCCGTACAAACACTTTTCATCCTTAAGTGTTTAAGTTAAGTTTGCACCTGGTTTGTATAGCGCCCCATACAAATGAGGTGCAAAGTTAACGCAACCAACCCGTTTGTTGTATGGGAGCCCCCCTTAAATATTTATTTTATTTTATTTTTAGTATTTGTTGTTATAGCGGCAATAGAAATACATCATCTGTGAAAATTTCAACTGTCTAGCTATCACCGTTCTTGAGATACAGCCTGGTGACAGACGGACGGACGGACGGACGGACAGACGGACGGACGGACGGACGGACGGACAGCGAAGTCTCAGTAATAGGGTCCCGTTTTTACCCTTTGGGTACGGAACCCTAAAAAAGATAATTTCATGGCCATCCAAAAATTGTAAGTCGAGTTCATTTACATCATCATTTACACACTTACGAGAACAAAAATATCTGAACACGACCCTATTGTTAGGAGCATAAAGTCTTGTTCATGATGATGTAAATGAACTCGACTGTATACAGTATACAAAGCCTATTTTAGCAGCGAGCTCGCAAACACAATACCATTATAATTATGTCATCATAGCCCGATTCTCTTTCCCCTCTCTTCCCGCCCTAAGTCAGACTGATTCGGTTCAGTCTATTCACGACGCAGTCCATGCGCCTAGTACGCCAGCGTCACCCCCCCCAAATTACTCCTGTGGTGCGGAGATAATCCCATTAGCGGGTTATGTTATACTCCTACACAAAGTCCGACTACTGGTAGTGATGGCTTTATCTTTATCTTTATTCTTTATTCAATAACAACGTGAGTTGTGTTTGAAATTCATTTAACAACATACAAAATTAAAACCTAAATTATCAAATTATTCAAATCAAAAACATGAGTCAACTAACCGAAAATAATATAAACATTCAAAAAAGACAAACACCAATTATCATACAAAAAAAAAAAAACAATAAATGTCAAAAAAAAAATCTCCAAAAATACAATAAAGAATTAATCAAAAACATTAAGTAAAAAAACATCGTCATAATCTAGTCATTTAAAAATAAGGTATAATTATAAGTTAATAGGTAATATCAATTATTCTAAAACATAATTATTTAAAAATCATCAAAATAAAATAAAAAATAAGAAATATAGATATCGAAATCACAATGTAACATTATCAAAAGTCACAATCATAATCATAATAATTATTATTATTTATATAAATTTGAACATTTCAGGCTTGCTCGCAATATTCCTCAACTGAATAATAGCACTTTTCCTGCAAGAAAACTTTCAATTTATTTTTAAAAATTAAGCTATTGGTGATCGACTTCAGCTCAGTTGGCAATCTGTTAAAGAGCATAATGCCCTGATAGGCTGCCGAATGTTTGACAACCTTCAGCCTAGTGTCAAGAGATTGCGGTAAATCCTTTCGTCTAGTTGCCAGACGCCTTTCTCTCTGATCTGGTGTCTCTAATTTATTTAAGTATTTCACGAGGTCTGACAACACTACCAAAATGTATAAGCAGGGAACAGTTAGTATTTTGTAGTCTTTAAAGTATGGCCTACAGGATGTTTGTTGTGAAATTTTGGCCATAATTCTTATTGCCCTTTTTTGGGCTACAAAGGCGGCTTGGGTATTATACTTGTAGCTGTGTCCCCATAATTTAATACTGTAGCGTATTTTGGACTCGACTAAAGCAAAGTATACCATTCTTAGTTGCGTCAACTTTAGCTCATCCCTAAGACTTCTGAGAGCATAACACGCAGAACTAACAGCATTCACAACTGCAGACACTTCAGCCTTCCAATTTAGACTGGAGTCTATATTAATACCAAGAAATTTGGCCATTTCCACCTGTTCTATTTCAGTGCCCTGTAGTGAGATCTGCAACTTACTCTTAAATCTTGAGGTTGTTTTGAACAGTAGAAGTTTTGTTTTATTACTGTTCAGCTTCAGGTCATTAGTATCAAACCATTCCAAAAAGAACCGAAAAGCGCAATCCACCTTGTCGTTTAGCTCCGTGATAGTTTCTGCCGATATGACCGCATTGGTATCATCTGCGAAGACAACCAATCTACTATTGGGTACATTGTTGTGCGTGAACTGAATAAGGTCATTCGTGAATATGAGAAAAAGGACTGGGCCCAATATGGAACCCTGAGGTACTCCTCTCAATACGCTGGCTACACTGGACCTATAAGCAACCCGACGATTTTCTTGAGTCCACATAAGTTCAACAAATTGCTTCCTGTTTCCCAGGTATGACCGAAAGAGATTCAACACTTCTCCCCTCACACCATAGTGTTCCAATTTCCCCAGAAGAATATCATGACTAACAGTGTCGAACGCAGAACTTAGGTCTAACATCACTCCTGCCACTTTTTTTTTCTGATTTAATTGGGTCACTACATCATCAATGAACGTTGCTATAGCTTCATTGGTACCTTTACTCTTCTGGTATCCAAATTGTCTCTCATCTATGACACTGTTTGAATAAAGATGTCTGGTAAGCCTGTCTTTCATTATTCTTTCAAATAATTTAGAGAGGGTAGGCAAGAGTGAAATAGGCCTATAATTTTTCGGATCAGTCTTAGAACCCTTTTTATATACTGGTATGATTTTTGCTACCTTAAGCTGATCCGGAAAAACACAATTTGCAACGCACTCGTTGAAGAAGATGGCTAATGGACCCGCCAGTATATCTACATTGTCTTTAATGACAGTGATAGGAATTTCGTCGTTACCACTTGTCATTTTAGGTTTCATTTTTTTAACTAGGCATATAACTTCCGACGGGGTTACCTTTTCAAACTTCATTTCGTGTTCTACTCTGGGCATGTTTGAACGAAGTATTGAGAGGGCTTCATCAATCCTGGTTTCCAACGCCCTGCCATGGTGGAATTGTTGTAATAAAATAGTACACACATCTCTTGGTTCGTTCACTATTTTATAAGGCCCTTTCTCATTTTCAACTTTAAGAACTAAATTTTCCTGAACCCCACTGACTACCTTGTTGCGATGCTTGTGTACTACCTTCCAAATTTCCTTTGAGGAATCCTTTGCCCTGACTAACCAGCTCCGTCACAGTTAAA
Organism: Apotomis capreana; assembly: GCA_947623375.1. NCBI lineage: Eukaryota > Metazoa > Arthropoda > Insecta > Lepidoptera > Tortricidae > Apotomis > Apotomis capreana. The sequence continues at coordinate 1,401,017 of OX392519.1, forward strand.
GTCATGTCTTAAAAAAACGCATTAAAAGCGTCGATTATATTCCTATGGTTAGGGCGCCTGCCCACAGAGTGGAGCGAAGCGGAGATCGCAATCACATTTCTCAGAATACAACTGAATCAGGCGTTACTTTGCGGAAATCCATATTTACTTACCCACACTTTTAAATAAAACAATTTAAACGGATTATATCGCGTATATTAATTATTTGAGCCTCCCTGACGTTTCAGTACCTTTACAGATACCTATATATGGTAGTGTTCATTATAGTATTCGTTGACCCCCCACCCGCGCCACCCCGCGCCCTTGTTCCCTCTTATGATGACATTGACATACTGATTTGATGTGCACTCCTATTAACACGCGAGTGAGGTGCCTAATTAAAATGTGAATCCTGGAAACCTGTGCCGTGCCGTTATCCCGTGGGAATTCTCCTGGAGCTCATATCAGGTACGTGCACACAACGACGTGACATATATGTGGGGGATATAAATCAGAATAGTGCAGTTTACGTGAAAAGAACCAGGATATAGATCAGCAGTTTATTATTAATTAAGTTGTTTACAACACGTACTGTTCAAAGAGTATTTTAGAACTGACATTGTAGTCAACACAAACAAACGTTGCTAATACAAATTTAAACTAGCAACCTGTTCTAGATTTACTTTGACAAAGTTCTAGGCCAGTATATCATACACAATAGGTTTTATGCCCAATATCACAATTAATAATTTCAATACGCCCCCTTAATGTGCATATTCAAAAAGACATAAAACAAAAACACATACAAAATCAAAGTTGTATCAAAGAACACAATATTAATTAACAAGGTAAGCAATTAGCTAACAATGCCTAAACTACTCATGCACCTATAATGCTTAAATTTAGGCAAAGCCTTTGTTAAAATATCTGCGAGCATCGAATCTGTGGGCAAGTACTTCAGCTCGATACTTTTGTTGTTCTTTAATACACTTCTTATGAAATGATACCTGATATCTATGTGTTTACTCCGAGAATGGTACATTGGATCACCAGCAAGACACAACGCCCCTTGATTATCCACATGTAAGGTCAATTGTGCAAACTTACTTAACCCGATTTCAGTCATCAAGCTGTTCAGATATATCGCTTCTTTCATCGAGGACGACAAGCTCACATACTCAGCTTCACACGTGGATGTTGCTACACATTTTTGCTTTTGGGACTTCCACGACACGCATCCGCCTCCAAACATAAAAACATAACCAGAGTAAGAACGTCTATCTACAAGACACGCACCCCAGTCACTGTCTGAGTAACCTTTTAGTGAATTACCTGTTTTCGTAAACACAAGTCCATGCATTTTTGTGTGCTTCAAGTAACGCAGTACGCGCTTTGCAGCATTCCAGCACTGTTTAGTTGGACTATCTAGGAATTGACTCAACTTTGCTACGCTGTTCGTAATGTCGGGTCTCGTTCCCGTCGACAAATACATAAGTGAACCAATTAATTCACGATATGGATATCGTTCACACTCATCACAAATCTCGTTAGATTTTAATAATTGGTTCTTCACTTCCATTGGCGTACATACTGAATTGCACTTATTCATGTTAAATTTATTTAAAATATCGTCAATATATTTTTGTTGTGACAATTTAAAGCCATTGTCAATTCTGTCAATTTCAATTCCGAGCATATATTTCGCAACGCCATAATCTTTCAATTCAAATTCAGCGGCCAGTTCTCTCTTGAAGCTTTCGATACAACCTCTTTTCTGCGATGCGACCAATATATCGTCACTTTGAGTATTTAATGACAGGAGATGCCATGGACGGGCGACCCCCTCCGGCAAAATAACTGGTCAACTGGTCAAGCACGTTATATAAAACTACTTGAAGTCGCTTCACCGCCATTTTGCATTGATCTGTGTCGCGTGACACTTCTCTCTAAAAATGGTGAATTGTGCAGATATTTTCTTGTAAAAGGCGATCTGACAGCTCAAATACGTAACAAGATCGCGTTTCCTATTACAGGTAAGTATTTTTACGAAGTGTTAAATGTGTATTAAAGTACAATCTCCATTTAAAGAAAAAAACCGTTGCGATACGTAAACGACAGAAAAATGTAAACATAAAACAGTGGTACAGGGGCGAGGGATGTGACAAAGTCAAAACTGCGACTCAACATTTGAATGAATCATTCATTCATTCGATCACTGCAGTTCGTTTAATAGTTAGGTAGTGTATTATTAGATACTTGCGACCCTCCCGGCTTCGCACGGGTGCAAAACTGATAAATTATGCATGTATTATACATATTATAAACCTTCCACTTGAATCACTCTATCTATTAAGAAAAACTGCATCAAAATCCGTTGCGTAGTTCTAAAGATCTAAGCATACATAGGGACAATGATAATGATAATGATAATGATAATAATGATAATGATAATTTATTCACTGAATATATGGTAAGTTACATAATAAGGTGGTATAATATAAACATTTGATCCTTAATATATTCGGCCTTTATGGCGTGTGAACATTTGCTCAGCTATTTTCTAGGTAAAAATAGCATGCATTCATAATGACAGACAGACAAACAGGCAGACAGCAAAAAGCGACTTTGTTCTATACTATGTAGTGATTGAATTTAATAATAGGTATAGATGTATGCTATTTTTAAATCTTGTAAGGTGAATTAGAAATATTACCTTTCTCTAGACATACGATGTTGAAATTTAATATGAAAATGAAAATAATTGTTTGCTAAAAGTATATCTAGGTAAAAGGAACATTTAATGCTGGGCTATGAGTATATGCGTTATACATATACTATTATTTATAGACTTTATTTCATATTCTTTCCATCTTCACTGCTGCCTCCTTATTTCCGTATTCTTCTTTTCTTTTATAGAATGAGAAATGAGGATATGCCGCAGAAGAACCAAGGTAACCGGCATATCTCACAGGACTGCACGATTGAAGTGGCAATGAGCAAGCCATGTAGTCCGGAGAATCGATGGCCGTTAGGTCAGCAAAGTGCTAGAGTGGCGACCACGTATAGGAAAGCGCAGCGTAGCGAGGGTTGTGACGATTCTTGTGGAGGCCTATGTTCAGCAGTGGACGTCTGTGGCTGATAGATAGATGAATATATTTACTTAATTATAACTTTTTTTATTTTGTTTTATATGTGGTAATTCTAATTAAATTAATAACAATTTGTTTTATTGTTTTCTCTTTACTCATTATTTACTCATATCTTCGATCTTTTCCTGAAGGTTATATTCACTGACCTCTAAACTACAAGCACGTTGGACTAAATATTCCATAGGGAATGACAGTTGTTTTCAGTGCCCATTCAAAGCATCCTGCGTGAACGTCTACTAAAATGGACATTTCAGGCAAACGGTTCTTTGACCTGTGACGATCTGTGAATCTCTAATATTAGATCCATGGACGCTCACACAACTTGCACATAGCTATCGGCTCCAAAATAGCGAAAATTAAGTGGTTTCATTTTAGCAACAGCAATATGAAGTCGAGTGTACCTACTTGTTTTAGAAATCCGTGATTGTTTAAGCCCGACACAACCGCGGGCGACTGTTTTATTTCACAGTTTAGTTATGCGAGAGTGATAAGTACACAATAAATATAGACAGATAATTATACATAGAAACAAATATATTTATTGGATAACATCTTCAATATACAGAATTCACAGTTTTCAAATTTCACAATAAATAGTACCTATAAGACAATTCAGTTCATTCATTAAAATGATTTGACTCATTCTTTATATGTGTCCCATCACTATGTTTTTCTTATGTATGCTGCACAGTTACGTGAAAACAGTATCTGTGTGCATGTCATTTTTGATGTGTTGAATTTTGCTGTAGTGTGCGTTTATCGCAACAGCAAAATTTGTGTCTGTTGAGTTATTCGTCTTTTGGTGGTGTGCTGTACGTGTTTACCTCGCCCCCCGCTAAAATTGGCGAAAAAATTTGTTCGAAGAGTTTACGTTATGACATCTCCATTTGTCTATGCTCTAAGTATCGTCAACATAAACTAATACAAAGAGTTTTGTATCGTGGTCAATGTCTTTAAAATAAAGACAAGGCTCATTTGATGATGCGGCCAATCCCATTAGTCTCAGTTGCTCATCCAGTCTGATGTTCCACTGACGGCCGGCTTGTTTGAGCCCGTATAGCGACCTCTTGAGTAGACATACTTCGCCCCCAGCCTTCAAGTCATTCAACATCTTACTGGCTCGTTCATGTATAGGTGTGTAGTGTATGCCTCAGTTACAGTTTTACAGTAACTTAGTTGTTTACAACAACGTAAACATATATTGCTTGAGTGGGCAAATCTTAATAATAAAAACCCATGTAACACTAATTTTAAGGTTCTTTACTTAACAATCTTTGATAAGACAATATATCATAATCAACCTGAATAATGGACTTTTCATGAAGAACCCTATCTCCAGCAATCATCATACTTCATGGCGACCCTGCCTTTTCAAGAACCTGCATACCAAAACTACGAATTTATGGAGCTAGAGCGGAAAAGAAGATAAGAATAATAGTGAAGATGATCAAGAAAGAAGATTGATTTTTTTGTCAAGAAAGAAGAATAAAATTTATATACATAACAAGACAAATCAAATATAAATCAAGAATGAAGATATGAAGTAACTTAAAAAAAAAAAGGAAGACAATTATGAAAGAAGCCCATAAGAAGAAACAAGTATCAAGAAAAGAAGAGCGTTGTCCAGGGTTATCCCGGCTCGCAAATCAAGAGGTGTCCAGGGTTATCCCGGCCCATCTCAAGAGGTGTCCAGGGAAATCCCGGCCCATGCTCGAGGGTGTCCAGGGTTAGCCCGGCCCGTCATTGCATCGCGCATCAGCAACGGCATCGTGCCTCCACGTGCCTGCCAGCCGCCAGCGCATCAACGTCCCGCCATGCATCGCGCAACGTGACGACACGTGATGACCCCAATATCGTTAGGCATTACTCCTACGTAAGCGTTGAATTAAGTAAGTGAATATTTTATTGTATAACTTATGTTTTCGGTTATAATTATTTTAAATTTACGCACGATTTAATTATATAAGCAATTGGACTATATTGTGCCTCAGGTGAATAATGAATGATCGTCAATGAACGTGACGAAGAATTTCGCTCCATTTATTGCCGTATGCTGCATGGGGCCGACCACGTCAGAATGAACAATTTTCAATGTCTCTTCACATGGTCCATTCGTTCTATAAAACGGTAACATACTCATTTTTCCACGCGCACAAATATCACAATCATATAATTCGGCTACATCTGACATTTTATAATCCATACCAGATTTGTTCAAAAGTTTGACGAGATCTTTCGCATTTAAATGTCCTAACCGTTCATGCCACAAGCGTACATCAACCTTTCTTTCCGAAATCGCTGACACAGTACCACACTGTTCCTCCAAGTAATATAAATTACCTATACGGTTTGCGATCAGTTTAGTGTTACCATAACTATCTTTTACACTAGCTATGTCACCCTTAAACGTGACACTAAACCCTTGATCCGTAATTCTTGCAACTGAAATCAGGTTACACCGCAAATCCGGAACAAATAAAGTGTTTGGCAATTGAACCATGGTTTTAGAACCATTATTACATGTTAATAATCTCACTGTACCCTTACCTTGTACATTTGTGCTCGAGTTTGTCGCTAAATTTAGCTTACCAGACAAAGGTAACAATGTATTTCCAAATTTCCTTTCATCGTTGCACAAATTTAATGTGACGTACACCCACTGTCGATGATCCAACTTCCATTCTCGTTGTAAACAGCCTTATCATCTGAAATACAATTGAATGTTACAAAATTGGTATCTACAGTTACTATATCACTACTATTATTTGACACGCACTTTGCACTATCCACACATTGTTCCTTATTCTTCTTTAAACATTCAGAAGCTCTATGACCGTACTGGTGACATTTAAAACATTTGAACCTGAATTTTGAATTCCCTTGCTCTGTACCACTCTTCTTAGGCTTAAAATACTTATTTCCTTTGATAAGGAACGCCTTATCACCACTTTCTCTATCATCTCTGGAATGTTGTTCTTCTAGTATTTTAATTTTGAGTGTTTCCGGATCTGGTAATATGTCTCTAGATTCTATGGCACATCTAAAGTTATTAAAACTTGCCGGTAAACTGTACAGAAGCATAATCGAAATCAGATCATTATGCATTTCGATATCCATGTCTGCTAATTGACTCCTCACATCGAAAAAACGTAATACATGTTCTCTTATGTCACCACCTTCCTCCAATTTATGAAGCAATAACTGTTTGAGCAATGTCGCCTTCTTTGCGGGTCCTTTTGACGCGTGAATGGCCTTTAATTTCAACCATACATCTCGCGATGTTTTACACCCTCGTAGATGTCGTAATTCACTCGGACTTATGGATAGAATGAGGTCTGACTTAGCTTTGGCATCCGCAGTCTCCCAAAGTTTCGCCTCTCCAGGCTCCGCAGGTTTTTCAATACTGCCATCAACGTATCCCCAGGCGTCATTCTTTATTAATATTGCTTCGACTTGGATTCTCCAGGTCTCATAGTTATTCTGGTCGAGTTGCTCAATTTTCACAGTACTCATACTTACGATTAATAATTTGTCCTTTTGCACTAAATACGATCCTGGATCGTCAAGGCGCCCATAACCACTGTGGGGGATATAAATTAGAATAGTGCAGTTTACGTGAAAAGAACCAGGATATAGATCAGCAGTTTATTATTAATTAAGTTGTTTACAACACGTACTGTTCAAAGAGTATTTTAGAACTGACATTGTAGTCAACACAAACAAACGTTGCTAATACAAATATAAACTAGCAACCTGTTCTAGATTTACTTTGACAAAGTTCTAGGCCAGTATATCATACACAATAGGTTTTATGCCCAATATCACAATTAATAATTTCAATAATATATATAATATTATTTTGGAAATTGTTTATCCCTTAACCCCAACTTGAACATTTTTGGTAGCAGAGCGTGGTTAGATTAACTTCTTATAGTGCATAATAACGAATAAAAACCCCCCCATAGTGTACATGACGGCGGCGTCGCCGTGCTCGTATTTTTAATAAATTACCTTACGCGGGAAACAGGTGTAAACAGCAGCTGCACCTGGCCAGACCGATCAGGCCACTGTGACGTCACGACCTCTGTCGATAAATTGTCCTACCAGGGTTGGTGGGGATCATTCTTGCTAGCGCCCTGGTCGTGTGCACTTGTTGTCCAAACTATTGAGTAGTATTGTCGTTTAAATATTAGTTACTTATGGAGATTACTGTTGTTTTAAAGTAAATGTAAATTACGTGTGGTAAAATAAAACGAGGTCACTAAGTAGACTGTTTTTCTATTCGACGAGTTAACCTTTTAACACCTATATCGGACCATCCCCGATATACATATCCCTTGTTTCTAAAATTTTGAGCGATTCGTAGATATTTACCTAAAGTTTTAACTAGTAAAATTGCATCAATTTCATCGAACACGCGGTCTGAACCGTTATCTCCCCTTCGCTGATTACCTATTTACCTGTGACTCGTTAACTTGAACCATTACTGTGTGCGGGAAACTGTGCCTTGTTTGCAACGACATAAGTTTGATCCTAACTCTAAGTGTTTAACTGCTGTGATCTTCGGTAAATGTAATTGTAACTTTGTCAATAATTGATCTTTTATAATAAGATTTTCCCTTTAGTTTAGTGTTAGCCGAATATTATTTAAATATTCGTTAGTAGGTGTTGGTTAATAGTAAAAGTAAAAGTATACATAAGAAGTAAAATAGTAAATGTTAATTTTTCACATTATTGCGGACATAACCTTTTAATCGTAGTATTACCGTGGCGTTAATTTGTTTACCCTGTACAACCAATCTTTAAAATTGTTTAGCGAACCTTATCGATAAATTAAAGTAGGTACCATTAAAATTTTGTAAATTCGTCAATCTAAATTCCTTTTGCACGTTTGTTACCATATAAATATAAAATAAAAATGTCGTCACCATGACAACGTAGGAGGCACTGCGGTTGTTGACACCCCACCTTCCCATTCTGGAGCCCGACCTGTCGCACGCCCTATGCGCCCTATGTTTCTTCCTTTCCAGCGGCTCATGCGGTTTCCTTCCGCCATTCGCCGGCACTGATGCGCCCTGGCTCCCCCCATTCTCGCACGGGCGGGGGTTTCACGCTGTTACACTGCGACTCGCGCTTCTCCCCGACCGTCTCCTCCAGCCTCACCACGCCTCCACCGTCTTCAACTCGGACATGGTATCGCCCCCCTAACCGTTCGCCTACTAGGTATACCTCACCTCCTCCCCATCGGAATGAACGCTCACCTACCCCTACCACTAGTAGAGATAGACGTGCAGCATCACCCTATCTCTCGCGGCCAGTGCCTTATAATTGTTCTCATCCTGAGGATCAGCAATAACTGGACTATCCCTTTGCGAAATTTGTTGTTTGTATTTTTGCGGCACCTGCAGGTTATTTCCTTGCGGAATTTGTTGGTTGTATCCTTGTGACGCCTGCGGGTTGTATCCTTATCCTTGCGGAATTTGTTGGTTGTATCCTTGTGAAGCCTGCGGGTTGTATCCTTATCCTTGCGTAATTTGTTGGTTGTATCCTTGTGACGCCTGCGGGTTGTATCCTTATCCTTGCGGAATTTGTTGGTTGTATCCTTGTGACGCCTGCGGGTTGTATCCTTATCCTTGCGGAATTTGTTGGTTGTATTCTTGCGGCACCTGCGGGTTGTTTCCTTGCGGCACCTGTGGGTTGTATCCTTGTTGTATTTTGGCGGCACCTGCGGGTTGTTTCCTTGTTGTATTTTGGCGGCACCTGCGGGTTGTTTCCTTGTTGTATTTTGGCGGCACCTGCGGGTTGTATCCTTGTTGTATTTTGGCGGCACCTGCGGGTTGTTTCCTTGTTGTATTTTGGCGGCACCTGCGGGTTGTTTCCTTGTTGTATTTTGGCGGCACCTGCGGGTTGTTTCCTTGTTGTATTCTTGCCGCACCTGCGGGTTGTTTCCTTATTGTATTTTGGCGGCACCTGCGGGTTGTTTCCTTGTTGTATTTTGGCGGCACCTGCGGGTTGTTTCCTTGTTGTATTTTGGCGGCACCTGCGGGTTGTTTCCTTGTTGTATTTTGGCGGCACCTGCGGGTTGTTTCCTTGTTGTATTTTGGCGGCACCTGCGGGTTGTTTCCTTATTGTATTTTGGCGGCACCTGCGGGTTGTTTCCTTGTTGTATTTTGGCGGCACCTGCGGGTTGTTTCCTTGTTGTATTTTGGCGGCACCTGCGGGTTGTTTCCTTGTTGTATTCTTGCCGCACCTGCGGGTTGTTTCCTTGTTGTATTTTTGGGGCACCTGCGGGTTGTATCCTTGCGGAATTTGTTGTTTCCTTGTTGTATTTTTGCGGCACCTGCGGGTTGTATCCTTGCGGAATTTATTGTTTTTTTTTGTGGTACCTGCGGGTTGTTTCCTTATTGTATTTTTGCGGCACCTGCGGGTTGTTTCCTTGTTGTATTTTGGCGGCACCTGCGGGTTGTATCCTTGTTGTATTTTGGCGGCACCTGCGGGTTGTTTCCTTGTTGTATTTTGGCGGCACCTGCGGGTTGTTTCCTTGTTGTATTCTTGCCGCACCTGCGGGTTGTTTCCTTGTTGTATTCTTGCGGCACCTGCGGGTTGTTTCCTTGTTGTATTCTTGCCGCACCTGCGGGTTGTTTCCTTATTGTATTTTGGCGGCACCTGCGGGTTGTTTCCTTGTTGTATTTTGGCGGCACCTGCGGGTTGTTTCCTTGTTGTATTTTGGCGGCACCTGCGGGTTGTTTCCTTGTTGTATTTTGGCGGCACCTGCGGGTTGTTTCCTTATTGTATTTGGGCAGCACCTGCGGGTTGTTTCCTTGTTGTATTTTGGCGGCACCTGCGGGTTGTTTCCTTATTGTATTTTGGCGGCACCTGCGGGTTGTTTCCTTGTTGTATTTTGGCGGCACCTGCGGGTTGTTTCCTTGTTGTATTTTGGCGGCACCTGCGGGTTGTTTCCTTATTGTATTTTGGCGGCACCTGCGGGTTGTTTCCTTGTTGTATTTTGGCGGCACCTGCGGGTTGTTTCCTTGTTGTATTTTGGCGGCACCTGCGGGTTGTTTCCTTATTGTATTTTGGCGGCACCTGCGGGTTGTTTCCTTGTTGTATTTTGGCGGCACCTGCGGGTTGTTTCCTTGTTGTATTTTGGCGGCACCTGCGGGTTGTTTCCTTATTGTATTTTGGCGGCACCTGCGGGTTGTTTCCTTGTTGTATTTTGGCGGCACCTGCGGGTTGTTTCCTTGTTGTATTTTGGCGGCACCTGCGGGTTGTTTCCTTTGTTAAATCCCTAATTTACCTTCTGCGTAGCTGAAAGTCTCCATATTCCTAAGTTTATTATACAAACAATATTTGCGTCCGTACAATTCTTTATTTCTTCATAAAGTAAAACTAACATGACAAGCAACATCAAATATCATCAAAGACAAAGTAGTCGACAGCATAAAACCTCATCATCCCCCCGCAATTCTAATTCACCCCGGAATAAGAATTGTCGCAATCATAAAGTTAGAAACAAACTAATAACTATATCTATAACTAAAGTTAAACATTGAAAAACAAATAAATAATAAAACAAACAAGACAAAATACTAACCGCTCAGTATAAGAAGGATAGTGGTCTTCACTCTAACTCCTTCCCCCCTCAATGTTAAACTTTTGTTTTAGATGACAATAAAACGTAGATGAACATTAAACCTCATAATAATTATGATAACACTTTTGGCATACAAATAAACTATTCAATTAAACCTAGTTTCTCTACAAAATAATTATGTTTCTGTTTTCCTAAAGCTTTTGTTAAAATGTCTGCAACATTTTCTTTCGTGTTCACATACTTTACAATTACTAATCGTTTGCTAATCAAATCTTTAATAAAATGATATTTAATATCAATATGCTTTGACCTCTTACTGTTTTCATTTGACTCCATCAGTTTGATAGCGCTCTGATTATCTACAAGTAACGTTGAGTTTGAAAGACAGTTAAAATCTTGTAACAACCCCTTTAAACTAACTAACTCTGCACACGCTAGAGCCGCAGCTATATATTCAGCTTCGGCTGTTGATAAGGCGACAACGTTTTGTTTCTTACAGAACCAGGCTAACAAATTATTGCCATAGAAGACTACAGAACCACTCATACTTTTTCTGTCTGTTTTGTCGCCTGCCCAGTCAGCATCGGTATAGGCAATCAAGGGACAACTGCTATCCTGTTTGTATACCAAACATTTTGATTTGGTGTGTTTTAGATATCGCAAAACACGTTTCGCTGCTTGCCACAGTGACATAGTTGGCTTATCCAAAAATCTACTCAAAAAAGATACTGCGAAGCAAATATCTGGCCTACTTGAAGTAGCTAAGTATAAAAGGCAACCTATGAGCTCACGATATGGTATATCCAAGGTGATACATTCATTGACATCAGTAGTGAAATTTACCTCCATTGGTGTCTCCGCCCCTTTACAATCTGCCATGTTAAATTTATCAAGCAATCTATTTATTGCTGATTCTTGAGAAATAGAGATTGATTCTGAGGTTCTCACAATATCCAACCCTAAGTACGCACTCACCTCTCCAAGGTCCTTCACATTAAATTCCAATTTTAAATATTCATGTGCTTTATATAGGTTTGTTGCACTTTTAGACATTAAAATGATATCATCAACATACACTAATAAAAATACATCTTCCAAAATATATAAACAAAAATCATGTTTTGATTGTAAAAATCCTTTATCAACTAAAAAGCCATGAAGTCTTTCGTTCCAGCATTTAGGTGCTTGTTTTAACCCATACAGAGATCTTTTTAGTTTTAAATATATGCCTTTTCCAACTTTAACTCCTAACGGTGGTTTTATATAAACGTCTTCCTTTAAGAACCCGTTTAAAAAGGCCGTTGGAACGTCTAATTGTTTCATGTACATGTCATTTTGTATAGCTTGACTAAGCATCATACGAATTGTAGGCATACGAGCTACTGGTGAATACACATTAAATAATGTTTCTTCTTGAAACCCTTTCGCCACTAATCGGGCCTTTTTTGTACCATCCTTTTTAGTAGTGAATACCCATTTGGTATCTATAGCCTTTTTATCTTTCGGCAATTCTGATTCTTCCCATGTTTCCAATGATTTCAGCGAATTTAATTCTTTATCTATTGCGTCTTGCCACTCTTGACCTCTTTCAACAGCTTCTTTGTAAGAACCTGGATCACCCGTACACAAACAGTAGGCGACATGTGTTTCATAATCTTCCAATCTTTTTGGAGGTTTAATAATTCTGCCACTTCTTGTTCTTGTCACATGCTCATTTCTAACATCTTGTCCCTCATTTATGTTCTCTTCAGCACAATCTTCAAACATTTCTTCTGGTTCTATAATTTCCTCATCAACATTCTTATTGATGACCTCTTCTCTATTTCCATTATCTTGTTCAGGCTCAGTAATCCCATCAGTATTTATGGGATTTGTTTCTGAAATACTTACTCTTAACCACTCTCGTTCGTTATCAGTCTGCTCACTTTCTTTGTAAACAATATCATTTTCATCGAATCTCACATCTCGTGACACAATTATTTTGTTATTTCTAGGATCCCATAAACTATATCCTGTTCTGCTGTATCCTACCATCCTACACTCACGTGCTCTCTCCGAAAGTTTATCATGTTTAGGTAAGATATATGCCCACGCCTTTGCACCAAATGCACGAAGTTTGTTTAAGTCTCTTGTCCCATACATAATTTCACAAGGAGTTTTGAAATTAATAGCCACAGACGAACAACGGTTCAACTGATAAGCTGCACATTTTACTGCTTCACCCCACAAAGTCTTTGGCAGCATAGTTTCAATAAGCATAGTCCTTGCTTTGTTATACAAACTTCGATTCATTCTCTCTGCAACGCCATTACTAGCTGGTGAATATGGTAAACTATATTCCAAAACTATTCCTTTCTGATCACAAAATTGACGGAGTTTATTGCAAGTGTATTCACCTCCATTATCACACCTGATCCTCTTAACATTTTTCTCAAATTCGTTTTCGTATCGATGGATATAGGTAATAATATTTTGAGCTGCCTCTGATTTCCTTTTTAGCAAGAAAACTACACAAAAGTGTGAAAAATCATCTATTATGGTTTGAAAATAGACTTCACCCTCAATTGTTGGAATGTTGGATGGGCCCGCTATATCACTGTGTAACAGTTCTAAGACTTGACGTGACCTTGGTTGCTCTAACCTTTTGAATGGTAATCGTGTTGCCTTACCTTTCATACACGCGTTACATACGTTGTTGTTTAGTGGTAGCTGTAGCCTTTGTAAGGTTTTAGAGCTGGTGTGTCCTAAACGTCTGTGCCACAACATGCCATCTGCTGAATGTATAGCCGCGACTACTTCCTCCGTTATAATTTTACCCTGCAAAATATAAAGTTTGCCATTATTATATGCCCATATAATGGACCCATTAAAAAATAAAATTTTTGCGTATTCATTCCTAAAAATGATTTCATTTGGTTTTTCTAGCAGTTTCCGTACAGATAGAAGATTATATGCTAACTTTGCTACAATAAGTCCTTCGACAGCAAACTTAACATTACCGCATTTAATCGGTAAACTGCCACTTTGATATGCAATCAATTTTTCACCATTAGCTGTGTTAATTTGTACAGGATGTGCTAAGGTTTTTACATTTGTCATAAATGGTGTATAAATATCAGATATAAAATTTTGTGATGCACCAGAATCGACTACAAAAGAAATTGATTGATTAAATGATGCCTTACAAGTCAAGTTGAATTCTTCATCAATCATACAGCCCACTTCCTCTATAGTCTCTTCATGAGCTATAATTGCATCGTCCCTTGATGTGTGTGCTCTATTCACACCTCGAGCGCGTCCATGCATTCTGCCACGACCCCTTCTATATAATTCACCACCTCGGACAGGAGCACCACGTTGGAAAGTGTAATACTGCCTATTATGAATACTTTTGTGGCAAAATATTGCTTTGTGCCCCTTTTCATTACAATTCCAGCATTCTATGTTAAATGCGTTGTCTTGAGTCTTACTTACATCATCCAGTCGGATTTCCGCGTCAAGTAAAGCCCTTTTTGTCTTTTCTAAAGTTAAATTTTCGTTCATCGTTTCTAAAGCTGTTGTCACATTGTTATATTTTCCCGGTAATGCGAGTAGTAAATGTACCACTTTATCTGACTCGTCCATTTTAGACATGACATCGATATCGCTTATTAGCTTATCAAATTTCAGAAAGAAATCTTGCAATTTCTCACTATCCTCGCATCTCAATTCGATTAATTTCTTTTTTAAATTGTATTTATTCATAACACTTCTTCGATTGAAAATATTTTCTAAAGCGTTCATCATTTGTTTGGCACTTTTGCATCCTTTCACAATTTCTAGAAAATTATCGCCTATGCACTGCACAATTAGTGATCTCGCTTCTGCATCCTTCTTCTTTTCATCCGCCTTAACATCCTCACAGGCCAATATATCGCTAAGGCCTTTCTCCTCCAACAACAACTCTAAACGAAATTTCCAATTGTGAAAATTATTTCCATCTTCTAGACGATATATCACGTTCTGTATTTTTGCTTGTGCCATATTTTGGTTTTGGAAGCTTTCTGCTTCAACAATAAACTGTTGTTTTAATAAATTTTTACATTAAATATGAAGTTGTCAAAAAATATATTTTCGAAAATTTTCTAAATTTTTTATTCAAACCGCTAAAAAATTAGGAATATGGGGGAACCCATAACCTGTTAAATCCCTAATTTACCTTCTGCGTAGCTGAAAGTCTCCATATTCCTAAGTTTATTATACAAACAATATTTGCGTCCGTACAATTCTTTATTTCTTCATAAAGTAAAACTAACATGACAAGCAACATCAAATATCATCAAAGACAAAGTAGTCGACAGCATAAAACCTCATCATCCTTGTTGTATTCTTGCCGCACCTGCGGGTTGTTTCCTTGTTGTATTTTTGGGGCACCTGCGGGTTGTATCCTTGCGGAATTTGTTGTTTCCTTGTTGTATTTTTGCGGCACCTGCGGGTTGTATCCTTGCGGAATTTGTTGTTTCCTTGTTGTATTTTGGCGGCACCTGCGGGTTGTTTCCTTGTTGTATTCTTGCCGCACCTGCGGGTTGTTTCCTTGTTGTATTTTTGCGGCACCTGCGGGTTGTATCCTTGCGGAATTTGTTGTTTCCTTGTTGTATTTTTGCGGCACCTGCGGGTTGTATCCTTGCGGAATTTATTGTTTTTTTTTGTGGTACCTGCGGGTTGTTTCCTTGCGGAATTTGTTGGTGACACACCACTCACCTACGAAGAGCTGACAACAGTGTTTACCAAAATTGAGGCGGTCCTTAATTCGCGTCCTTTGTGTCCCTTGTCGCCGGATCCTAACGACCTTGAAGTACTTACGTCCGGTCACTTTATCATAGGAGACCCTTTGACTGCGGTTCCCGAGTATCCTTTGCAGGAAGTTGAAACTGAGGCTCACACGTTTTCAATTAGTGCAGCAAATGTTACAACACTTTTGGTCACGGTGGCACACGGAGTACTTATCGACATTGCAAACAAGGCCCAAATGGGCATCCCATTCCTCGCAACCTCCCCAAGTAGGCGATCTAGTTCTTCTTAGAGAAGATAATGTTCCTCCCTTAGAATGGCGGCGCGGCCACATCGTGTCCGTACTTCCCGGGAATAACAGCGTCGTGCGTGTTGTACAAGTTAAGACCGCTACGGGTGTCCTAACTAGACCTACGAATAGGATAATTCGCCTCCCCTGTGTTGACTGTTCAAATTAACTTATTTTCACTTGTTTATCGTAAACATAGTAATGTTTAGGGCGGGGGTATGTTCATTATAGTATTCGTTGACCCCCCACCCGCGCCACCCCGCGCCCTTGTTCCCTCTTATGATGACATTGACATACTGATTTGATGTGCACTCCTATTAACACGCGAGTGAGGTGCCTAATTAAAATGTGAATCCTGGAAACCTGTGCCGTGCCGTTATCCCGTGGGAATTCTCCTGGAGCTCATATCAGGTACGTGCACACAACGACGTGACATATATATAATATTATTTTGGAAATTGGTTATCCCTTAACCCCAACTTGAACAGGTAGATATTTTAAATAAATAATAAATGCCCTTCTGGCACATGTGTAACTGTCTTTACACATTAGGCCCATCTGGCATGTATGAACACCTTTATTTTAAATTAATATTTACAAAATGGGTAGTTTGCACAAATGTAACTTTGACAGAGAAAAATTGTGTTTTTCTCAGTCAACCTTTGACAACGGTATCTGTAAAGGTACTGAAACGTCAGGGAGGCTCAAATAATTAATATACGCGATATAATCAGTTTAAATTGTTTTATTTAAATGTGTGACAGTCGTGGAAACCGAAGAAAATATTACCCACACTTATTTGCGTATTTTTTTCATGCATTCATGCATTTAATGGTCCGTTCCCGCCATGTTGAGAAAAATAAATACGCAAATAAATATAACAAACCACCACCAAAATAACAAGATCTACCCGACACGTGTTTCGCTTCTACGAGGATATCAGGATTAGAAAAGCAAAATTCACATTTTCTCAGATTTCAATGCACTTCTTTCAAGTTTCACAAAGACGCAGTGTGATTGTTACATTTTCTCCGCTCCGTTTCAGTGGACAACAGACGGGCTTTAAAAGCAAATGTATCCAGGGACTAACCAAGTAGCATAATAGTCGTTTTACAGCTTCAATAAGCCGTAGAATGGCTGTATTAACGCGTATTCAGCCTGTCTGCTACACGGGGCTATTCGTTTTGGAAGTCGCCGTGTCGTATTCGGAGTTGGTCAAGCGACGAGGGCACTCGGATGCTAATTTCGACATTCCTACATGTATAACATGTACGAGTATGTATGTCGTTAAGACGCTTGCATATGTATGAGTTATGCGATGATATTACATGGGGTTGGGTTGGCAAAGGGATGATGGGAAAAATAGGGAATTCATGTGGGAATTGTGATAGTTCATGTTTTGTGTGACGTTGATGTTGAATAAGTTAGCAATAAGATTGTATATTTATCCGAAATTTTAAGAACAAATTATGACAAACAGGCTCAGTAAACTGCATTGCAGTTTGGCGAAACATGTAAAGTGTACCAGTTTGTAACTTTGTTTAGCTAGTGTCTTTATTCTGTGGTTTAGCATAATAAATAAAAAAATAAATAAAAAAATACCTTAAATTTACATGTTTACGGTTGTTTGTACCTTGTGCCAAAGTGATCATGTGATCTTAAAGATCGGACAGGCTATAATCAACATCATCATCAACCATAGAACGTCCACCGCTGGACACAGGCCTCCTCAATAGACTTCGACATGGGCAGGATAGAAGCGAACCGCATCCAGCGAGTCCCCGCAACTCTAACCAGGTCTTCCGACCACCTTGCGGGTGGCCGTCCTAATACACTGCGCTGTCGGTAAGTGAGCTCCGATCGAGACCCTTTCTGCCCCAACGGTTTGCTATGTCGATTCTTTCTCTCTTCCTCGTTCCTGATTAGATCTCGTAGAGAGAACCCGAGCATAGCTCTTTCGATAGCTCGCTGAGTGACTGAGCTTCCTTAAAAGATTGTTATATGTAGAGTAGACATGTGCGCCGCCGCGGCGCGGCGCCGCCGCCGCCGTTTTTGACATGCCGCCGCCGCCGATGAATGATCGGCGTGAAATCGGCGTGACCTTCAGTAATTTGTATTTATGCGGATTTAAATAATGTAACCTGTCCTGTACTTTATAAATAGATGATATGATATTTATTTTCTGTACGAGTAGGGCTGCCGGTTTTTCCCAGAATAGTCCTAGTTTGTAGGCCATCTGGAGGACGTCCGGGGGGGTTTTCAATAAGTGTTCGGGACACTTTTTATGTGAATAGAAAATAAAGCGTGTTTTTTTTTAATAATTTAAGAAAAAAAAGCGATTTACGCCAAATGTCCGATGTTACGGGTTTTTGTGTATGTACGATTAAAAATCTCGGTAGGTAATTGTAAAATGGAGTTGCATTGCCCCTCAAAATCGTGGTGTTCATGTTTTTTTTAATACTTGTTATCTGTAAAAGTCGGAAAACAATAAGGGTTATTTTTATTGTGGCACTGTTGTGCTGCATGCCCTCATCCTTACCCCCACCGCTCACTCAGGTCAGGTGTAATCCCTTAAACACTAAAAAAAATATTATTAAGCGGGGTAACTCATTAGTCAGTTTGTGTTGCGTGTGCGCGGTAGATTACAGTTTTAGTTTCTGGTGTATGTGACGTTTATTTTAAATTCATTATGAGCGAGGAACAAAGTGAAGACGGATCATCAGACATTCATAAATTAAAAGTAAAATGTTTAAAAATAAACCATTTGCATTGTAAAGCCAAACCAAGCTACTGCTGGAAGCATTTCGGGAATCTTATGGTAGAACAAGATGGGAAGAGACGGAGTGTGTCTCCTAAGCAGGTGTTTTGCATACCCTGTTTGGCAAATGCACAAAAAGAAGACCCGGACAGCTATTTTGGACGGTAAGTAAAGTACAAAAGTAGATTACCATGTGGTACCTATTTATTTTACCTCTATTAAAACTCTGTTTATTACACATAGTATTAGAATTAATAGGTCTATGTGCAACTAACTCAGTTTAGTAAGAAATTATAACACTAACATGGTATTAACTATGAAATCATTACTGCATTTATTACCACGCTTGGTTAAATAATAACTCATTGGACAATCTAATTTTAGCAGAAAGACGCAATTAAATAAAGTTTTTCAGAAGTTAAGCAAAACAAAAACTTATTTCTGACGTTTTCAACCGAAAGAATAACGTCCACTTTGTCATTTATTACTAGAGTCCATCTTTATACAAATAATAATAAAAAAAATCCTGACAGTGCGTCCTTATCAACAAAGTGAACCCTCTTGCATAAAATCGTCCCATTTTATGGTATTTATTATTATAATAACTTTACGATTTTACCAAAAATACTTCGATTTAAACTAATTGTTGATTATATACAAATTGTTGATATAACGTAAACTGTGATTTGATTATAGTCAGACCACGCTAACTCTGCACAGCAAATGAACTGTCAAACCATACAAACTGACTCACTTTGTATGGTTTGAGTTAGCGTGGTCTGACACTATTTTAGAAAAAAAAATGTTATATATTTTGATGTGATGTTTCACGTGTAATTTAATATTTAGAACGTTGATATTTAAGGGAATATTTAATTTTGTTACTTAGAAGTTATTGATCTTACATACAACATTATTATTCTGACTTTGATTTGATTTTTAAAATGTTTTTATACCACGTATTTAACTGATTTTCTCTCAAATCCAATAAAACATACCCATCAATATGTTTTTTCATTCACCTAACCCTGACGCCGATTTCACGCCGATTTCACGCCGCCGCCGCCGATTTTTTGACAGACGCCGCCGCCGAGCATTCTGCGACCGGCGCACATGTCTAATGTAGAGGTACTCTATAAATAATAAAAATAGTGCTGTCACAAATCTCCATTAAGATAAAGTTTTACGACATCTTTGCATAGCTCTGTCCCCATGACTGTGTTTTTATGTATGCTAATGACGTCGAAAATATCGTAAGTAAACCCGGAGTTGGCTTAATTTTTCTTCTAGAGCACTAGCATATAATATACGTACATCTAAGGATACCTCGCCACCGACGTAAACGGTTTTTAGGGTTCCGTAGCCAAATGGCAAAAACGGAACCCTTATAGATTCGTCATGTCTGTCTGTCCGTCTGTCCGTCTGTCTGTCCGTCTGTCCGTCCGTATGTCACAGCCATTTTTTTCCGAAACTATAAAAGCTATACTGTTGAAACTTGGTAAGTAGATGTATTCTGTGAACTGCATTAAGATTTTGATGCAAAAATAAAAAAAAAAAAAAATATATTGGGGGCTCCCCATACTTAGAACAGAAACTCAAAATTTTTTTTTTCATCAAACACATACGTGTGGGGTATCTATGGATAGGTCTTTAAAAATGATATCGGGGTTTAAAAAAATATTTTTTTTCTAAACCGAATAGTTTGCGTGACAGACGCTTCCAAAGTGGAAAAAAGTTGGTCCCCTCCCCTCCCCCCTCTTAACTTCTAAAATAAGAAAATGAAAAATTTAAAAAAAACATATGATGTACATTACTATAAAAACTACCAACGAAAATTGTTTTGAACGAGATCTAGTAAGTAGTTTTTTTAATACCTAACTTTGCACCTAATTTATATGGGGCGCTATACATACCAGGTGCAAACTTAACTTAACCACTTAGGGATGGAAAGTGTTTGTACGGAACCCTCGGTGCGCGAGTCCGACTCGCACTTAGCCGGTTTTTTTTTAAGACGTGACCTGAGCTGTATCAGGGCTGGTTAGCCCTCACTATCAGTAGTCGGACTTTGTGTGGGGATATAAACCGCTCATGGAATTATTGCACCACAGGAGTAATTACATGTAAACGCAGTAAACGTAACGCAATAGGCCTTTCCTTTTCTGTTCTACCATTTGTTTATACGACCAAAACAGAACGCTCTAGCAACGTATGGA
Organism: Apotomis capreana; assembly: GCA_947623375.1. NCBI lineage: Eukaryota > Metazoa > Arthropoda > Insecta > Lepidoptera > Tortricidae > Apotomis > Apotomis capreana. The sequence goes on from OX392519.1 coordinate 1,421,769, forward strand.
GCTCGTGCATTTTTACCGTGTTTTAACTTTGGGCTGCGGTGCACAATGTTGGTCGCTCATTCGTCTTCTGTCTCACTTGGTGCGTCTGACAGGCGGGTAGGCTACCCAAATATATGAGTAAGGGAGAGGGCTGGGTGGGGACGGAGCGATTTGTTCACCAAACACCTTTAAATGTAGTCGCTAAGACTAAACCCTTAAATAAAGCCTTTCGTCTAGTTTTTTACTTGCCTTTCTGTCTGGCTGTCCAGCCGCCCCTCTGTCTGTCTGTAAAATACAGGGCTAAGGCATTTTACTGCCTTTTAACTTCGGGTGACAGTAGGTACACGTTGCGTAATATGACAGGCGGGTAGTGGCGGCCGAATATAATGAGTATATAGTGGAGAAGACGAGTAAGGGTCGAATTGTAATTTTTTCCTGTCAGGTCAATCTGAAGCATTCAAAGAAAACAAATCTTACAAGGGCATCAACAGGCTATACACACTATGTTCTCCCGCTGATCGCTCCGCTCATGAACGAAATTTCACCACAACAGTAGGAAAACAAGGAAAACGCTTTTGAAAATTGTATTCACCGTTATTACAGTGGTCGGGCGTGAGGCGGCTTATCGCGACGCGTGGCAGCGAGAGGGTTAACGCCATAGGTGTTAGCGGTCATACCGGCCATTTTAGGTTTTCTTTGGAAGAAAAAGTTATTGACGTAATTACATCAAAATGGGACTTAATGACTTATATATGACGGGTCAGGCGTGATTTTATTTATTTCTAAAAGTCAGCACGTGAAATGAAATGAATTGAAATAATTTATTCAGTAAGTAGACCGCAAGGGCACTTGTACAAGTCAGATTGTGAATCTACCGGCACCTCCCAGGGGGAGACCGCTGTTGAGAAGAAAGCCGAAAGAAACAACAGTTAGTATTTTTTTCGTAAATTGCGTATTACGTATACACACCTTCGTCTGCGTAGAGCTTATCTCTCTACGGTAGTCGGATAAAAAGTATCCTATAACCATCATAGATGTTCATAGGACATAGATGATGTTCGTTTCAGGATTTTTTATAGCGCGAACAGAATCGTCTTTTCTTGTGTATGGCCGCGCGGTGCCATGCCTGTCTGGCACCATCTGTTGTTCAAAATTTCTTTGCTTCCTCATCACGCGAAATCGTCTCCTGGACGTATTTTAACCAATTTCGTTACAGGGATAGCTGGACATGCAAAGAAGGTTATAGGATACCCGACTACGTTAAAAAGTTTCACGCAGATGAAGTTGCGGGCACCCACTTAGTATGTCTATACATGTAGGAATGTTGAAATTAGCATCCGAATGGCCTTGCTCGCTTGACCGCGTTCGAATACCACATGTCGACTTCCAAAACTACTAATGTGAGATACTTTTGCTCCTAACTCCCTTATTCAAATACCGACCTACCAACCACGAAATAGAATGTAATTCCTTTGATACTGCCTGTATATTCGATACTATAGTACATCAAAGGATACCTAAGTACTTCTATTTCTTCTGAAATCGTTTTGAAAATCTGCGTTCTATTATGAAGAACTTATTTCAAGAATAATCGCGATGCTGGAATAGGCCTGTAGGCAAACCATTTTCTTTTTTTTTGAGTAGGTATGTCTATCGATGTTATTTTTTATTTAGCTCGAAATGTCTATATGGGACTAACTACACTTAGACTGCTCCAAAAGTCAGTAATGACCGTCAAAATTCAACATTCCTACGGAACGCTAGAAACGGAATGAATTAAAAACAATAAGTAATTTGCCATTTTCACCGTGAAAAGTGTGCTTAAGTTCATAATTGTCATACAATTATTGTTTTGTTAAATTATTATGAGGATTCTGAAAACAATTACAAAATACCTACCTACCGTACCTTTAAAGTCACATATTTAAAAAAGATATTGTTTTTTTTCTTTGTTTCATGATTATCACATATTGAGCTAATTTTATTCATATAACTTAAATGACTACAGTATGTTGTATAATCATTCGTAAATGCGTACTTATTGTCCCAAAACTTTAAGCGTACCTACCTACTGTAACCGTATAAATTTTATGCACAAGCATGCAAAAATAAATACTTAAATAATTGTATTAAATTTTTCACAAACCGTCACATAAATACAGTCTTATTCAAAGATCAAAAGAGAAAACTTTTTAGTCTCTTATTCTGACACAGTGTGAAAAAACATGCAAATCCGATCCAAACTTTAAACCATATTTGACCCCAAACCGCTACCTTTTCCGATCTCGTTACCCAAAGCTGATCCGCTGCCGGACCCCAAAGACAATCTCCAATTTAATTAGGAATTTTTGGGCTGTTGATTTTGAAAGTCAATTACGGAGTTCACCCTTTGTAGTTTAAAAACTCTTCAGCCATAATTTCCGGGTCTTTTTTGTCACATTTTGCTTACTGATTTAGACGACAAATGGTTTTTCTTTGCCGTGGGTATTTTGTATTAAGAAATAGATTTTCCCGTGGATTTGTTTGGGATAGAATGTATCGTATGAAATTTTACTTTATTTTTTTTATGTTTCTTTTTGCGGCAAACAACCTTTAACAAATCAGAAAAAAATATAGTTCATTTAACATAGTTAGTTCTTGCCCGAGAATGCGCGAAGCATCGCCGTTTCAGTTTGGACAAAACTATTTACTCTGGTATGGTACCTACATCCGGATGTCCAAGGGTGCGCTATGCACTTGTAAGATCATAGTGAAGTCATTAATGTCATAAGTAGAATATAAGTCGAATCGAAGCCCTGTTTAGTATCCTGTTGATCGCAATCCTCAACAGATTGTCATGAAATTTTATTTATATGGAAATTATTGACGATTCAGTTTATTGAATTTATTCAAAATGGTGGAAGTAGGGGGTTGGATCTGTACTGTGTAAAAACATACTGGCAAGGCCTACTCACAGAGCTACTAGTAGTAGGAATGAGCAAAACTTTAGGAACTGGCCAAAACGCTGCGGCGCTCAAACTGTAGGTACTTAACGAGCGCATTCCCTAATGGACGACCAACTTTATTTATAGTGCTCAGCGGACTTGAGTTTTAAGCGACGTTTTTAACCGACTACAAAGTAGGAGATTTTCAGTTCGTCGGGAATTCGGGATATATGATAAACGGGATATAAACATATACAAATGATTTTGACGTGACAACGTCTTATAAATTGGTTTGCCGGGTGACACTTCAAGAAACTGCGTTACGCTCCGCTCACGTTATGCGCTCACAATGAGAGCGAGTGAGAGGGAGAGAGTGAGAGAGATAGGCATACACACCGGTTCATGTCTTGCGCTTCTATTTCGCTTAGGCGCCTGCATACAAGTTTACACGTTGCCAGTTAATTGTAAAACGATTGTGTAGTGTGTATAAATAAATGTTTTAAATTGTTACTATTATTTCATCCTTCTTCCTACTATACGAATGAATATTCACATTAAAATTATTTTACCACTCAAAGTCGTTGTCACGTAAAACTTTCGCCCGTATACCGACTTTACAGGCAACCAATTTTTTTTTTATATATTTCTTCATTTTTTGTGAGTGTCACACATTAAAATAAACTATTTAAACGCGGATTATATCGCCTATATGCATTATTTGAGCTTCCCTGACATTTCAGCTACTTAAGCGTTACCGTTGTCAAAGGTTGACTGAGAAAAACACAAATTTTCTCTGTTATATTTGTGCATATGCGAGTGTGGTCTGTCATACATTGGCCAAACGTAGCGCAGCATGGCTACACGGGTTAGGAAGCATATGCTGTATAGCCGATATCAAACACCGTCGATGCGCAAAACCAAATACAAAACCAAAATTGATTCCTATTGAAAAAACTTGACTTTCATCACTATAGATAGTTTGACTATAGGCAAACTACTATGCAAAAAGACGATATTTAGTCCTGTTTCCTCTTTCAACGTCAGTTACCAAAAATATGTCGTTACCAATAAAATAAATACGTACTTACCACAAAAAAAACCGTAATATACCTTGCGTTATGGGTCCCAGACGATGATTTACATACTTATATAGATAATTATATACTTAAACTAGCTTTTTCACGCGACTTCACTCGCGACAATAAAAAAAAATCCAATAAGAATTTTGATTTGAAGACACATGAGCAAGCTACATACATTACTGTTCATGAGAAAAACATTTCGTGCCCAAATGTATTCCTGCTACTTTTCACGTTTCCCCCTGTGATTTATTAAGGCATGTATTTAAATCGATATCTGTATATTCCCTTTTTTCGATCAAAATATTTGAAAGTTTCACCAAAAATACTGACTTACTCACACACTAATTATGCACACTAAATAATGCGAATTCAATATACTATTTACAGGTATTTGCAAAACTGTTTTACTGGATATTAAAAAAAAAAAACTAACCTAACCTAACCCGGCCGAGTCGGATCTTAGTGTGCAGTGCGAGGATAATTAGTGTGCAAGTCAGTATTTTTGGTGAAACATTCAAATATATCCGATGTACGAACCATATTTTTGGTGTGAATTCGGTTAAAAAGGTCATCTCGTTTTGTATGATGTTTAAGTTTTTTTTGTAGGACATGTTCAGTTAATCAATTGTTTTTTTGCACAGCATTCGTTTTTCTGGTATGCATTCAGTTAATTAGTGGAGTTACCTAGTGTGCTGAAAAATTATACAGATGTGCATTTAATAATATATATATATTAATAGTCATAGAAAATGCTAAAAACTTTTAATGGAAACTGTAGACGTTTAAAATTAAATATTCGGTATAATCGGAATACGTGGTATAAGTAGGTACACTTTGTCCCTTGGCTTCTCCCGTTAAAATCGTGCCCGTCACAATGTATGTACTTCCCTAATTAAGTGATTCTCAATCTAGCGCCGTTGCCAAATTTGGGTGTCTAAGTTGCGCATTAACAAAACTGGTACTTTTTTTGTTGATTTTGAAAACAATATCATTTTTAGTGCCAATATGGTTCTTTCACATAACCAGTTTTCATCATGAATATAAGTGTGCCTATAAACTGACCATGAAAAAATGCTCGTTCGGTGATAGAGCCAAAAAATTGCACTTTTTTCTATTTCCTCTTATAAGTATCGTAATAAGGCTATACTTCTCTATCAAAGCGAGTCAGGCCCTTGACTTAAGCACGTCGATTATGTAGCATAATTGATTGACAATTCGGGTCTTGTCCAGTATCCGAGTCTAAGATCCGAGAAATACAAAAAAAATATGCACTAATACTGTACTCGGCGATAAATATTGCACGTCCATCTTTAGCCCTTAATTTGACAAATGATGACAAAGGTCGCTAGTTCAAGCCTCGTTATGGTAAAATAAAGCAAAAGATTCTGGTTCGAAAAAAAAATGGAAAAAGATGGCCAAAGAATTTGTTCACCCTGCCATACACGCCAAATTAAGGGTTAGAAAGAACCGAACACTGGCGACCGTCCATCAATCATCGTTTAAAATTAAGAGGAATGAACGTAAATACTTTCACGTTTATAATTTTATTAGGATTATTTATATAAATGTTAAGTATCCTATCTTTGCATACTGAGTTATTTACTACTTTATACTCAGTTACCAAGCGGAGGTACATAATCAAAGCTCGTAGGTACTATTTTCAGATGATGTGCGTATCGGAACGTGATACCTACCACTCACTCGCTCAATCACTCGTTTGACATGTCTTGCCAGATGGGTGTGTGACGTTTGTCAAATCAAATGTGATTGTTTCAAATAGGTAAAATTTTATGTATTTGATTCTTGAAATTACGCGATAATCGAATTTTGCGGATACATGTTCCCATATCAGAATTTATTGTCTTTTTACAAAGAATAGTTTGGTATGCGTTTCGTGAAGGTCTATCGTAGGTAGATTAGTTTACGTCAAAACGATGACATGTAGGGAGTTGTTGCAACTACAATGATTTGCTCTCCATACAAAGTTTAATCCCGTTTTTCGTCCCTAAAAGGGATAAAACTTGGTATAAATGATAGCCTATGTCCTATTCTGATATATAAGGTACATAACTGGAAAGTTTCATCATAATTCATTAAGTAGTTTTTGAGATTAAGTGGAACGTACATCCATCCATCCATCCAAACTTTCACGTTTATAATATTATTATTAGGATACATATAACAACTATGCCCCAAGCACAAATATTCGAGTTCAGCACACAAATATTTGTCCTAGGCGGGATCGAACCAGGGACCGTTGCGCCAACCGCGTCGTCATTTTATACAATGCCATTGTCTAAAAGTACAATCAACTACATTTTAAAACAGCGTTAACTCAAGGGAGCTATGAATAAAGTTGCTCGTCCATTATGGACGGCGCTTGTTAAGTGCAGTTTGAGCGCCGCGTTTTAACCTAACTTTTTATAATACTACATGATACATCTATAATATTATGTACCTACTTATAGCCCCACAGTGTGTTTAATAGCCCACGCCATACTGCGGTTTTTTTGTGGTACTAATGTATTTTACTGGAAATTTTGTACGTTGAAAGTCGGTGAATGCCACTAATGTAAACAAAGAGGAAATGGGTAAATAATCAGCAAATACAAGTCATTTTAGCATAATAAAGCCAAAACTATCCACTGTAATGAAAATATATATATTTTTAATATGATTCAGTATTTATTTCGTAACAAGAACGAAGGATTGAGCAGCATTCCGGTAAACAATATTTTGAATTTGTTTGATGACAAATCCTTGACAAATAACTACTGACGTTTAATAATACAAATATATGATGAATGCACATATGCCATATGTTGTACTACTACTGTTTGTAGCGCCACTATCCCTGGACTGGACCGACACTGGATAGGCTATACCTATATCTTCGACACGCCACTGGTGTCTATAGCAATCCTATAAAACAAATCAAACCACTTAAGAAACTTAAAGAAAAAACGATTAAGCAATCAAAACACCATTCAACACCCTTCCTTATTCCCTCAATATAAAGCAAACTCTCGCTCAACGCTTGTCACTCCACGGGCATATTAGATTAGTTTTTGACCTTTGAAGAAGTTTCGAGCATAGTTGTATAAGGGTTCTACAACGGGAACACTTACAGCTATTTGGGGCAAGTTTGGAGTTTGCGAGCAGGATTCAAAGTAATATGCGCATTATACGGAGGTGTTTAAAGACTGAGTTACCTTATGTAAGTACCTTAGGTTCTAGAGGTTGCTTTAAACCTAGATGCTGTGAGAAGTTTCAAGTTCTGCGTAAGTATTTACGAACCTGTTAAACCGACTACAAAAGAATGGGAGATTCTCAGTTAGTTGGGATATAAGATGAAAGGGGATATAGACGCATCTGCACAGCGCGTTTGGCGCAGTTTGTAGAACACCTGCCTGCTGAGCCGGCGGTTCGAATCCCGGCCGGGGCAAATAATTGTGTGATGAACTCCAATACTGCCGTCATATCGAAATAGGGCGCTTCTACATAAACTTGAAAACGGAGAAAAAAAATATTTTGTAAATTTGAAATTAAAAAATTCGCTGCGTGAAAGAATATAAAAAATGTGATACTTTTTTAATGCAAAAACGTGTAGAAGCATTTGAGCTATACGGATTGATATGCAAAATCCAATTTGGATAACATTTAATAATAAATAAATGATATTTTATCTTTTCTCTTAGTAAAAAAAAATACAAATAAATACTTTTATAAATACTACAGTAAAAAGACGTGTCTGGCTAGAAACGTCTTTTCAGCGTAGTAATTTATTAAAACTTCTTTTTTACTTAGCAATAATACGCATAGCGCATTTTAGTTAACGAAATAAAAAGGACGCATATAGCCATTAAATGATTTTTAACGTAGGTTGTAAGTAAAACATCGACCTACTTAAAAAGAAAAAAGCAGATACGTCTGTAACGCATTTTGATTTTTGATTTTTTACCAGCCCTAATACTTGGTACATTATTGTTGAAGTGAAGGAAGTAGGCAATTGCTTTTTTTTTAGTTACGTTACCTACAAATAAGTTTTAGTTTTACCGCTTTATAATTGTCAAAACGGAATTCTTGCATTGACGACTTTTTATTTGTTTTAATAAAAAGTACAAGTGTATTTTCTTTCCGAAAACGTCAAAAGCTATTTGAAGCAACTGATTTTAGCTTATGTATGCCTTTTCTATATGGCCGTTTTGTTTTTAATGATTGTACCTGTCTCCTTTGAAGAAAATGTATATTTTAATACGACAACCCATTAAATTTAAAGAAAAGCAAACTAATATATTTATGTATGTTTATTACAGTAGACTCAAAATATACACCAGACATCAAAGCAAGAATAGGTTTAGCAAACGTGGCTGTTAAAAATAAAAAATAATTTAATGACCGCAAATATATCCCAGACAATAAAAAATAACAAACGATTTTTTTTATGGGGTGCATAGTTTTCTATGGGTGTGAAAATCGATCATGACGCAAAGGCAAGGGAAGGTACGGAAAACCTTCGAAATGTGGTGTTGGTGAAGCATTTAACAGTAAATGGTTGAACACCATAAGTCCGGTCCGGTCCAGGGATAGTGGCACTACAAACAGCTTTCATATGGCAATAATGTGCATACGTTATATTATTAAACGTCAGTAGCGATTTATCACAGACCAAACTGAAAACATTTTTTACCGGAATGCTGCTCAATCCTTCGTTCTTCTTGCGAAATAATTACTGAATTCTATTGAAAAAACTTGACTTTTATCACTGTGAACAGTTTTGGCTTTATTATGAAAAAAATACTAAAATGGAATATCTAAAAAGTCCTGTTTCCTCTTTGTTTACTTACATCAGTGACATTCACTGACTTTCAACGTTAGTTACCAAAAATGTGTCGTTGTCAGTAAAGTAGTACCTCTAAAGAACCGCATTATGGCGTGAGTTGAAAAACACCCTGTTAGAGTATACATACTATATCAGCTACACCGACAGCAGTTTGAATCTTAAATTTATGATGATAATTTAAAGAAAACCTTAAAATTTCCTTCAACTGCCTGGACGCATCTGATTGAATTGATATCCAACCGTGAGCCCCCTTTACCCCGTACACTTAACTTTACTACGTAGAAAAGACGGTACTGACACTTGCGCCTGACTTATTGTGGCTTAAATGGTGATTTCACTAAGATGAAAAGGCGCAACTACGCAGAACCGTCTTTTCTTCATATTATCGTGTAGAAGCGCCATTTATTTTTATGAAAATGTCCATATTTTTCTAAAATAATAAAACGCTTTTGCTTAGATGGGTCTTTTTATTTTAGCATACATCAGAAATGCCTTTTCTCATTCGTTGTATACGCGGTATCCCGCAGATACGTTCTTTTTGATTGTAGGTTTCACAGGGTTCTGTTCATCTTTAGTAAAATTTAAAAATACTGGTAGATCCGTCTTTTTTTGCTGATTCCGAATATGTATAGAACTCATTTTTGACAAAAATGTTAGATGCGCCCTTTTTCGATATGACGGCAGAATATTTGTGCTTGGGTCATGGTTGTTCTATGTATTTAAGCATGTATTTATATGTAAGTATGTATATCGTCGTCTAGTACCCATAACACAAGCCTTCTTGTGATTAATTTGGGACTAGATCGATTTGTGTGACTTTGTCCGATATTTATTTATATATGTAGATATCCGACTATGCTGATAACAAAGAGTTAACTGGAAGAAATCCCTTACAGGGATAAGTTCGCCTTTGGCATATATTATCATTAGTATAATGTCCTTGCTATGTATATGTATATTTTAATGTACAATAAAGAGTTTACATACATGCATCCATACATACAAAGAGGGTACGATGATACCATTTTACCCTCCTCAAAGTCGCGGGCACTTTTACATAATAAAATGATGACATAACTATGGATAGTGGAGAAGCGATCTCATTTACTAACGTAATAGGGAACAAGAAACTGCGGGGCCATAAATAACGTACCTAATCCGCGAGTATGGATTGTACTCTAGAGATTACACGCGGGATGGGATGGAACAGGGAAAAATACTAGGTCGGATAGTTTTGGAGTTGGGATACTGCGCAACAGGGAAAAATAACAGGACAATACATATATGTAACAACAAATTAGCAGCAGTATGAGGCAATGTACATACCTGTGCTAACTCGGGGCACGTTCTAGGGATAGGATATCGATAAAAAAGATGTCGATATAATTAAATTAATTATATGTGCTCATTGAACATTCTCGATTACCTACTATAAAGAGGTTCGATGTCATATCTGATATCGAACCTCTTGAATTAAGGTAATTAATAAAAGTTTGAGGATGTCATTTCAATCAAAATGTCAATTTACGTATATTATGAAAATTATTTTAAAATAAACATGTAAATACACGTTTAATATTTTTTATTTTTTTTATTTGAAGATGTGGAGAAATAAGTAATATTTATTTATGTTGATGACATTTAGATGTTGACAGTAACATCGATATATTTGTTTGTTGATAAAATATTTTGCTACGTCACTTTCGTATAGGTGCCCCGAGCCGAGTTATCCCAGGTATGAATGTATTTTCTAAAGGAGGACGATTTTAGTCACTAAGCTTTAAAATAAGAGGCAATAAATATATAAATATTTATTTACATAATCGTTTTTTAGAGATTCACATTCCCAAAGTAGGTATCTTTAGATAAGAATTAAATGTGTTTAAGTCTAGTTATTACAATACCTACAATATTATTTGAAATAGCTAATAAATTTAATCTCTATTTTTAAAACTAGTTTGTATTCTTAGCATGCTTTCATTATGGAATCTTTAGTATTTACTCTGAATATTAAACAAACTTATCAAATTACTACGCAATATCTTAACTTTTGATACCAAATGTTTCAGAATATCACATTGAGGTTATTTCGAATTTATTTCATTTAAAAACAATTGAGTTTAAATCCTCGTAATTTCTTGTTTTATTATTTTGAATTTGTATAATTTTATCCCACTTTATTTTACGAGGTTGTGTTTTGTTTAGTTTGAGTTTCTGATTTAAGTATCCAAGCCAGGTATTTATCATTGTATCAGTTGAAATCTGTTCTAAGAAAAAAATCTGGTTACGAAATTAAATAAATTTTAATATTGCTTGACACTAATAATCCAGTATGTGATGACAAACATGTTCAATAAAAACGTATTTAAGCACATAAATCTTTAATACTTGATAGTATTTATTTACAAGTATTTTCTTTTACTCCTTGCTATAAGTTTGATCTTTGTTACTATTCTATTTCCATTTATTTTTAACCGATATTGACGATGCATGATAGTGTAGCTGCTTACTGAGCCGGCGGTTCAGGGTTCAAATCCCGGCAAGAGCGAATATTTGAGTGTTAAACTCGAATGGTTGGTGTTTGTTATATATTTATGTATCTATATAAGTGTGTACTTATATCGTCGTCTATACTATCCGCAAAACAAAGTGGCAAGTCAGGCAATAAACGTCAGTTGCCGTAGGGGTGGTAACATGTCGATAACTTATGATATACATCGATATAATTTTTATATTTTTATTATAGATTTGTGTGAGGTTGTTCGATATTTAATATTTTATTAATTAAAATATAACATACCTTCCCCTCTGTATAGATTAGATTAGATTAGATTATATTTATTTCACACATATAGGGATACATTATAAATTACACATAGTCAATTTACACGAATCTACACGGTGATCGTCAACATAATAAACAAATTAAACAGATTCAGCAGGTCATAATTCATTAGATAATTAAGAAAAAACAATGTCAGAAATTAAAAACAATATACCAATTTAAATAATGTCGAATAAATATGTCAATAAATTCACTTAATATACAAATTAAATGTCAACAGTCACCACAAAGGATCGTCGCCTACACTAAAATACAAAACATTTTATCTAAATATGTCAAGATAATCTTTAACTGAGTACAAAGGATTTTCCAATAAAAGGTTTCTCAATTTACACTTGAATACCATGTCAGATGGTTCATTCCGAAGATCGGCGGGTAAGCGTTCATAGTAGGTCGGACCGATGACTCGCGGGTTCTTACCTGCAAGTGCCATTCGTCGCGGGACGGTTCGAAGTCTCCCCGTCGATCGAATCTGCTTACCACAAACCTCGACACGCTTAAGCATTGGCAGATTGTTTCTTACGAACAGCAACACTTCAAACATGTATACTGAGTAGTGCGTCATAATTCGATGCGTTACGAAAAGGTCCCTGCATGGATGTCGTGGTTGCACACCGGCTAGAGTACGTAATGCTCGCTTCTGTATGATAAATACTCGATTGGCATCCGTAGAGTTTCCCCAAAGGAGTATACCATATGACATTAAGGAGTGGAAGTGAGCAAAATAAACCGATCTTAATGAAACTACCGATATTAGGGGTTTTAGTTTCCGCAACGCAAAAGCCGCACCACTCAGTCTGTCGCACAGCGAATCGACATGGCACTTCCAGTTAAGATTAGAGTCTAACATAAAACCTAGAAACCTGGTTTCGTTGCATAACGGCATCGGGAGATCAGATAAACAAGGAGGCAATGAGATATGCCGTCCCGAAAAACCATTATGTTGGATTTTGTTACATTTAGGAGCAACCCATTTGCGGAAAACCACCGTTGTAACTGTCTACACACCTCGCTTATGCCATCGCCGAGCTGCTCGTACGTTCGCGCACTAACTATGACCGTCGTGTCATCTGCGAACAGCACGGACAAACCAGTTGTTATGGCGGACGGGAGATCGTTAACGAAGGTCAGAAACAACGTATTTCCCAGGGCTGATCCTTGGGGGATTCCTGATGTGATATGGCCAACGTCAGACTCGAATTTTTCGCCATTTGTGGACAGTTTTACCACTTGTCTACGGCCCGACAAAAATGACGTAAACAACCGATGGGCTGGGTCCCCTACACCATAATGACGCAATTTGTTCAAAAGCAGTTTGTGACTTATTATATCAAAAGCTTTCGATAAGTCGCACATAATGCCGGCCATCTTGTGTCTGTCATCAAGACCTGTAAGGATACAATCAAAAATCTTGTGCGCTGCACTTGTCGTAGACATGTTCCGCCGATATGCAAACTGATTTGGTGTTAACAGGTCGTTCGCCTCTAGGTGTGTCATTAAGCTAGATGATAACAACGATTCAACTATTTTAGAGATAGTCGGTACTATGGTTATGGGCCTGTAGTGGTTTACATCTGTCCTATCGCCCTTCCCCTTGTAGACAGGACATACCCTAGTACTCTTAAGCACGTCAGGGTATATACCAGCAGTGAACATCTCATTTATTAATACAATCAAAATGTTAGAAACGACTGGCCAGATACATAAGCTACGTCGCTCGTATACGTCAAGCTGAGAACAAGCTCTCTTTCAAGCGCTTGGTGCGCAAGCACCTTTTGGAGAATCTTCGACATTAAATCTCGTCGTAGTCATTTAACAGCAGGAACCCTATATATATAATCCATATTCATATATATTTATACTCATATATATATATATATATATAGTATAAATAAATATAATATATATATATATATATATATATTCCCATAAATATGTATTTATCAACGTAACTAGTGTTTTTTTGTTTCGACATTTGCATCGTGTGTATACACGTATTGTTGTACACCCTTCCCGCACCTATAATGTCTCTATTTGACCTTGTGGTTGACTGGTAGAGAATGCCTCATGGCATTTAGTCCGCCATTTGTACTTTTACTTATGTTTTTTGTGCAATAAAGTTTAAATAAATAGATAAATACCTGGATTCATAACAGCTGTTCCTAGACGAATGGCTACCAATATAATACCTACCCCGCTCGCACCGCAGCGGCAACCGCAAAAAACATCGGCTACCAAAGGCAAAACCATTTGCGTGTCATTTAATTACACTTATGTCTATTACCGGTTTGCACTATGTGACAGGTATTGAATCTAGTAACGATGTCGAAACTACATATCTATCTATCAGCCACAGACGTCCACTGCTGGGCATAGGGTTCCCTCATAGCTCGCCACAAAGCGCGATCAGACCACATCCATTGATTTCCCGCTACCCTCACAAGATCATCCGTCCATCTAGTCGAGGGCCGTCCCACGCTGCGCTTTCCTATACGTGAAGTCTTCACAAATTACTGGTACCTTGGAATTTTTCTCAAGACATTTTTAAAAACGGAACCCTGCATAATTTACCTTCGCAGCCCCACTGCTCTCTTGATGAAACTGCCTACCCGACCGAACTGCGTACAGATTAAAACCATTTCGATTTCACTTTCGCATTTTTGTTTTCTGCCCTCTATTTAATATTTTGTACAAAAAACCGTACATTTTTATTTATGTAAGCGCGACTATTTTAAGTTCGAGCGACGACATTCGTAGGATATTAAGTGGTAACTGGAGGAGGACAGCTGAAAATCGAGCTATGGCATGCCATGGGAAAGGCCTATGTCAATAGTGGACTGATTACAGGCTGATGATGATGATGATTGATGATGATGAAAAAACTGAATCGATAAAAAAAATCTACAATAATCGAATCTGCTTACTAAATTTTAGGAAAATCGCTTGAAAATTCGCATTTTCTCTTCCGGGTTCACTCGGTTAAAAAAGTTATGCTAGCTCGGCTTATTCGAGTGACCTTTGCCCGTTTATTCCATCTTTATTCCAAAGACTGGCCCGTCTCGAGCCGTTCCCGGGAACCGAACAGCCACCGCGGCCGCCGCCATTTCTCTATTTTATGGGCATGAGTAGAGCTGTTAATCCTTTATACAAAATTCACAGTAGACAGTTTGAAAACTGTACGGTTTTCTTTTTAGTACTAAAGAGCATGTTAAACTCAATATAATTGTTCAGTAAGTTTAACTTATTATATCCCGAATAGTTAAGAGTCAGAAATTATGTTGAAGTATGTTTTCGGAAAACTTTTCAATAGCACTCATGTAGTTGATGAATAGTGTACTACAGCTGGAAAGGGTTAAACTATAAGGAAGTAAGTAAAGTAAACTAGAAGTTAGTAATAGTAACCATTGACACGATTGATTAAATATGATAAGCGAGACCAAGCCAAAATAGAAACGTAAAGAAATCTATTATTTATAATATATATTATGCTGGGAAGATAGACAAAGAGCTATAGCTTCATGTAGCCAACGTGACTGCAGTGCTCCCTAGTACAATTAACATCAAATAACATCTTTGTATCATCAAACTAATTAACACAATGTCCTTCTAGTCTTAAGTTATAACATATTTTTTATCACAGCGAGCGCAGACATCGCTTACTCCTACTATGCCCTCTACACACAGTATCTGCAACGATATTCATCCTGCTCGTTTGCCTTACTAAAACTTTAATGTTTACTGTAACCTTTGTACAGTAGGCCCAGTATTTCATTCTATCGAATCATGGACTCCCTACCTAATTTATAGAGTAATTTGGGGCAGTAACAAATCGCCTTTGAAATGCCAGATTAAATGGATACTTGTATGGAATTCAAATGAACTAATGGCCCGAGGTTTGTGGTTGTATAAGGATTCCATTTCGTATTAGTTGTCTATCCTTGGAATTATGCATTCTTTGCCCTTGATATTATGCCAAGAAATATACATATGTGACGGCCTTCAAGGATCCTTCAACAACTGCTTATTTCTATTTGGTCCTATGGTTGATTGGCAGATAATGCCTTACGGCATTAAGAGGCCTTATTCCTTTTAAAATGCTGATTGTTTAGGCATTTTTCCCTATGTTCAAAACATGTTTCTTAACATATTATTGATGTTACTACCTACAACAGGGCTATTTGGATTTATTGGTTTAGGTATATTTGAAATCTACAGTTTGAATTTTATTGTTCATTGATAATTTTTGTTTCAAAAACTACTCGAAATTTACAAAATTCACGCGGAAAATTGTTTTTTTCAACCTATATTCGACTGCACACAATGACAGCATGAAATAACTATGTTACTACCTAGAACTCGGGGTTAAGTATTATTCACTTCAAAAAGTTGGTGGCAATTATCAACATATTTGTCATAATATGAAAAAATTTTTTTTTAAAAGGAATAAGGCCTCTTAAGTAGGTCTTTTGTCTGATAAGGTTTTAACAAATAATATCTCTTAACTATTTGAAACGTACTTTCCACGAACAAGTCGAACAACACAATAAAAATAAGCATAAACTGAGTTATAAATCAAATATTTACATACTGAAAATAATTTAAAAACGTGTGAAAGACTGTGGCGTGGTCCCAAAGACGCTGGCAGCATTTTAATAAGGTATATAATATTCATTGCTTTTTAGAGTACTTTGCACCTCGTTTGTATCTGGCGCCATACCATAATACCAGTGCAAACTTAACGGGACCAGTTAAGATGGGATAAGTACCTGCACGGAAACCTCGGTGCGCGAATCAGACTCTCACTTGGCCGGTCTTTTTAAAACTAAACTCTAAACAAAAGTAACAAAAAATATCAATTTCTCTCACAGGTTTCACAACTGTCCGTATTCATCACGAATAGGAATAAAAAGTTACCCCGATATTCAATTAAATGTTCTCGATGGTTCTCCCATCCGGCAACTTTTCGCTGTCCATACTCGTGCAGCTATGGCCGTTTTCGTTGTTTTTCTAATAATACCGAGTACTTTTTCAACTATCATTTGTTTATGAAAACAATTTTATACAGGTTTTCACATGTGTTTTTACACAAAAGGCTTGTGATTGCCCTTACCATGAGTTTTCACTGACAGTAATCGCTGGCGACTGCGTAAAGCTATTTTCATCACACTTGCTCGTAAACAAGTTCAACATTACACTGCACATGTAAACCACATGCTAGAAAGCCGGGCGGTAAATCGTATATTACGCCCAAAGGCGGTAAGTCGTATATTACGCCCTGGGTGGTAAGCAATTTGGGTATTCATTACTACTACTTTGTTTTATTTCTTTCAAAGTGTGATGAAAAACGTCGTACGTGACTCTGGTGGTGAAGGAATTCCAAACTCGTGTCATTAAAGCCCTCGCCTTCGGTTTCGGGCTTCTAATAGACACTCGTTTGTAATTCCTCGTTTACCACCCTAAGTATTATAATTATGGGGAATTTGGTAGTGTTTTTCTATAAAAGAAGGGACAACTTTTATAGAAAAACACTTTACCAAATGCTTCAGTTCATAGAATTTTCATTTCATAGACAAATTTTTCCTCTGATGCCATACGTTTTTCAGACATCTTGAAAATGTCAACCTACCTACGAAGTGACCGTTAGGGGCGCTGCACTAAGCCAAGCATGCTCCATCTTAGGCCTTATTGTCACTTAACATCGGGTGCAATCGAGGTTAAATGCATGGCTATTTTGAATTTACAAAAAAAAAAAAAAAAAAAAAAAAAAAAAAAAAAAAAAAAAAAAAAAAAAAAAAATAATAATAATAATAAAAAAAAACCATCTCCACACACATCGTTTACGCTGTCGATAGTGAGTACGGTCACGTGAACTTATGGTAAGGTTGATATTTTGTAGTGCTACTCGATTCTGTCTGTATCTATGTACATCATGTGTCTGAACCATTGTTCACATTATTATTTAGCTTCAACTGGCTTCAAACACCGATGGTCCTAGTATGGTGGTTTTTGGGGTTCTGTACTTCAAAAGGAAAATAATAAGTTTCTAATATTTTCTTCGGTTTCCGCGACTGTCACACATTTTAATAAAACAATTTAAACGGATTATATCGCGTATATTAATTATTTGAGCCTCCCTGACGTTTCAGTACCTTTACAGATACCGTTGTCAAAGGTTGACTGAGAAAAACACAATTTTTTAACTTTATTTAACTTTGACAGAGAAAAATTGTGTTTGTGTTATTTAAATAAGTTTCTGTCAAAAATTTCATTTTTGTGACAAGCTTTTATAGCCGACTGTACTTTTCTTTGAACATCCATCAATTGCTCACAGAGACGATTCTAAAGAGCCCAAGCTCGATATGATTGCTTTATTTATTACGGAGTTCCTGTAGCCACCTTCCAGCTCCATCATCAGACCAGCTTCACGTCATCATAATATTGCATTGTCACGCGATTTGCATATTCGTGCAAAATTTCAGCTTATTCGGAAACCGGAAAGTGGGTCTTTAACTTGCAAAGTTCCATTACAACGGGACAGTTGAAAGTAAATAAAAACTTGTTAAAAAAAAACCGAACCCTTATTAAGATCACTTTGTTATCCAACTGTCAGTCTGTCTGTCTGCCAAGGCCCTTTATCTCAGGAACGCGTAGAGGTGTCAAGTTAAAATTAACTCTATATTCTTAAATCTAAAGTCCCTTGAAGCTGTGAAAAATCAAACTTCTAGGTTCACGTAAAAAAAGATACGGCCGTTTATGCCGCAAATAACATATATTTCGAGACTTTTACCAGGTAATCACAATTTATAGGGTTCCGCTGACCTAGAATTATGAAATGTCCAAGTGATACCGTTTATACGGCAAGTATAGGGAAAAATCTGAAAATTATACATTTTTTATTAAAACATATTTTGTGAACCCGGTTGCGTTAACTTTGCACCTCATTAGCATCCGGCGCCATACATACCAGGATAAACTTAACCCGATCTTCTATAATATAGTATAGATAAAGCAATCCTATCTAATCGTCTTAGTGAGTAATTGATGGGATGTCCAAAGAAAAGTACAGTCGGTTATAAAAGCTTTTCAAAAAACGGTCGTTCGTTTTCGACAGAAACCTATTTTATTATATTATTATGAAGCTCAGATAATCACAATCATTAACTTCTTTATTAAAACGATAATAAAATAATTTCAGGTTTTTTATATAAAAACCTCAGCAAAGTATTAGAGTCACAAATACCTACCAAAAAAAACTAAAACCCATTTATCGTACGGCCAATTTAATATACCGACAGGAAAAACTATCCTTACTGGAGGAAAATTTTAAGTTCCCCAGAGGGTAAGACCTGCGTCGGCGGCCAGAAAAACTGGTGATTTAAACACCGCCGCCCGGCATAAATCACACCCTGTATATCCCGTATAAGTTGTAGTTTATTTTGTATGTTCCCTGGCGTGTGATTAAAATGATCTGGCCGAAGGTCGGTCGGAGGTCAAATCAACATAACGTTCGACCCTTCCAACTTTTGTAATTCAAGCAGAGTTTTGGAACTGTGTGAGATTTTATTTTGATTTGGGGTTGTGTCAGTATACGTTTCCTCAAACATGCAATGAAATGTAGGCTTCGAAGTGTCACGTTTCGGGCGGAATTACTCGAGCGAACTGTAAAGGTTTTTTTCTCAAACATGCAATGAAATATTGTCTTTACGTTCCTTATAATAGGCTCGGAAGTATCGGTTTTTGGGCGCAACAACTCGAGAGGACTGTAAAGGGATTTCATACTGCTTTTCAGGCCTAGGCCTGCAAAGTAACTTTTTTTTGGTTTCAACAACAAGGTCATTCACACAGCTGGCTCGTTTGACAAAAAGCAGGTTTTGTTTTTAAAGGTTGGTTGTTAGACTAAAATGTCCTCCTATTTGTCAATTAATAAAATGTTGTTCTTTGAAGTATATTTTTTTATTTCATTGTATGTTTGAGAAAAGCACTATACATGCCTCGTCGTGAAAACGGATTCCCGGCCTCGTATCACTACTTGTATATACCTACTTGGCCGGAAATCCTCATTTTCCCGGCCTCTGATGTAATGTACCATTTTTTATTGCATATGTTTGACAAAAGCACTATACTCGTACATGCCAGTAATTTGAATAATATTATTATTATTAAAGCCTATTCCTTAATATCATACAATTTCATACATTTACATGAGAAATAAATTATAATATTTGAGTTAACATTCCATTACATTATTTTTAATTGATATATTATTATTGAGCTAATTTTATTTATTAATATTATTTCATTTCATTTATGTCACACTATTATAAAGGACCTCTCGACGAGTATAGGCCTCCTCCATTTTTCTCCACTCTTCTCTAGATTGCGCTGTTACGATCTGCCTGGATCTCCTGCGATCTTTTTAATGTCATCCTTCCATCTTTCCATCGGCCTGCCGCGTTTTCGCTTACCAGGGGGGCCAGCCCATGTAGTTACTCTCTTAGTCCATTTATTTTCTTTAATACGTGCGATATGGCCCGCCCATCTCCACTTGAGTTTTTGACAATGTAATAGAGCATCGATGACTTTTGTCCTTGATCTTATTTCAGTACTTATGGCGTTTTTTATCTCTACGTTTCAAATTTAGTATACTCCGCTCCATGGCTCTCTGACAAGTTACAATTTTTTGTTTTTTGTACGTATTATAAATCCACGTTTGACTTTCGTACGACAGACAAGGTAGGAGACATGAATCAAGGATTTTCTTTTTTAACCGTAGAGGTAAATTAGATTTTAGAACTTCTTTGTTACTCCAAAACTTGTTCCATGTCATATTTATGCGTCTTTTTAATTCGTCACGGTGTCTCGACTTCATGAACGATATCTGTTTACCCAGGTACACGTATTCTTGCACATACTCCAATGGTCGGTTCTCCACAAGAATGGGTATTTGTGTTTAATTCTAAGCCAATATTGCGACTTGTAGAGTTTAGTTCATTTATCATCCTCTCAAGTTGTGATGCAGTTTCTGAGAATAACACGATGTCGTCAGCAAATCTCAGGTTGCTCAAATAATTTCCTTTTATATTTATACCTTTCTGTGACCAATCGAGCTTCTTCATGATATTTTCCAGTACAGTTATAAATAATGTAGGAGACAAGGGGTCGTCCTGTCTAACGCCTCTACAAATTTTTATTTCGGGACCTTTTTTATCTAACTTTACTCGACTAACGCTTTTCTTGTATTATGTCTTGAATTAGTTTGATTGTTTCTAACGGTATTTTATAATCTTGGAGAGCTTTCCAAATACTGTCATGAGACATAGAGTCAAAGGTTTGGCGTAGTCAATGAAAGCCAGGTAGATGGGGCGTCTTTGTTCTTCATATTTCTCAATGACTTGATCTAAAACGTGTATATGTGATCTGTGGTCGAAAAATGTTGTGTGAACCCTGCCTGTAATAAATAAATAAATGCCTTAGCCTCCGTTAGGAAACTTTTACACCCCATTGTCGTTCTTCGAGTCATTTCATTTTGCTTACCACATAGTAAGAGTTCTTGTTCTGGGATTTGCTTTATTCCTAATTTTTTTTCAGTCAATAACCTTAATTCAAAATGTTAAAAATCCCACCATACAAGTAGCTGGTCATCATGTGGCTTTAATTTAATGAGTGCGATAAAAATGCTACTAAACCTGAACATAACAACAAAATTTTGAATTCTTAGCTTCAATATTGGCTGAGATCCTGTCACTTTTTGCAATAAAATCTTGGGAACCCATCAGAATTCTGGACAGTTAAAAATATCCATTTGATTGTGTTCTAAATCCCACATACATTTGTCTACTTAACGCCACAACCGGCTCTAATTACAGTGCGCCAACACGGGCGTTCAATTCCGCCGTCGCTCGCTTTTTGTCGCTCCCGGCGCTCCCCCAGTCTCCGTTCAAGGAAAAAAACAGCCAGTTTCCATCTGACAGGACGGGGCAAATCTCGAGAGATAGCGATTTCGTCAGATTTTGGTACTTACCTAATTGAATTCCGCCGTCGCTTTCATTGTAAAGCTTTCCCTGCGCTTCAATTCGAGGAAAAGAGCAGCCCAGTTTGTATCTGACAGGGTGGCGTGAGTCATAAGAGATAGCGATTTTTTTTAGCTGTAGAATCCGCTGTCAGTCTGTTTTTGACGCTCCCTCAGCGCTTCTATCGCAGCATGGTCTGGTGTCCACCTTCTTCATAATTATAAGGTTAAAATATTACAAGGTTGTCTGGAAGAGATCGCTTTTTAGCGATAAGACCGCCTGTTGTCTACCGTTATTTATAAATTGTATTTGTCTGGTTTCCTTTTGTAAACTTTTATTGGTGTGCAATAAAGTATTGTATTATTATTATGAATCGAGTTTCAAATCTCACCCCAGCTCCACGCTTTTTGCGAAGCTGACCGAGGTTGGGCGAATATGATAGTTTTGAGAGGCATTTCGCTCCCAAAACTCATACTTTGGACAACTTTGCCTCAACTTCGCGATAGTGTGAAGCCGGGGTCACGTAAAAAACATTTGACGATTCCTTTTTGTCACTCTTTTCGTCAAGCAACAACAATCGTAGACCCACCGGGGGTCCACACAGTAAGGTTCCAACACTTGCTACCTGCCTGATGATTGGACGTCATCATCATCATATATTTAAGAGGTAGGCTCTTGTCGGTGGAGTAATTTCCAGCTCATTCTACATTCCGCTTTTTCTTTTACTTCTGATGATTAGACAAATCTGTTAAATATATGCGTGTATATCCAACTGAACTGATTAACGGCAATTATAACTAATTCACCGAGTGAACGAAGTGTCTCCGTTTCAGCTTAGCAAAAAATCTTTCGTGTGTTTGGTTGGTAGTTCGGATTTTTGGATATTCGGATGTCTGGACATCAGAACTTCCAGATTTCCGGCTGTTCTTACCTACAGATCGCATTTCTCAACCGATTTTCATGAAACTTTGTAAGTAGATTATTCAATAAATACATATGTAGATTTTTTTTTAATAATTTACTTTTCCAAAATTTCTCAAAATGGCGGAGATATGAAGGTTGAACACGTAATAAATTACAAACAGCCATTTCGAACAAAATCACGAGGTGTACACACAGAGCCACCAGTCTATTTTGTTAACTTTAATACACACACATACACTCTCACGCACACACACATGCGCACTAACCTGATCGAGCATACCATAATGATTTTTAATTTTTCTTGTAAGTAGTTCTACTTACTGTATTTTTGTGGACATATTTTATTGGATTTTGTTGTTTTACTATATTGTTAGTACAAATTGTATTGCTGTTGATGCCCCAAATAAAAAAAAAATTTTTTTTAGAGCCAAGTATATATTTTGCTCCGCTGCGCGCTGTTAGCCTGTCACTCAGACCACATTAGCCTGGACGTTTCTCACGGCGGATTTCAATTAGCGCTGCAACAGCATGCAGTCCGGGGTAAGGTCGCTGACGACTGTTGCTCGTTTTTCGCCGGCCATCGGGCGTTTTCCCCTCTTTCCTCTGTTTATTTTTTAATGACGAGCTTAAACTAGGAAATGCTTTAATGTTTTCGGAGAAAGATGCGGTAGCTAGGTACTGAAGCGTAATAGACTGAAATGGGAGTAATTGGTCTATGCATATTTTTTTTTCTTTTTCAAAATTCTTTTGCTTGCGCTCTATATTGTCATTATGGAACTAAAGAGGGTGTAAGGTTATCTATTTTTTAAACCATTGATACAAAAATCAAAGCACAAAGAAAACTTTAAATGCATAACCTGGCGAAAGAAGCCGGGAATCGAACCCGGTACCTCTTTTTGTATCATAAAAATTGTAGTGTGTACCCACATTAAAAAAAATAATGAGACATTTAACATGTTTCATAAATACCTAATTATTTTGAAAACCGCAAAATAAACAAATACCAGGGTCTCGGCTCTCAATACCACTTCACCGCATTTGGTGTCGTGACCCTGGGCCCGTGGGGTCCAAGCGCTAGAATTCTTTTTAAAGAGCTTGCGAAACGGCTCATCGACACCACCGGAGACCAAAGAGCTGGCAGCTTCATCGCTCAGCGTCTTAGTATAGCAATACAGCGAGGTAATGCTGCCAGCGTCTTTGGTACGATGCCACGGGGGCCATTTTTAGACTTAGTTTAGATTTAGTTTTAGATTTAGATAAGACTTATTTTAATTGCTTATTGTTTATTTTGTTGTGTTATATTTTGAACAGTAATCTATGTTAGTAAAATGACGAATTATTTTGTAAAGTGAATTATATAAATTATCGGACAACGTCTCACAAATCGATCTAGACCCACATTAAGACTAGCAAGCTTGCGTTATGGGCACTAGACGACGGTATACACACTTGTATAGATAGATACATACTCGACCCAGGAACAAATATTCGAGTTCATCACACAAATATTTACCCTCCTCGGGATTCGAACTCAGGACCGTCGGCTCAGTACCCAGCTGTACTACCTCAGCGCCAACCCCGTCGTAAATTCTGCCGTGCTAAGGTAAAAGGCGACCTTTTTGTATAGAGCTCCATAGCAAAAGGTCGCCTTTTACCTTAGCATGGCAGAATTGTGGTGAATGATTCCCACAAGGCGGTCGTAGGTACTTTCAGAAAAAAAAAAACAGTTTTTTGTTCGCCAAAAAGGTTTACACGGGCTTCCTTGTTTCCTAGAAACGTATTTCGTCGAATGTTTAATTTCGCCGAAAAATCATTTCGCAGAATTTTTATTCCTCTGTTGTCATACATTTTCATGATTCTTGCAAATATATCATCTTATTATTTATTTATTGATACATTTATTTATTATTAGATTAGGTTTGGTTTGTTTTATAACAATCTCTAATAGTTTCCGGTTGCAAAAAATGCTTTCCACGAAATGATACTTCGACGAAAAAAAAATCTAGGAGTCATACTTAGAACCATAATATTTCGAATGTTTATTGCAAGTCAATCTAAATATTTCTTGTTTTTTCTTAAAATAAATGCCCTATATAAAAAGAGTTGCTCCAAGAACTAGACGGTATTTAAACTAGATATGATTTCTCGGGGGAAATTTTAAATCCATTATCGAAACTCAGCGAACATAACTTATGCCCAAAAAAACTTCATGTTAGTACCAGGTTAGTCAAAATTATAAGTGTTAATAAAAAAGTATTTTCCACTTATATCTTTATTTCATACCCATTTGAGTTTTTTTTTGTGTATAATGAAACCACGGATAGACGGGGCCAAAAATATACCACTGCTAGTAATTGATTAAAATGTAGATTAAATTTATCGACATCGATAAAATGCCATTTTGAATCAACATTATCATAACTAATGGCTAAGTTGGAATACCTTTTAATTATGTGCAAACCTCATTTATTTATAATTATCGCAACTATAAACAACTGATAATATATCTGACATTGACTCTGTACTAGAATCACTTTTGACAACTTTAAAGTCTGAAAATGTAGAAAAATGTTTATTGTAAGTATATTACGAAATTACATAAAATATCAAATAAGATCATTCCTCAAAACATTTTTTTTGTGTAAGTATATATAAAATCCTAAAACTACACAACAGAGTTGTACCTACATCATTTTTATCGATATCAACTAATAAAATTAGTTTAATTTTGCCCTCGCACTAATTAAACGTCAGTCCAATTTACCCCCGTCTATCCGGGGTTTGTGTATAATTCTACATCAGTCAACACCTCCAAAACAGTTTTCATCTAACTTCCCTCGAGATAAAAATCTTGATCCTGCATCGCGCTATCATAAAACTCCCTGTAAGAGTGATAATAAAAGTCGGAACTCTCCCTGCCCTAATTCCAAAGGGGGATGTTGGACCCATAAACATCTGCTCACCTACTTTTCAGAGTAAATGAAACATCTGTGTGATAACTTGATAAGACGTTAAAACATTATTTTCGACGAAAATTGGTTTAAGAATATATTTTTGTATTACTAACATGGTAATATATTACTAAGAATTTATTGTGTAGGATTAAGAAAGTGTCCGCAACTTGGTCTGCGTGGAAGGAAGAGACATAACCATCTTTTTTTCGTTTCGCATTTGGGTAAAAATTACCGTATATTTTTATTAAAGCTGTAGCGTCTGCTAACGTAAACCAAATGTTTACTATGAAGCGAAAAATGCAACTGGTTGAAAAATTCAAAATTATCGGATATTAATAATAAAAACGGTATTTTTTTTTATTAAATAATGGTTTCCTATCTATATCATGGTCCTAGGAATCTAGACCGCCGACCTCGCTTAGCCGGGAAATGGCGTGGCAAAAGAAGATGTATCATGGTGGAGAATGATCAAAATAATTATGTGCACTAAATCCACACTGCCTATGCCGAGCACACGTGATTCCTTGTCGTCGCGTATACGTAGATTTCGGCAACGGCTCCTCAATTCATGAACCATGGTCAAAGACGAGAAATAACTATAATGTTGTTTTAAATCCCACCGTCTGCACTAAGTGCACATCATTACTCGTGGCCCCGTATTCGTAGATTCGGCCCAGCATTACCGATAAGTCGACGACGTCTGCCCATATCCGGCCACCGTAACTGCGCAGATTGCACTCTAAGGACATTAGGTATTGAAACACACTCTAAACACAAACTCGACCATGCAAAAACAAGACGTATGACTAAAGAGATTCGGCGTAGTTTGAAATGGAAAAAATGCACTTAGGATATTATGAACGGGGGAAGTTGAAACGAAAACTCTCTATCACGATAAAATTGTAAATTGAACGCTGGTAGCCATTTTCAGTTAAGTTTCGTTGGAGTGTGCATTAACTATTAGGTACTTAATTTTGTTCTATCTCAACCTTACAAGCCTTGTCTTTTTTACGAAATCTATACTAGTTAAATGTAAATGTTATTATTAAAACGATAGTATTAATAAAGTTGATGTTATTATTCTTCCATTTTCAGTAAAGCTTGTTCGAATCAGGCCTACAAGAATGACTAATGATTAAAACAAAATAAAAAACATAATATCAGTAATTTTATTTTTAGCAGAGAAATGGTCTAAACCAAGTTTTTACTTTAAAAACTGGGAAATATAGAAACTATTTAAAAACGATGGCATAAATTGATTGCAGTGAAAGAAAGATGCAAATAGGTTGTTTTTAGTTTGCAAGCGTTTGGCCGGGTTTCCCAAAAGCAGAGCAAAGCAAAGCATTTATATCATATATAGATACCATCAAGCTTTGTAAGGATCTAAAGGAAATTTAAATATATTCTCAGTAAAGGTGACATATTTAACAAATGTAGCGGTTTACGCTCTCGTGAAATTGTCAGGAATGGTACGACTTGTTTAGAACTCGTATGCCTTCATCAGGGACTACTATACCCGTACAGCCTCGCGTTAACTTTGTCACTAGTTGTGATCGACGTTCCGCCTTGATAGCTCATAGCCTGATATAAAGGCGACATACATTGAAGTGGACAGGTTATCGCCAAACATATAATGCATTCGTAAATTGCACTTCGTTCTTGATCGAATTACGTTTTGTCTCAAGCAATTGACCTGTGGTATTACACAAAAATAAATCATTACAAGCTAGCAAAGACTTTAACTTCTACGGTTTGAAAATTTAAAACCTGTAGAATTCTCATGCAATGTGTGTTCACAGACGTTAATGTAACATTTTTTTTAAGCACTGCTCGGATTAACCGTGGAGTCCCGCAGGGCTTATTCTTTGGTCGGATGCAGTATGTTATTAAAAAAGTCTACGCCAACTGGAGAAGTATGGGTGCAGCTAAGCCTTCTTTGTCGGAGCAGAGTTTGCACTTAAGGGGAGCTGCACATTCAATCAATAAGATTAAAAATGTCGATTTAATGAAAAACTTTTTCAAACCTATTTTAAAATCTGTACTTACAGAAGTACAGATTTTACTATAGGTCTTCTCTTTTATTTACTGAGAAATTGAATATTTAGCGATAATCATATTATGTTCTAAATTACGTTTATTAATTTTAAATTTTATCCGTATTTCTATTCCAAGTGTGCACCAAAGAATATCCTAACTTACTAAATTCTAATAAAGACAAGAAAGAATTGAAAAAAGCGCCTGATTAAGTTTTTCGTAGTATTAAATTATTTTTAAAATATCGTCGTAACGAAAATTTAGGTCACAAGACTTTGTCTTAAGTAATTAATTTTATCATTTCCAGTAATTCTTTAAGTAGATTAATTCGAGAAGTTTCTGTTTGTCCAAGATCGTCGATTCCGAGGGTAATTTGATTTTTGAAATCTAATTATGAGCTGCGATATCCAATCTGTGCGATCAAATTAATAACTTCAGAATTTAATTAGTTCTTATGTTAATTTGGAATTTCTGGTTTACTCTGCCCAAAAATCTATCTTCTTGTGATGATAAGTACCTATCCTAGAAATCAATTTTACGGACAGCACTCGCTGTCAGCATTTGTTTGAACTTGTTGTCTACCAATCTGCGCCATTTTGGTGAACAAACGGGCTCAAGGCTACTAATCCGTTGATTGTTTTAGACATTTTTCTCTATGATCAAACAATATGTTTCTTAACATATTATCAATGTTACTACTTAGAACAGGGCTATTGCGGTATATTGGTATATATTTGAAACCTAAAGTTTGAATTTTTCATTGATAATTTTTGTTTCAAAAACTGTTTTTTTTAACTTAATTTCGACTGTGCGTAATGAAATCATCAATATAATAAGCTGGTTGAAATAATCAATATATTTTTCATATTATGTAAAAAAAAATTAAAAGGAATAAAGGCCTCTTAATTGGATTGACAGTGAACAGATCATTTGAGCGATGTATTTGACAATATCCTTTCTATTTGAGCTGCATGATTTGACAATAGCACATCATTAAAGTAGACATTGGTGATATTTCAGCCGGTTTCATTGGCAATGTTTAATTTGGTTTCAATCCGGCTAGCCGTTTTGAAGAGTAGCGGCCGCAAAGATATTCCCGTCAATAGATGACGTTGTAATCAAGGCCAATACAAAACAAAAGAAAACATCGCGCTGTTCTCCCACAATGGTGACGCAGCTGATAGAAAATTGGTATTCAATATAATTTTAGAATTAAGACGTTATAATAGTAAAGATAAAAGTAGCGACAATCCTGAATGATAAAAACCTACAACCAGCTAAAATAACAAGCAGAACTCCTTTCTTTAAAAACGGTAAAATAGTGTCTATAAAACTGACTGAAAAGATTTCCGATCAAGCCTTCAGATAGAAGAAAAAAACAAAAACGCCATAAGCTCATCCATCTGGAAGCAACGACAGGCTAGACAGATCGTCAATAGCTTTGAACTTAAAAACACTCACAGGGGATAAAACTTGTACTAGCTCCTTTGGATCTACACTTTATCGGGTGTTTAGTATTGAATTTTCTCCTTTAGGGGTACGGAACCCAAAAAACGATTTAAAGGCCAACCTTTTACCATTTTGATATGAGGAACAGACAGCAGCTTAGAGCATTAAATACTCAAAGGACAGCAGGTATAAAACATTTGTTCCAACTATTGCGATGGGAATATAATGTAGAATATAATAGAATACTCTTTATTGCACACCTTTACAAGAAATACTAACACATTTGTAATATTTGGGTCTCAAATTATTAACTTGCAAATTACCAAATAGCCCCTTGGGTTCTAAATAGCATAAGTAGCACACAGGCTACATAAGCACTTATACAACTTAAATTAGCTGCACAAGGGCCTTATAAGCGTAGGTATGCTACTTGAGTTCTAAGTTTTAAGTTTAAGTAAATTATTTTTCGCACCTTTAGCACCGAAATAGCACCATCGTTATTTATATTTTGTTAGTTTATTTGCGTATATTTCCATACAATCTACAAAATTAATATGCCCAACCTTCCCTTTAAAGAAATACGCAACACACCATTATTATGTATGTAACCTCAAAAGGTTTACACAACTCAAAGACGCTGTTTCGAGGAAAGGCGAAAGATTCATCAAATCCACCAATAAGTAATACGATCCCGAAAAGTAACTCCTGCATCTATCAATCACGTAGACACGGTAGTTCTCCATATGTATTAAAGGAGATCAATAATTAATCGGAGCCTCCCCGATAAACTTAATTAAACTGGTAATATTGAAAATCACTGATCCTTTTTCGGGATTTGGTAGCGTTTTCAAATCTGGCCCGCTCTGGCCCAATAAGGTTATATTAAGGTCGTCGGAATACTTATCATTTTAATATCGGCCACGGTGCAGGCGGCTTGGGGATTCCGAAGAACCACCTGAGGCATGAGCGGAGGCGATTTTTTATTTATTAATAAACTGACGAGTAATACCGGTAAGTGACTTCGTGGTCGAAGATGTAGCTCACTGGTTCAGCAACAACCTATTCACTCTTTTCTTGAAGAAGCCAAGTTATAATTTTCCGGAAATACACGCGCGGGATTGAGTTCCATTCCTTAGCGGTTATATATATTACTTCTATATAAAACTATTAAGTGGGTTTTCTCAAATATGCAAGAAAATGTCGTAAATAAAACATTCAAGTCCTATTCGAATACGGCAGTCACAATAAGAATCGGAAGATTAAACTTACCCAAAGGCAAAGAACGAACTATGCTTGGAGTTTTCTTACGACGTGATCGGATCAAAACTGAGATGATTGGTCTATGACATCGTCATAGACCGACCAGACTTAAGTGGCAGTGGGTATGTTTCTGCACCAACGTTATCGATTCGGACAGTGTGTATTATATTTATGTACTTACAGAATAAAATACTTCAAACAGAACATTTTTTGGGATAAAAAGTAGCCTATATTTTAATCCAGGATGTCAGCTACCTTCATACCAAAATGTATCAAAATTGGTCACGCCGTTCCAGCGTGAAGAAGTAACAAACATATACATAAACACACTCACAAAATTTTGCCTTTATAATATTAGAGTGATAAGACCAAAATAAATTCTAAGACGCTTTCAGCCTCTAATTTGCGGCATCCCCTGAGCCGGGAGTCAAGGATCTGTAGGTGACGTCACGTACTTTATCTACTCCATTGTAGCCTGGCCCATTCAAATATTAACTTACCCTTATTTACTTATTTCACCCTGGAGGAGGAGCTAGCTTGCTAAGAATGGGGCTTATTAAGTATACTCGAGAAAATGGAAGCTTGGCTTACCTAAGATGTACTAGTGGCTTTATTAGTTGTATAGCAGACCACGTTTTTTTTTTGTTTTCAACCTCAACCCATATCTCCGACATTTAGAAAAAATAACGAAAAACAATCATGCAGCCCGCCTGATGTTGAGGAGTTACTGCCGCCTATGGACCCGGGAGTGTACAACAACACATGTGTGTGCAACAAGCGTTGCCGACCTTTCAAGAACCCATTTACTCCCCTCTTGAAGAACCGAATGCTGTAGCCCCCGGGAAAAACCTCGGCAGGGAGCTCATTCCACGTGCGGAGCGTTCGTGGTAGGAAATCTCTCTAGAACCGCACAGTTCTCAACCATTTTAGGCTCGAGTGTGTGAGGATGACCCTGCCGATGGCGAGCAGTGCAATGGTAGAAATTAGTATTAGTAGATTTCGCTCGCTCCATCAAAAAGCTACCTCAAATCGAGAATATGACTTGCAAGAACCATATTTCGAAAACCAGTCGTGTTCTGCTCACAAACGATTTCCCACTTCGAACTAAACATATTCGAAAAGTAATGGTACAATCATTTTCACCTTACTCTCCTTAGTCCAACCAACGAAGTATTTTCATCTACACAAAATAAATTCGCAACACATTTTCCACAATCAACCAACATACTATAAGTACCTAGTATGTTATTCTGTAGAGAAAAAACAAAAACCCTTCATATCTTGCACCTTGTCTCATCAGTGGCTCAGAAATAATGATCCTCCAATCCGGTTACAACCGCTGCACAGCGGGAAATTAAGCGGTAGGTCACTTTAATGCTGCATCGTCCCCGATTTGCCTCCTCACTCGTTATAATGACAGATCTAAGTACACACGCATTTATAGCCAGTCTTAGTGGCACTCACAGCAACTTCTCACGATTATTTGCGTCATATTTAACAGTTATCAAGATTCATTTTTTATAGTTTACTGAATGCATTTTCCATAACTTACAATGTGATTTTAGCATCATCTTCACAATAAGACCGTCTGTTAATATGTTTCTATTTGATTTCTTGTGAATATATTTTG
Source organism: Apotomis capreana (assembly GCA_947623375.1). Classification (NCBI taxonomy): domain Eukaryota; kingdom Metazoa; phylum Arthropoda; class Insecta; order Lepidoptera; family Tortricidae; genus Apotomis; species Apotomis capreana. The sequence continues at coordinate 1,453,703 of OX392519.1, forward strand.
GAGTGCAATAAAGCGTACCTATTGGTATTGTATTTTAATTTTTTCATTTTCATTGTATTGTTTCGCAGGCATTTGCAAGAGAGAACCTTCTAAATGTAGTATGTTATTCTGTATCTAAGTTAAAAAAAGCCTTCTGTTCTTGCGCCTTGTCTCATTTTTGGCTCAGAAACTATCCTCCTGTAGACTGGACTAGAACCCAACCACTGTCGCCGACAGAACTCGTGCTAACTGCATTTGGGCGCACGCCAGCGGCAAACTTAGCGGTAGCTCACCTTAATGCTGCATAGTCCCCGATTTGCCTCCTCGCTCGTTATACCTGTTGAGAAATGTTGAAACATTAATAACGCTTAGAGTATTCGGATTTATGTAGAATATTTTTCATGCAGGAATAAGGGTCTTTTGATTGAAGATGAGGATTGATTAAGTACCGGGTTACAGTAAATGTAGGAAACTGATGTTTTGCATGTGTTTTCTTATAAACAACTTCTAAATATTAAGGCGATGCCTACATACAAAATATAAAAAAAACATAGGTATATAGGTACCTATGAATAATTATTTTTATATGTTAATTTAATTAGGCCTATATCCTTAGTTCACGAAATTGTGAATGTTCTTAAATTAACATCTTATGTTTAGTTTTTTGGTTCCAATAACACTAGCTCTGAACTTACCTGTTAAAGCAAATGCACCTTTCCTTTCCTTTCCCTACAGTGTTTCATATAAACACTTATATTATATATTACCATGAGTTACAGTGACCGTACTCGCTAGCAACTGCATAACTGATTTGTATGGATAATTGTAGTTGTACAAAGTAACCGTTAGGGCGCTGAACTATTCTCCATACAAATCGTTTACGCTATCGCTAGCGAGTACCGTCACGTCAATTCATGGTAAGGTTAGTCGACTGGTAGGTATTGGCTTGTAAGTCCGCCTGGAACGAGATACACGTGACAGATCCGCAGATCGGGCAAAAATGGCGGAGCAATTAGAGCGCGGCGTAGGGAGGGGCCAGAGCAAGACCGGATTTATCGATACCAATAAATGAAAAACCTCAGAAAGATAGATTGATGGCCTACTCATTTCAGACGTTTTCATTTAATTTCGCTACCGAAAGGTTGTCTGGAAGAGATCGCTCTTTAGCGATAAAACCGCCTGTTGTTTTACTCTTTTACATGTGTAGCACGTGAATGTGAGCAATGTAACCTGTATTTCTTTGTATTTATTTCCCGTTGAGGTGTGCAATAAAGAATACTCTATTAGATTCTACTCTAAAATTGTTTTTTTATGACACAGGAGACTGATGGCAAGCGATTACCGTCGCCCATGGACACCTGTAGCACCAGAGGAGTTACAAGTGCGTTGCTGACCCTTTGGATGGGAGTACGCTCTTCTCTTGAATGTTAGTAGATAAATGACACATACACACAGGTGGTTCGCTTCTCAGATTTCACATAATATATACTTTTAACAGGTTTGGATTTGCATGCCACTCGCATAGATAAGCATACCAATTTTATGGAAATCTAAGTCTGTGCGTGCTCATTGCAATAAAACGAAGAGCAGTTTTCATTCTTAGGAAATGCTAAATGTTCTGTTGCTATATCATCAATGTGCAATCTTTACTGGATTTAAATTATTCAAGTAAGAATAATACAAAATATTTTTTTTTTCGATACATTTACTTATAAATATGAAAACTACCACGTCCCTAGTTATCAATAAGAAGTACGAAGTTGTTAACGTTGATTAGTAACTACATACAACTTTATACTTTAAACTTCACAAACAATATCGAGGTATTTTCTGCTTAACGCTCTGCATGATACTCTTACTGGTTTAGGTTTATCAAACTAATATTATAAAGGTGAAAGTTTGTGAGTGGGTTTATGTGTATGTTTGTTAATTCTTTACGCTCAAACGGGTAGACCGGATATTTGGATACATTTTGGTACGAAGGTAGCTGACACCGTGGATTAACACATAGAGTACTTTTATCCCGAAAATGTAGTGTTTCCGTGGCATGAGCGAGTAACACCGCGTGGCGTAGCTAGTTTTATAATAATCGCGGCTTTAGACTAATATGCTTTTGATACTATATGTCTATGAAAAGAATCACTCTAGAAAAATTCTATCGATAAAAGAAGGGTCGTCCCTATAGACCAGGAGCCGGCCGGTCAAAGCGCAATTAATTAGTCACCGGCCCACCGCGCCCTTTGCTTTCCCTGCTGGCTTATGTGGCGATGCAATCATTTATGAACTGTAGATATAGTTACCCAATCGTATGTAACATAAATTTCAACACTAGAGAAGGAGTAAGGCTCGAAAACGAGATGAATGGAAATTGCCCCACCAACAAGAGCGTAGCTCTTAAATTTATGATGATGATGACTAGACCGATTCGGAAAATACTTCTCTCGAAATGGGTAAACTTTGTCGTTGGCCCCATTGTCAGAAGATTAGGATCTGAGTATGGGATCCTGAAGAAATCGAGGGGTCCTTTCAAAAACTATAGACACGCTTTTGTTTTTTTTTTTGTAACTCGAGCAATTGTTTAATTTTTTGTGGTTCATTGACGTCGGTTAGTGTCCGTTGAAAAGTAAATATTACTACAGAAAAGAGACCAAATATGGATAATATTATGGATGCGTTATTGGGAAGAAGGCCGAAGGCATCCGGAACGTTGGGTCAAACTATCCGCTGAGTGGATACCGCGGGATGGCTACCGAAGCAAAGGCAGACCTTAAAAGAGATGGCGGGATGACCTGTGTGCATTCGAGAACGTTTGGCAAGACCTTGCTTTTCAGCGAGACTAGTGGCGTGAAAGACAGGAGGCCTTTACCCAGCAATAAGACACTCATACAGGCTAAACAAAAAAACATAAATTACAGAATTTGTGTACTCGGCGTCTGTTTTTGTCCAAAATTCCGCTGCAAACGGACTCCTTTCTCCTAAGTCCTTGGTGTCATTTTAGACGCTGTTCGCGGACCGCGCTACGCAGCTTAAAACATAATCCATGGAATAGAAACCAAGACCGTAGCGATATGCTCCGACAATCGCTTGAAAATAGGACGATGACAAAGGGAATTTTAGCAGAATAAATCCATGTTCCTCTGAAAAACATCCTAAAGTTACATTGTATGTGTTCATTGTGGCTGCCATCCGTGCGGGTTTCCCCGGATTTGTCCTAGTTTGAAGGCCGTCCGGGGGGTTTTTAAAAAAAGTGTCCGGACACTTTATGTGAGGAAACCTTATTTAATTAATTATTTATCGACATTATTGTGTACAAAGTAGGTGAAAACCGTATAAAATAATACAAAGCGCAATCAAGTCACTGGCTTAATTCAGGGTAACACGTAAACAGCGTAACAGTGTAAACAGATTGTTTTTTAATAATATTATATTCAGACACGTCCGGGAAAAAATGCGATTTCGACGGAAAATCCGGATTATATTGAGTCTTGGTCCCGGACACATTTCGACAAATTTAGGGTTTTTTTTAAAGATGGCAGCCCTATATGTATTCATAATAAGTGGAGTTAACGTAGCTCGACGGCGCACGGTTCGGTTCTCTAATAACACGCTCGCATCCCTAATGCGTGTTAAATGCGGCAGGGAAATATTTTTTTGGTATATTATGGAAACAATAAAGGATTTTTCATACACAAATTATTTGATTGGTTTTGTAACAAGTATCTGCTGTGTTTGTTCTCATAAAATGAAGATTTATGGCATACTAGAAGGTGCAATTTATTATTTTTGTTTTTTAGCATAGTCGAGTAAAAAGTATCCTATGACCATCTTTCGATGTTTCGGCGTGATGAGGGGATAAATAAAATTTTGTCAATAGATGGCGCAGTTAAGATTTAACGCACAATAATGATCCCTCTTTATAGAAATCTGATTATCAATACAATTTTAGAATTTTATAATATGTATATATATTATTGTAATTTTCTTGCGTTGTGTTTCTCCGGTATGTTTTGTGAGGTGTGCAATAAAGAGTATTTGTATTGTACACTACCAATGTTTACTATCTAAGATTTTACAATATGGAGTAGGGTGGGTCACGTTTGTATGGGAAAAAAATTAATACTTTTATTTCTTTAGGCATGGCAAAAAAAAATTAACTCATAATAATATAAACTAAATACCAAAATTTCATTGATATTGATGTTGATCTTTTGCCTCCGGATCTATTTTTTAAGTTAGTATAGAAATGCCCATATTAAATGAGCGTTATGAAGTCTGTTTTTATTATTTTAAATTTGGCCCAATATTTTAATGTATTTTTATTCGGAAAGCGCTGGATGCAGGTCGCTTCCAACCGGTATACATGGAAGTCCAAAGGGTAGGCCTATGTTCAGCAGTGGTCGTCCTATGGCTGAGATGATGATGATGATGATTCTGAGTATAATAAGTAGGGCATCACAAACGAAATATAGTAGAGTTGTTAAGCCGCTGTTTTCTAACATAAATTGTTCGCATTGGGTTACAAGCATGAAATTTCTACCACAGATAGAGTGTTCCACGGTGATTATTTCCAGATGTGGAGGGAAGTCAGATTCATCCCCTGTGAGGCGGGAGGGCGGAGTGAATACGGCCAAGTATCCCTCTTTTCTTTCTTTATTGCTGGTCAGTTAAGTCTACCAGGACGTGTTTGGTATCGTTTCCGTGTAAAACAAATATCAGAAATTCATTTTTTCTGTTATTTTTGTATAGTTCTATATAAAAATATGGGTGTAATGGCCGAAAAGGTAAAAATCACAACAAGTTTTTTTATTCAGTGAGGTAAATTAGTTAAATTTCGTTAACATTTTCAAATTATTATTATTATTTCAAAAAGCTCATTTAATCTGGTTTCTAAACATATATGCATGTTGGGCACTTCTCATACAAACAGTAGCTTGAAATATATCTTTACGTCGGCGTAACCAACGTAAATCTCCGAACGCATCCTATTTCGCTTCATTAAATTCATTAAATAATGATTATTAACATGCTTTTACATAGAATATTTACTATATACGCCCTAGAAAAACAAATTAATGTAATTAAAACAAAATATTTTTTTGCTAATGTATCACGAGCACACGGGCTAATCCAACATCAACAATTTATTTAAGTTACTGTTTTTATGAAGAGTACCCAATATGTATATATTTTTAGAAACTAGATTAAATTTGCTATTTAGCAATATTTTTCTTAGTTGTAAATAATCAGGAAATATTATAACGAGCAGCAGGCAGACCACGCCGCCAGAGCCATGACGTCACAGCGCGCGGCACCGGAGCGCGGGCGGCGGAGAGAGCGACGCGCCGTGTACCGTTAGGCCGCTATATAAGCCGACGCGCGCCCAGTACGGACAGCGGTGTGTTACCATCTCTCGTACAGTAAGGTCGTGTGAGCGGCTCCAACTGTGAGGCATTGTAAACCATCGCTCCCCGCAGCTCGGAGTGTTTACCACGCTTCTTGAGATGCAGTAGGTCTCCCCGTAAAGTCTAGGTAATGGTGTTAGGTCGATATCCAGGTGTCCTAAGCTAAGTCCTAGAGCCGTCCCTAGCGCGGAGTGTTTACCACGCTTCTGTTCGCTACAACCGGGGGCTGTTCCCAGCGCAGAGTGTTTACCACGCTTTTCGTCGCTGACACGGGAACCTAGTGCTTACGCTCCGGGGCCAGGCTGCCGGCGCGGTGTGTTTACCACGCATCTAGTCGTCCAAGCAGCCAGGGAATCTATCCTTAAGCGCGGTGTGTTTCTAGCCGCATCTGCGACTAAGGGTGGTTTGCCACGAAGGATACCGACCAGGCTCCCTTGCCCACGCGTACTAACCACTAACTGTTCCCCGACGGAACGCTAACCCGACGCGTCGCCGGGACACCGGGTCCCCTAGGGAAATTAGGGACGCTAGGATACGTAGTCTAGGCCATAGGATAAGATTAAGGTTGACTATAAATAAACAGGCATAAAAGCCCTCAGTTTGTTAGTATTTGATATCCTGGTTTGATTTATTCCCCGCTCCTTGCCTCCCGAACGAAGCTAGCTCGGAAAACCCTCAAGGTCCCGTCTGGACCGAGGGATATGTACTAGTGTCTAGGCCCGTTACGTCCTAATCCACCTAGCGGGGCTAAACACTACGTCACATTTGGCGCCCAACGAAATAGCTCATACAGGAGTTTTATAGCTCATTACAGGCAAGGACTATCCTTAATCTAGATTTATCTTAATCTGATACCGTCCGTCCATTTAATCCGTCCATTTACAAACCGTCCGTATACATAATATTGTCCATACCCGCGCCAGAGATAAATCATTATAATTGTAGGCCTCACAGAGAAAGGTAGGTTACAGTTTAGGATACCTAAGCGATGCCCTCCGCCTGGATATACCGACTAAAGAAATCAGAACTAATGAAAGAAGCCGAAGAGAGAGGCTTACAGGTAGACGGACTAACCGTAGAACAAATACGAAAGGACCTCGTAGAAATCATCAAGGAGGCCGAGGAATTCGGAACGCCAGGAAAACAAGAACAACCAGACATGTCTAAAAACGATCGTCCTAAGGATGAGGACAGGAGAGAGCTGTCAAAGCAAATAAAGGATTGGAACCTATCTTTCAAGGTAACAGACAATGCCGTCGAATTCCTAGAGAGGCTAGAGGAATTGATGGAGGCCAGCAACGTCGAGCAGAACGATATACTGCAGGCACTTCCGAGGATTTTGCAGGGAAAAGCATTACAATGGCATAGGAACAACGCCCAGTCATGGAAGTCATGGGACGAATTTATTGAGCTTTTCAAATTGTATTATTTCCCGAGCAACTATGAGGAGGACCTCATAGCGAGGATAGTGGCACGGAAACAAAGGTTCAGAGAAAAGTTCACTAACTATGTTACGGACCTGCAGACGCTGATGAGGCGATATGGAAGCCTGACAGGAGAACAGCAACTGCATCGGATCCACGAAAACATGCTTAAGGAGTATAAGTTGTATATAAAGAGACAAGACTATACGAACTTATCCGGACTATTAAGATTAGCCGCTGAGTATGAGAACATTTCCCCTTCGGAGTATGGAGAGGGATACCAGCGAAAAACATACCAGGAAGAGGCCGAAGCACCAGACAGATGGAGACAACACGGGGAGACGCGAGCAGGACCTAGTAACGAGCTTCAGAAAAAAGGGAGAGAGCCCAGGAGAAGCGAAAATTGTACCGCGAAGATTCATCCAAATTACAATCCGAACACATGTTGTTGGTCATGCGGAAAACCGGGACACAATATGAAGGAATGCCGGGGAAATCAACAAGTGTTCTGCAGCCAGTGCGGGAAGCTAGGTACCCTAAGTAGAAATTGCTGCAAAAGGCAGAAATGGGGAAAACAGGAATACTTGGAATCAGCCAATGAGCAGAGAAGAGATGACAACCGAATGTACCTGGAGGCCGAAATAATGGGGAAAAAATACCAGTGTTTGGTAGATACAGGGTCTACAAACACCTACATAAATCAGAATATATACCGCGACTGCTTGGCAAAAGCAGCGACGAGGGTAAATAAACCAAGAGAGCTAGTTCTCGCAAATGGGGTAACAACACATACCGAGAATAGCGTGCTAGTCGACTTAGAAATTAAAGGCGCGAGAATAAGACACTGGGTACGTGTTCTTCCAACTGCTACCTGCATTATCGTTGGGATGGATGTCCTCCACAGGGTAGGAATGCAAGTTTCGTGGAAAGGCGACACGCAATCCAGGACATCGCGGGAAGATCGATGTATACAGGAGAACCGTCCAACCCGTATAAATACGCGACCTGATCCAGATATCCAAACTACCAGAACCACTACGGAAGAAAAACCAGTAAAAGCTAGGCGTTTGAATGATAAGGAACCAGGAAAATCCAAATATTATCCCCGAAACCCGAAACGTAACCAGAAATCGAATACATTATCCCGAAACCCGATTGGCGCGTCACAAAACCAGGACTGGCAGGAGTACAAGCCAGTAGCAATCAGAAAAGCGCAGCCAAGAGAATCCCGCATTTACGAAAACCATAAACGTTACAGGGAAATACGCCGTACAACCAGAGATCCGCCAGCCTTCATGATCATGAGATATGATAAGGAATTTAGCTCACCTACCAATAAGACCCGATTCCCCATGTCGCAATTAAGAAATAACCATATAAAGGTATCCGAAACACGAAATAGTTACTATAATAGGCAAGTGACGAATGGGAACCCTAAAATGGACGTATGGAGGAAATTATATCCTGTCCGTAAGTCAAAAAAAAAAAAAAAAACGCAGATCCGAACAAGCCGTAGAGGATCCGCGACCGAAAACCTTCGAAATCCCGTGTAAACAATGGGAAAAAAAATTATTAGCCATATGTTCAGCCAGAAAATAGACTTAGTAAATAACATTCCCAGTATTATATATAAACCGAAAACACCGAATTGAAAATTTCTTTTTTTTAAAGCCCGTTATAGTTAGATACTATTAGTTGGTACGAAGTTACAATACAAATTATAAGATCTAAAACTAAAAATAGACGAATTATGCAACTAATAACATTTCCAGTATCGTAAAGAAAGGAAACGATACGAAATGTTACTCCGCCGTTTTAAACAAAATAACGCCGAGTAGGTATATAAGACACGGAATAAGGGGTACTTACACGTTTTTAAAGGGAATTATACCAAAAAGAAAGGGAGAAAATATCGACCGTAATACAAATCCAGCGTAATGAAGACAACCGGAAATTATACCATAAATAGGAACGCACAAGAATGAGAATACAAGGCGGGGCGTCGAGAAATAAATTAAAATTTAAATAGTACGCTAATCACGTTTAATGATTTGGGTATCACGTTTTTTTAATGTAACCAACCGGTCATTATTTAACTTTATGAAAATTACTTAACTTATTTTCCGTGAAGATTCATGAACTTTCCCGTCATCCATAGATTTGGTACATATCTCCCGCATCTGGCGAACATCATAATATAAGCATAACTTAATGCACTGACCAGTACATTAGTACAGTATTTGTTTTCCGAGACGTAGTCCCCGTCTAAGAAAAGACCAGGACATCTAGAAACCTTAATGATTTTAAAAGACAACAGGGATGTTTGTTTTTTTTTTTCTCGTATTAATTTAGTGTATTTTTGTTTTTTTTTTCCTTCTATTTTAATTCAATAATTAAAGTTCGTAAAGTTAAAAGAGTTGTCCTGAACACTTACAATTAATAAAAATATAAGTAAACAAAGGTAGTAAACCAGTTCGGTAAAATTTAGTTCGTTAAAAAACGTTCATTATAACCTGCTCGTTATAAAACGCGTACGCGTTGACCAGACCTGTAGAACCATCCCGTACCTGACCCTGCCTCTTTAGTAGAACACCACTGATCGGGGATTTTTACAGGTAAAAATCTCCAGAAGAAGGAGGGCAGTATAACGAGCAGCAGGCAGACCACGCCGCCAGAGCCATGACGTCACAGCGCGCGGCACCGGAGCGCGGGCGGCGGAGAGAGCGACGCGCCGTGTACCGTTAGGCCGCTATATAAGCCGACGCGCGCCCAGTACGGACAGCGGTGTGTTACCATCTCTCGTACAGTAAGGTCGTGTGAGCGGCTCCAACTGTGAGGCATTGTAAACCATCGCTCCCCGCAGCTCGGAGTGTTTACCACGCTTCTTGAGATGCAGTAGGTCTCCCCGTAAAGTCTAGGTAATGGTGTTAGGTCGATATCCAGGTGTCCTAAGCTAAGTCCTAGAGCCGTCCCTAGCGCGGAGTGTTTACCACGCTTCTGTTCGCTACAACCGGGGGCTGTTCCCAGCGCAGAGTGTTTACCACGCTTTTCGTCGCTGACACGGGAACCTAGTGCTTACGCTCCGGGGCCAGGCTGCCGGCGCGGTGTGTTTACCACGCATCTAGTCGTCCAAGCAGCCAGGGAATCTATCCTTAAGCGCGGTGTGTTTCTAGCCGCATCTGCGACTAAGGGTGGTTTGCCACGAAGGATACCGACCAGGCTCCCTTGCCCACGCGTACTAACCACTAACTGTTCCCCGACGGAACGCTAACCCGACGCGTCGCCGGGACACCGGGTCCCCTAGGGAAATTAGGGACGCTAGGATACGTAGTCTAGGCCATAGGATAAGATTAAGGTTGACTATAAATAAACAGGCATAAAAGCCCTCAGTTTGTTAGTATTTGATATCCTGGTTTGATTTATTCCCCGCTCCTTGCCTCCCGAACGAAGCTAGCTCGGAAAACCCTCAAGGTCCCGTCTGGACCGAGGGATATGTACTAGTGTCTAGGCCCGTTACGTCCTAATCCACCTAGCGGGGCTAAACACTACGTCACATTTGGCGCCCAACGAAATAGCTCATACAGGAGTTTTATAGCTCATTACAGGCAAGGACTATCCTTAATCTAGATTTATCTTAATCTGATACCGTCCGTCCATTTAATCCGTCCATTTACAAACCGTCCGTATACATAATATTGTCCATACCCGCGCCAGAGATAAATCATTATAATTGTAGGCCTCACAGAGAAAGGTAGGTTACAGTTTAGGATACCTAAGCGATGCCCACCGCCTGGATATACCGACTAAAGAAATCAGAACTAATGAAAGAAGCCGAAGAGAGAGGCTTACAGGTAGACGGACTAACCGTAGAACAAATACGAAAGGACCTCGTAGAAATCATCAAGGAGGCCGAGGAATTCGGAACGCCAGGAAAACAAGAACAACCAGACATGTCTAAAAACGATCGTCCTAAGGATGAGGACAGGAGAGAGCTGTCAAAGCAAATAAAGGATTGGAACCTATCTTTCAAGGTAACAGACAATGCCGTCGAATTCCTAGAGAGGCTAGAGGAATTGATGGAGGCCAGCAACGTCGAGCAGAACGATATACTGCAGGCACTTCCGAGGATTTTGCAGGGAAAAGCATTACAATGGCATAGGAACAACGCCCAGTCATGGAAGTCATGGGACGAATTTATTGAGCTTTTCAAATTGTATTATTTCCCGAGCAACTATGAGGAGGACCTCATAGCGAGGATAGTGGCACGGAAACAAAGGTTCAGAGAAAAGTTCACTAACTATGTTACGGACCTGCAGACGCTGATGAGGCGATATGGAAGCCTGACAGGAGAACAGCAACTGCATCGGATCCACGAAAACATGCTTAAGGAGTATAAGTTGTATATAAAGAGACAAGACTATACGAACTTATCCGGACTATTAAGATTAGCCGCTGAGTATGAGAACATTTCCCCTTCGGAGTATGGAGAGGGATACCAGCGAAAAACATACCAGGAAGAGGCCGAAGCACCAGACAGATGGAGACAACACGGGGAGACGCGAGCAGGACCTAGTAACGAGCTTCAGAAAAAAGGGAGAGAGCCCAGGAGAAGCGAAAATTGTACCGCGAAGATTCATCCAAATTACAATCCGAACACATGTTGTTGGTCATGCGGAAAACCGGGACACAATATGAAGGAATGCCGGGGAAATCAACAAGTGTTCTGCAGCCAGTGCGGGAAGCTAGGTACCCTAAGTAGAAATTGCTGCAAAAGGCAGAAATGGGGAAAACAGGAATACTTGGAATCAGCCAATGAGCAGAGAAGAGATGACAACCGAATGTACCTGGAGGCCGAAATAATGGGGAATAAATACCAGTGTTTGGTAGATACAGGGTCTACAAACACCTACATAAATCAGAATATATACCGCGACTGCTTGGCAAAAGCAGCGACGAGGGTAAATAAACCAAGAGAGCTAGTTCTCGCAAATGGGGTAACAACACATACCGAGAATAGCGTGCTAGTCGACTTAGAAATTAAAGGCGCGAGAATAAGACACTGGGTACGTGTTCTTCCAACTGCTACCTGCATTATCGTTGGGATGGATGTCCTCCACAGGGTAGGAATGCAAGTTTCGTGGAAAGGCGACACGCAATCCAGGACATCGCGGGAAGATCGATGTATACAGGAGAACCGTCCAACCCGTATAAATACGCGACCTGATCCAGATATCCAAACTACCAGAACCACTACGGAAGAAAAACCAGTAAAAGCTAGGCGTTTGAATGATAAGGAACCAGGAAAATCCAAATATTATCCCCGAAACCCGAAACGTAACCAGAAATCGAATACATTATCCCGAAACCCGATTGGCGCGTCTCAAAACCAGGACTGGCAGGAGTACAAGCCAGTAGCAATCAGAAAAGCGCAGCCAAGAGAATCCCGCATTTACGAAAACCATAAACGTTACAGGGAAATACGCCGTACAACCAGAGATCCGCCAGCCTTCATGATCATGAGATATGATAAGGAATTTAGCTCACCTACCAATAAGACCCGATTCCCCATGTCGCAATTAAGAAATAACCATATAAAGGTATCCGAAACACGAAATAGTTACTATAATAGGCAAGTGACGAATGGGAACCCTAAAATGGACGTATGGAGGAAATTATATCCTGTCCGTAAGTCAAAAAAAAAAAAAAAAACGCAGATCCGAACAAGCCGTAGAGGATCCGCGACCGAAAACCTTCGAAATCCCGTGTAAACAATGGGAAAAAAAATTATTAGCCATATGTTCAGCCAGAAAATAGACTTAGTAAATAACATTCCCAGTATTATATATAAACCGAAAACACCGAATTGAAAATTTCTTTTTTTTAAAGCCCGTTATAGTTAGATACTATTAGTTGGTACGAAGTTACAATACAAATTATAAGATCTAAAACTAAAAATAGACGAATTATGCAACTAATAACATTTCCAGTATCGTAAAGAAAGGAAACGATACGAAATGTTACTCCGCCGTTTTAAACAAAATAACGCCGAGTAGGTATATAAGACACGGAATAAGGGGTACTTACACGTTTTTAAAGGGAATTATACCAAAAAGAAAGGGAGAAAATATCGACCGTAATACAAATCCAGCGTAATGAAGACAACCGGAAATTATATGTTGTATTTAGAAATTGTGTATTAAATATTAAATTGTTTATTAACTACATATTTCCAGATAAAAAGTGATTCTCTGTGTACAAATATCCTGTGAGAATATTATCCAAGGTGTTGGTGTCCAAGAAGCAGTTATTTAGTGCCGAAGCAATTTACACAAAGGAACCAACTGTCACCGTTATACTTACCGTTTAACAGTTTGAATTTTTTATTCAATTTTCATACAAATTGGAACCAGGGAGTATACTTATCTTATTACTTATTGCCTTTTGTCGGTTTTTAATTGTTTTGTCATACATTTAAACCATATACATTAGTTTATTTTCATTGGTTAGGTAGTATAGTATTTTTTTTTTTGGTGAAGCTATAAAATATATTCTCTAAATACATAAAATTAGTGTGTTTTAGCTATAAATATTGCATAGTTTAGTAAAGAGACATATAAGATTCCGTTTAGGAACCTTTATCATAGAATTGTGTTAGAATTTGTGGTAAATAGTTGTAAGAGAATACTACATTGACTTCCTTTTATTTAATCACTATTTATTAAGTACAAGTTGTCTTGCATATAAGTTTAGGGTTCAAATATAAACATAGTCACAATGTTTTCAGCTCAAGTCACAAAACCAACCACGAGGAGTGATGTTTTGGCCACTAGACTGCGGCAGACACAGCTGGAGCTCAAAGAGGTTAAGGAGCTTAATGAGAGACTACTGCAAGAACGCGAGGAGAGTGAAGAGGAGGTGGAACGGATTATAAGATCCAACACAGCCCTCAAAACTAAACTTGCGGAACAGGATACCCAGTTCGAGGATATATGTGGGCAGCGCGATGACCTCCAAAGAAGTTTGGAGCAGATCCAGGAGTGTTGTGCCACACATGAAAAAGCTCTTCAACGCATTCGGGACCTCGAACAACAGCTTGAGGAATTGGGGAGAAAGCCGAGCACATCTGTTACCTGCAAATATTGCTCCGAACAAACAGAAAATAATTTAAGTATATATGCTGAATTGAACAGCTATGAGCAAGTAGACTTATTAAATGATACCATAGTAAGTGTACCTGGATTAGAAACCATAGATTTGACAAATTCTATGTATATGAGTAACCAGACAGATAAAAATATAACTATGCAAGGGTCGAACAAAATCAAAAAATATCTGAAGTTGAAAAAGTTTATTAAGAGATCTAAGGTACTATTAAAAAGTCACAAGTCATTATTTAGATCGGTTCCCCTCAAACAAAACAATGTGGCTCTAATGAAAGATCTCTTACAAATGCAAAATGAACTCGACCTCGCTTTAGAGTCCCTAAATAATAGGAACAAGGAGCTCAAAATTCTGGATGCAGCTCTAAAAGACGTCAACAGTAAGTACGAGATATCGTGCAACCAAATGCGGGAATATATCAGCTTCGTGAACTGCATCATAGACCCGGGGATCAGCAATGAAGAGCGCCCCGAGTCTCCTGTGAGTACAAACGACTCGGACCGCGGCGATGCCGTCAGCCTCAGCGGGCTGGCCTCGCCCGCGCAGCGTCGCGACTGTGGCGCCTGCGCGTCCCCCGCGCCCCGCACGCCCCGCGTGCCGCGCCCGCCCGCGCGCACCTCGCGCGCCGCGCCCGCCCCGCCGGGAGTGGAGCTGGTGCCGCCGGAGCGGTGCCAAGCGGTCCCGGTGCCCGCGCCGCGCCGCGCGTCGTTGGCGCCGCCGACGCCCCGCACCCGCCGCGCCGCTCCCGCGCCCGCCGCGCGGACGCCGATGGCCGCTGGCGCCGCGCGGGCGCGCCACACCCCGTGCTGCGCGCCCGCGCCGCCTGCGCCGCCCCGCACGGTGCTGTACACCGACCGGGTGGGTGTCGGGCTCGGCGCGCTGCTGGCCGGGCGCCTGCAGCAGCCGGTCACCAACAACTGTCTGCCGGGCGCTCCTCTCGGCCGCATCGCCTCGTGTATTTCTGCCGACGCGTTCGACCGCCACACCACCGTCGTGATCGTGCTGGGAGACAGTTTGGATTATTCCAAACGAGACGTTGTCGACTTCTGCGAGACCCTCACCGGTATCGTCGACCGAGGCGTAGCGAAAGTTATTGTGTGTGCGTTACCATTCCCGATAAAAACATCAGAAAGTATGTATAAAAAAATCGATTTTTATAATTCCCTACTGTATAGACTGGCCATGTATAACTCTACGATTTCGTATTTTGATACGAATAAATTTATTAAAAATTTCGTCCTGACTCGCAGTCGTACGTATCTTCCGAGAAGATACTTACGTGATTGTGCTAATCTGTTAGCATACAGTATAGTAGACCCCGTCATGACTCGCATGACGTGTGACAGTGCAGGAGCGAATCCTACGTTACGTTGTAGTGACAGTGACGTAGGATCCGCGAGCCCGGAGCCGCTGGGTGATTTAAACTAATTTCTTCGACAACGTGTGCACCCGCCGGCTCTAAGCCTCCTGACAACTGTAACACTGGTAGCAGTTCTAATAATAATTCGATGAATGTAGTTCACCAAAATATACAGGGTTTTAGTAGTAAGGAACTTCAAATTGGTTTGTTCATAGATCATTCAAATATCCATGTCCTGTGTATAACTGAACACTGGCTTAAAGAACATGAACTCATGTTCAATTTTAATAATCATAGTATAGTGAGTTCTTTCACTAGAGAGTTTTACATCCGCGGTGGATCTTTAATTATGGTAAGGAATGATCTTAAGTGTAAAGAGCGGAAGGATATTGTCAACATGTCCGTTGAACGTCAAATAGAACTGTCATGTATAGAATTAGACCAATTTATAATTATATGTGTATACAGACCCCCATCTGCGAACTATAGTACATTTGAGTCAACTATGGATGAAGTGTTCAATAGTGTTTTCTCAAGTAACAAGTGCATTATTGTGTGTGGTGATTTTAATGTAAATTTACTTGAAGTTTCATCAACGAGTGTGAGTTTTCTGAGCACTTTCAAATCTTCTGGCCTAAAGAATTTGTTTTGTGAGCCTACCCGTGTCACAGCCACCAGTTCTACATGTATTGATAACATATTTAGTAATACAGATGCGTTGGATAAATTTATCATAAACAAACTAAGCTCTGACCACTGTGGACAACAAGCATCATTCAGTTTCAGTAGAAAAATTGAAATTGATCCACAAAACACTATGTGCAGACCTATTACTGAGCATCGCTTAGATTTGTTCAATCGAAATATTCAGGAAAAAATGTGTTATCTTTCGTTTCCTCAAGAGGATGCGGACGACATGTGTAAGGTCTTGTTTGATTGCATAAAAAAAGAATTTGATTCCTGTCTCAGTCTGAAAAAAGTACAAAGCAAAGTTAAAACTATATTTAGCGACTGGGCTACTCCAGAAATCCACGAAAAAAGACTTCGTCTCTACGATCTTTATGATCAAAGATCAATCGATAAGAGACCGGAATTTCTGGAATACGTTAAGAATTTTTCTAAATCTTTCAAGCAAATGTGTGCAGCCGCTAAATCTGATTACCTGTCCAAGAAGATCATTAATTCTAGTGATAAAGTGAAAACTGTTTGGAAGATGATCAATGACGAAACTGGGAAAACTAAAGTCAAAGATCGTCATTATAACCTACAAATTAACGATACATTAGTAACTTCTGATCGTGAAGTTGCGCATCACTTTGAGCGGTTCTTTTCTAATATACCTGTAGAGACGACGCAGTCATTAAATTCATCGCCTGATGTTGCTGAATCAATATTAAAAACGAATGTAACAGAATGTACAGACATCTTCAAATTTACTCATGTTACCCCTAACACTGTTATTAAAACCTTCAGGTCTTTAAATTTGAAGAAGACCGAAGATTTGTGGGGCCTTTCTGTGAAAGTGTTACATTCAATTGTAGAGGCGATTGCACCATATTTGGCCGATATTTTCAACAAATGTATTGATAAAGGTGTATTTCCTGATTTGATGAAGCACAGCAAGATCATACCTTTATTAAAATCGGGAACTAAATCAGACCCCACAAATTTTAGACCAATATCAATACTACCCGCATTAAGTAAAGTCTTTGAGAAACTCATTCTTAATCAACTTACTTCTCATTTTAATCGACATAACCTATTACATAGCAGTCAATTTGGATTCACTAAAGGTCGCTCCACTACTGATGCAGGGGTGGTGTTGGTTAAACACATCTTTGATGCCTGGGAAAAGGCTCAAGATGTTGTTGGCATTTTTTGCGACCTATCTAAGGCATTTGATTGCGTTGATCATAATAATTTAATACGTAAATTGAAACACTACGGAGTAAGGAACGATGCACTTGACCTTGTCACATCATATCTTTCAGGCAGAACGCAACGCGTAGTCATCAACGGAATGCAATCAACTGGATCAGCTGTTGCTATGGGTGTACCTCAGGGCTCAATTCTAGGCCCCTTTCTATTTCTAGTGTATATTAATGATCTACCAAACCTTGTCCAAGATAAACATGAGATTGTCTTATTTGCAGACGACACTTCTCTCCTTTTCAAAGTAAAAAGACAAGAAAATAACCTCGTTATTATTAACGACGCGCTGTCTACTATAGTGGATTGGTTTACTGCAAATAACCTACTTTTAAATGCCAAGAAAACCAAGTGCATTAAATTCACATTACCGAATGTGAAACAAGTAGATTGTGCCAAGGTGACATTGAAAGGTGATGTACTAGAATTTGAAGACAAAACAGTATTTCTGGGTGTTACTTTGGACTCAAAACTGCAATGGAATGCGCATATAGCCACTCTTGCAGGTAAGCTTAGCTCCGCAGCCTATGCAGTGAGGCGAATCAGACAGTTAACAAACGTCGAGACGGCAAGGCTTGTGTATTTCAGTTATTTTCATAGTGTAATGTCATATGGAATTCTGTTGTGGGGGAAAGCAGCGGACATTCAAACCATCTTCGTGCTACAAAAACGAGCCGTACGATCTATTTATGAACTAGGAGCCCGTGCATCGCTAAGAGAAAAATTCAAGGAAGCCAACATTCTCACCGTAGCGTCTCAATATATCCTTGAGAATATAATGTATGTCCGGAAAAATCTACATGCATTCAAGCTCAACAGTGACATTCACCAGTATAATACAAGAAGGAAGAATAAGCTTGTTATGCCTGCTCATCGTCTCCGTAAAGTTAGCTCTTCGTTCGTGGGGAACTGTGTACGTTTCTATAACAAAATACCTACCGAGGTAGTGAGTTTACCTTCCAGCAAATTCAAGTCTCACATAAAACGTCACCTAATAAACAAGGCGTATTATACTGTAAATGACTTTTTAGATGATAGGGATGTCTTTAAGCCAGTGGTTTAGTCATGTGAATGTAAAGTAAGCATATTTTAATCGGTAATATTAGTTCATTTGTAATGTAACATGAGAGCACATTATGTTGTTTCTCACCGGGCATTTGCTTTAGTGATGAATGCCCGGCAGTGTGAGCATGTCATGCTCGCTTAAAGGTCTTTGCTTACGGTGGCGTCGTTGATCGGGTCGCAACCTTCCCTATAATATGGTTGAGGGAGGCGATGGCTGAGATATGCGTCATGCTCGTGAACGGGTGCCGTTTGTGGGGTCCGGTCTGTTCACACTAGCAAGGGCCAAATTAGTTGTGTAGTAACTGCTTACCAGCGTTTAGTGAATTGACGTGAGAGACTTCATCCTGTACTCGATTGAAGTTATTATTTTTTTATTTTTTTTTATTTAGAGACTGTATACATCTCTAATAAACTTAGTGTACTGAACTGAATAATGACGCTCAGAGACCTTATACATCCCTGAGGAATGAAATTTAACTATAAGCATATTATTATTATCATTATTTATTTTTTCTTTTTTGTATATTGTGACGCCTAGAGACCTTATACATCTCTAAGAAATTTAGGTTTAATAATTATTGTCTATTGTAAATTATTCACATTGACGCCGAGAGACCTTATACATCTCTGTGGAATTAAATTAATTAAGTAATTATATTTTATTGCATGTTGTGACACCTAGAGACTTTATACATCTCTGGGTATATTTAATATTTTAAATTGATCGTTAAAATTTTATTTTAATATTCCTACCTAACATTGATTTGGAGTATCTATATATCTCCTATACGTGTACGCATGTAATAATTAGTTATAGTTATAACACTAATGTAATGTAATTAATTGTTCTAAGTATTGTTTACGAAAAAATGACTTACTGTTGAGTTTCTTTCGGCTTTCTTCTCAACAGCGGTCTCCTCTTGCGAAATGCCGGTAGATTCACAATCTGACTTGTAAAAGTGCCCTTGTGGCCTACTTACTGAATAAATTATTTCATTTCATTTCATTTCATTTCATTTCATTTCATTTCATATACCATAAATAGGAACGCACAAGAATGAGAATACAAGGCGGGGCGTCGAGAAATAAATTAAAATTTAAATAGTACGCTAATCACGTTTAATGATTTGGGTATCACGTTTTTTTAATGTAACCAACCGGTCATTATTTAACTTTATGAAAATTACTTAACTTATTTTCCGTGAAGATTCATGAACTTTCCCGTCATCCATAGATTTGGTACATATCTCCCGCATCTGGCGAACATCATAATATAAGCATAACTTAATGCACTGACCAGTACATTAGTACAGTATTTGTTTTCCGAGACGTAGTCCCCGTCTAAGAAAAGACCAGGACATCTAGAAACCTTAATGATTTTAAAAGACAACAGGGATGTTTGTTTTTTTTTTCTCGTATTAATTTAGTGTATTTTTGTTTTTTTTTTCCTTCTATTTTAATTCAATAATTAAAGTTCGTAAAGTTAAAAGAGTTGTCCTGAACACTTACAATTAATAAAAATATAAGTAAACAAAGGTAGTAAACCAGTTCGGTAAAATTTAGTTCGTTAAAAAACGTTCATTATAACCTGCTCGTTATAAAACGCGTACGCGTTGACCAGACCTGTAGAACCATCCCGTACCTGACCCTGCCTCTTTAGTAGAACACCACTGATCGGGGATTTTTACAGGTAAAAATCTCCAGAAGAAGGAGGGCAGTATAACGAGCAGCAGGCAGACCACGCCGCCAGAGCCATGACGTCACAGCGCGCGGCACCGGAGCGCGGGCGGCGGAGAGAGCGACGCGCCGTGTACCGTTAGGCCGCTATATAAGCCGACGCGCGCCCAGTACGGACAGCGGTGTGTTACCATCTCTCGTACAGTAAGGTCGTGTGAGCGGCTCCAACTGTGAGGCATTGTAAACCATCGCTCCCCGCAGCTCGGAGTGTTTACCACGCTTCTTGAGATGCAGTAGGTCTCCCCGTAAAGTCTAGGTAATGGTGTTAGGTCGATATCCAGGTGTCCTAAGCTAAGTCCTAGAGCCGTCCCTAGCGCGGAGTGTTTGCCACGCTTCTGTTCGCTACAACCGGGGGCTGTTCCCAGCGCAGAGTGTTTACCACGCTTTTCGTCGCTGACACGGGAACCTAGTGCTTACGCTCCGGGGCCAGGCTGCCGGCGCGGTGTGTTTACCACGCATCTAGTCGTCCAAGCAGCCAGGGAATCTATCCTTAAGCGCGGTGTGTTTCTAGCCGCATCTGCGACTAAGGGTGGTTTGCCACGAAGGATACCGACCAGGCTCCCTTGCCCACGCGTACTAACCACTAACTGTTCCCCGACGGAACGCTAACCCGACGCGTCGCCGGGACACCGGGTCCCCTAGGGAAATTAGGGACGCTAGGATACGTAGTCTAGGCCATAGGATAGGATTAAGGTTGACTATAAATAAACAGGCATAAAAGCCCTCAGTTTGTTAGTATTTGATATCCTGGTTTGATTTATTCCCCGCTCCTTGCCTCCCGAACGAAGCTAGCTCGGAAAACCCTCAAGGTCCCGTCTGGACCGAGGGATATGTACTAGTGTCTAGGCCCGTTACGTCCTAATCCACCTAGCGGGGCTAAACACTACGTCACAATATAAATAATTTATCTCCCTGAATAAAAAAACTTGTTGTGATTTTTACAATTTCGGAAATACAACCATATTTTTATATGGTACTATGAATAAATAACATGAAAAATCAATTTCTGATATCTGTTTTACACGAAAACGACACCACACAAGTCCTAGTAGCGTTATCTGATCAGTAATATAAAAAGAAAAAGAGGACTCCTTTGTCCTATTCACCCCGCTTTCCCGCCGCACAGGAGACGAATCTGCCATCTGAAAATAATTACCGCAAAATACTCTATCTGTGGTAGAAATTTCGTTGTTGTATCCCGATGTACACAATTTCGCGACTTAGCAAAATGTACTAGAACACGCAGGCTAAGCTTAACATCAACATTTTTTTCAAGGTACTTTTTGTATCAGATGTGCCCTATATGTATACATTTTTAAAAACAAGATTAAATCGTCTGTTTAGTAATATTTTTTTAAATTGTAAATATTCAGGATAGATAACTAATTTATCGTTCTGGATAAAAAAAACTTGTTGTGATTTTTACCTTTTCGGCAATAAACCCAAATATTTATAAGAAACTATTCTTAAATAACATGAAAAATTAATAGCTGATATCTATTTTACACGAAAACGATGTCGCACAAGCCCTAATAGCCTTAACTGATCAGTAATAAAAAAAAAAAGAGCAGTACTTGGTCCTCTTCACCCCGCTCTCCCACCACACAGGGGACGAATCTGACTTCCCTCCACATCTGAAAATAATCACCGTGGAACGTTCTATGTGTGGTAGAAATTTAATGCTTGTAACCCGATGCGCACAATTTCGCGGCTTAGCAACTCTACTAATACAATAAAATAAAAATATATACAAGGCCACTTTTTTTTTAGTGTTTCATACATGAGGAACTTTTTTCTGGAGTAATCCGGAGGCAATAAAACGGAAATAAAAAAATAAATAAAAATATGTATCCATTAATGGTACTAAATGGCATCTTTTTTCAACTGTGCCTAGCCCGTTAGAAAAAAAAAAAAAAATGACCGACCGAAAATGATTCGACGGGGTTTGACGCCCACCGAACGACTCCCAAGAGGTCCCCCAAAAATGTGTTTAAGCATTTTTATATGCTTAATCAACCTTTTACATATCGGCAAATGGTTACACTACTATGTTTTTTTTTACGGTGACATACAAGCATGTGGCCGTCCGCTTATGTACGTTTACATCGCCAGGAGCATCACACACTAGGCTTTTTTCAGAGACTATACAAATTCGAATGTTTTTTTTTCTAATTAATGGTCGTCTTACATTATATGACATTTACTTTTCATAAAATATTCTCAATAAAATAAACATTTACATTTTACAGCTCCTCACAATGGTAAACAAAATGGATTCCCCTCCTATCCATTAAAACCAGGCAATAAATAAGTAAATTATCGATCTATTGTCCACCGAGCAAAGGTTAAAGACAATTTAGCTTGAGTGACAGCCCTGCATTAATCATTTTGAGGACGGTCGCAGCCCTGACTTAGTATTGAGAGCTCGTATTTTGACTTTGAATCCTTAATGGGTGTGTATTTCTGGCTAGAAATAACGGGTGTGAGCTGAGAACAAGACCAGCGTAGGAATAGCATTCTTGACAATCATTATCGCTTTCGTATTTCCAAGACTGAGATGAGACATGTCACTTGAAGCTCATCGCGTTTTAATGACAGTTCAAAGGCGAAATCAATGAGAGATGACTGTTACCTCATGGCGATTTGACGTTTGGCGATTGACACTAGAATTAGGTCCCAGGGACCTAATTCGAGAATGCCGTTTGAGTGATCGCCAAACGTCAAATCTCTATTAGATAACAGTTATATCGCCATTGAACTGTCATTAAAATGCGATGAGCTTAAAAGTGACATATGTCATCTCAATTTTGGAAAACGAAGGCGATAATGATTGTCAAAAATGTTATTAATGCATATGAATTTTTGTTTTGAATGAAACGTAACGAACTAATTTCACGCACTACGCGGTCAATTTAAAGTATGCGCCTCCGAATTGACGAAGTTGCGATGTTCTAGGGATATCGCCACTTGTCAAGTAGACACACGTCAAATGTGACGGATGGCGATGAAATGGAGAGATCTCCATCAACTCTCTAAAATTGGTCGAATACCCCCCCCTGATTATTGTTAAAACTAAGCCCGTTAAATGAGAATAAAAATAAATAGTACATAGGCATCATTAACTTTTTTTGAGGATGCCAATAAATCATATTTTTTAACCCCCTAATGTCTATTTGTGTATTTGTGTGTGGTATCGTAGCGACCAAACAGATGGACCAATTTGAGGGCGGTTTTTTAATCGAAAGATATATCCGTCGAAATGGTTAGCTATGTTTGGTGGAAATTGGACAGCTTTAATTGGAACAACTGGAACAAGTGACAAGATCTAAGCCAATATTGAAGCTAAGAATTCCAAATTTTGTAGTTATGTTTAGTTTTAATAGCATTTCCTATATCACTCGTTAAATGAGGGTCTCATGATGACCAGCTAAATGTGTCGGGGTGTTTTAAATATTTAATTCAGGTTATTATTGGTATCAAAATATGTCTTAGAAAATAATTAAGTAAATATGCTGTTGTAATCGTATGCTACAGGACTCGTATGGTACATAAAATTATGCTAAACCAAAGTCGGCCAAAGAGATATTCTATAAAACAATGTGCTGCAAAATGCGTCGTATGATGCGAGGTAGTAGTAATGCCAACTATACCTTTATGCCATCTTACCATTCGACCGAAAGTGTTTCTGCGAAACGTGTTATGCAAAGTGCATTTCTGACCAATATTATTCTGCCAGATGAGGGTAACCCGTTTTTATTTTATTTATTTTTTTATAATAGTATAGGTAGATGTCACAGGATGATTTAATATCAAAACGTCGCATCAATATTAATGACCGTTTCTGCAACAGAGCATGAAAAACTCTTAAAAGGCCCCATTGAAAGTCCGTTCCATTACACAAAACCATTTTAATTGCTAATCATCCCTACTCCGCGAGTTTCCTCCTGAACTGATCAGAAGCCTTACCATGAGTCGTGACGGTACTCGCGAGCGACAGCGTAAACGATTGTACTAGTACTGCCACGTTAAACTCATGGCAAGGGTTCTGATCACTTAAGGAGGAAACTCGCGTAGTTGGGATTTATCAATTAAAATGGTTTTGTGCAATGGAACGGACCAGATAAAGATAAAGATAGGGCCAGATAAAGGCTCTTTTGACGACGCGTTTGGCTCGGTTTGTAGACACCTGCCTACTGAGCCGGCGGTCCCGCAAATATTTGTGTGATGAACTCGAATATTTGTGCGTGGGTCATGGTGGTTCTATGTATTTAAGTTTATATTTATCTATAACTAGTACCCATAACACAAGCCTTATTGAGCTTAATTTGGGACTAGATCGATTTGTGTGAGGTTGTCCGATATTTATTATTTTATTTATTTATTACACTTCTTCATGGTCTGTTGCAGAAAGTTCATTAAAATGGATGCGACTGTAAACTCATGGTAAGGGTACAGATTATGTTTCGGTCGATTCGATGGTTTCCTTTTTATCAGTCCATTGCAGCTAACTGGATGAAACTGGACGTAACTGGATAAAACCGAAGTTTATCTGTTTCTCGGTATATTATTCAAATCTGTTTTCCATAGGCCTGCGACGCTTTATCATATTACTTTTGTCCTTTGATTCTGTTATTCTGTAATTAAATTACTATGCAATACTCGTATTTTATTTTGTATTGCTCACTGTTATACCGACTGATTAAATTTTTAATTATCCAACACACGTTTGATCATAATAAATATCAAGCCAATATTGTTTTCATAGTAAATACCTACCCTTTAAAAGACTTAATGGTTTTCTCTGTTAAATGTTTTCCATACAGTAAAAGAAAGGCCAAGTGTATAAGTACCAAGTAAAAGAAAAGCCAAGTGTATAAGTCGGACCCAATAATGCATACAATACATACTTATATTAGATCTCTTTTCAGTACTGTAAGGTCGGGTTACTTTTTAGCCCTGGGGGTTAGCATTGCCCTCCCATTAAAACCAACTTTATTCAAGAAGTAAATTCTGGATAACTATAATATATCTTATGACATATCCACTTTTGATTGATCGCTGGTGCTGTTTTTAAAAGTTTTCATAGTAATTGAAATGGATTGAAATGGGTGGACAGTAATAAAGTAATAATGGGTAGTTAATCACTTTTCAACGAAAAATTACAATATAAATGAAGCACAATGCTTCAATTCAATCATCATAAATTTAAGAGCTACGCTCTTGTCTGGGGAACAATTACTATGCATCTCATTCTCGAGCCTTACTCCTTGACAGCCTGGTACCAGTGGTATCACACGACTAGGAATCGCAAACGGGAATTACCGTATTACCGGTAAATTACCGGTAATTTCTATAGAAAAATTACCATTTTGGATTTCTTAGAGACGACGTTCACCTTCTTCTGTATTTGGTAAGCTCTTGATCTTCCTCTAAACTCAACTTCAACCACTTTCGTCAAATCAAGTAAAAAAAAAAAGAATGATAAAATACATTTCAACGAATAGCGAACCTGCTCCATCTTTTGAGGGCTGTTAAAAAAAGGAAATTTAAGTTATCCCAAATGACAGTCATATATTATTAACCTTTTAGTTGTAGCGTGTTTACTTCGCTATCGGCTCGGCTCCACTACTCCCCAAATACAGCACAAATATACCAAAGGTTATGTGATCGTGAGTTGTTTATAATCAGCTCGCAACACATAAATAGGAGGCTCCAAAATGGCTGTGTAGTTTGCAGCGTCGAAAATAGGCCTAATATTAAATGATAGCTTTGCTTACACTGCTTACCTACTGCCTGAACAAAGGTTCTAAGGGAAAAATTAATTCACGCCACCATAAATAAAAATCCCATCGTACTCGGCGATAGGTGAAAAATTATAAAAAATGTCATAACTCCGAAAATACGAAAAATCGCAAAACATACATGGGGGTGATTTAGATAGCCCTCTAGGTCCTCTACCTCCCAGCTTCAGTATATCACTACTTCTTGGGACACCCTGTATAAAGAAATACATTGCAAATATAAACACATTATAAAATACCTAACATAGGGTGCCGTCGGCAGCGGCTCAGGCTAGCGGTGATTAGTGCTGCATAGAGAGGAACCTCCTGATGATGCGCGCCGTGTCCAGGAGAACCGCCTTCTGAATCTGACCCTTGATCCAGCCATCTAGCGAGAGCGTCTAAAGGTGTTTGTCGAGACTCTTGGCTATAAGACCGTTCGCCGAGATGACTATCGGGACAATGATTGTCTCCTCAACATCCCACATGGCGGTCGTCTCGTGAGCCAAGTCAAGGTACTTGCTGTTTGTCCTTCTCGGCCTTCACGAGGCTCTCGTCATGCGGGATGTTAATGTCGACGAGCACTGCCTGGCGCTTGGATCGATCCACCAACACGATATCAGGATTATTGGCTACAACAGTCCTGTCCGTGATCGATCCCAATAGAGCGTAGCACGACCATTCTCAAGAACTAGTATCGGTGCGTACTTATAGTATGGCACCTCAGACCACACAAGACCGTATCGAAGACCAAGTTGCTGGTGAATGATCTGGCTAATATTTTTATTATTATGAGCCTATTGTGTCCCACTGCTGGGCAAAGGCCGTGGTCTCACGATTTAATTATGTGTTAAAGAAAATGCCCAGCATTGTACACTACCCTAGTTGTTATTGGCGGGTATCGCAACGTAAATATTCGGCTAATTGAATATGCATGCCGCTGTGCTGTTCTGCTCTAGTCCCAGCCATCGGGTCTTAAAAAGTTAAACAATTAACGGCACTCCATAGTATGACCGATGGTTTCAATTCAAATACATTTTATTTTCACTCTGTAACCGAGTGTAGGTAACCGACCCTGTGAAATGGATCAGTCTGAAAACCAGCGCTGGGCTGCTAGCCTAGCACATTTTGAGACTGGTAGTCAGCTGAAAAATTCGTCTTGACTTTTCGATTTGTTTCATGAGTAATAAGGTCCAAAACTGGTAAACCATGTACAGTACCTATAGTTAATACAACATTATTATTGTTATTTATAAATCAATAAATAAATGATACCTAAAGCTGTATTTCGATGTGATTTATGTTTGTACAGACAGGTGCGGAAAAATTGCAATTATGTACCTATATTTATAACATTTTAAAGGGACGTGATTTGTACATTAACTTAACATACCATTTCGTTTTTTACATGTATTATCAAACGTTTCGGCACAATTGAAATACTTGTACAAAGTTTAATAGTACTTTACAACCTAGGTCGGTAAATTCGTGAATTCCTCGGTCGCAGGCGTTCGTGGCCTGAACCGAAAGTGAGGACCATAAATAAACGATCTAGGGCTTTACGAATTACCGCCCGTGGTTTTGTCAAAGAAAGCGAGACTTTTTCCCCGTGTAGCGGGCAAAAAATCACGCTTGCGGCCTAAGGTAACGTAAAGTAGCTTACAATTATTCCTCAAATATTGTCCTAAGTAATGAAATACTTATCCGTAGCTTTAAAAGAAAGTAAAGTGACGAGGCAAAGAGACTACCGGCTATACCTATACAAACCGACACATGTACCCCTAGGGGAGTATTTTTAATCTAATTTTCTCGATATTTCGTGGATTCCGACCCTTTATAAGCGTCGTGTCTTTTGTCGTCCAAAATCTGGGGAATCTTCGATACAACATAGGTAGTTATTTGAATTCTCCGCAGCGGAGTTCCGCGGGGAGGTATAGAAGGTAAAGGGGTTTTTCCGCTATTTATTATTTTGTAAAAAATATCCTATTACTATCTTTGGATGTCCAGCTGTCCCTCCCTATACGATAATTGGTTAAAATTTCTTACTATCATCTTTGGATGTCCAGCCATCCCTGTACGAAAATTGGTTAAAATTTGTAAGCCGTTTCAGCGTGATGAAAAGATAAAGGAAATTATGAAAACATATGGTGCCAGGCTGGCATGGCGCCGCGCGCCGATACAATACAAATGACGATCCTGTATCACGCTATTAAGACTTTTTTCTGAAATCCCAGAAATCATGATCCTTTCCATTTCCAAATCTAGAATTTTAAGAGTATAGATAAAAATGCGCCGAATATTAACGGAATAGACCAATTTCTGACTTAAAATCTGTATCTCAGCTCTGCTTCACTTTTGAGATTGGTCTAAACAGTTAATACGAAACTCTCGTATGTTCAACACAACCCCTGTTTAATAAAAATATAACTCGCTATCCCTCAGCAGGTAAAGAAATAAATTACCAATACTTCCCATGGGAACATTCCCGGGGAAAACTATAATGTTTACGGTCACTGCATTTCCCCGAATATTCCTGCCTTTGCCGAAACTTGGCGAAAGTTATAAATAACCGAAAAGGAGAGAAAGGTCTGATTTTCCGTCGATCTGACTCTGAATCCAATATGGCTACCACAGAATAAAGACACTACAGAAGCCGCACTCTCCAGTTATTCCATTCGTACAAAACGCTTTACGTCTACTTTTCTTATCAGGACAGCAAAGGAGTGGAATTCTCTTCCTGCGCATCTTTTCCCTGAAAAATATTTACGCTAAGTATTTATTTATTTTATGATAATGATATGATGACCTTATGAAAATTTTCTAAACACTGCATTTTGCTCATCCATTTTATTTTAAATAATAACTTTCCCATATCCAATGATTATATAAACTTTTTTTATGCAAAGTTACCCTAGAATCCCCCAGTCAATACACCGAATTGTCCCCTCGCAATTAATGCCTTAGAACAGGCTACTTACATAAAAGGTCGTATGTCGATACGAGATCATTGTGACTTAAGCCCCTTTGTGAGGTTTGAATAAATTCCAGAAACTTCCATCCCTGCTTTTGCAATTGTAATCCAATTGGCCACCAGTGTCTGAACTTCGGGAATTTGGATTAAGTCCGAACATTCAGCCCTGTTTGTACAAAAGGACGTATGTGCTTTAGCCTTCATGGCGCTTATGACGTTTAGTTTTTGAGCATTTTGAATGTACGTAGGTTAAAAAGGGCGTATGTTCCTTAGGATTTCAAGGCGGTTGGGATCTTTAGTGCACGTGTTGATAACGTAAGTAGGTTACGAGCAAGACGTTAGGTATTCTCTAAGGTCATCGAAGCACAATGGTTACATATTATTGATGAGTTTCGTTGTTCAATTTATGCGCTGGTTTAGTTTATAGCCCCACAGTTTATATGATACAACACTCGGCTGATATTAACAAAAACCGGCCAAGTGCGAGTCGGACTCGCGCACGAAGGGTTCCGTACCAATATTGAACAAAAAACACGTTCTTTGTATGGGGTCGTCCTTTAATTTTTACTTATTTTTTATTTTTATTATTTGTTGTTATAGCGGTAACAAAAATATACATTCTGTGAAAATTTCAACTGTCTTCCTATAACAGTTCATGAGAACGAAATTCATGCAAAAAGCCCTATTTTTTTAATTATTATTGTTTTATCATGAATAGTATTTGTTGCTATAGTTACAACAGAAATACATCACCTGTGAAAATTTCAACAGTCTAGCTATCACTGTTCTTGAGATACAGCCTGGTGACAGACGAACGGACGGACAGCGAAGTCTCAGTAATAGGGTCCCGTTTTCACTCTTTGGTTACGGAACCCTAGACAAACAGTGAAAAAAGACGAACAGTGAAACATAGAACCTTGCCTTTTATTGATATCGAAAAATGTAAACGGTCCGACACATGGCATTTCCTTCCCATTCAGTTACTTTGTAGAACTACAATTCTCGATACAAATCGTTCACGCAGTCGCTAGCGAGTGCTGTCACTGTAAACTCATGGTAAGGGCACTGAATAGCTTTAATTACGAGGGATTCGGTGTCCACTGACCATTCTCACTCGCTATTTCAGCCAAATTTCCCCCGGGATGGGAAAGAAGGACGGACAAGTACGGGGTGCGACTAGTGGAGCTGTTATAAAGTAAACTAGCGATATTTATGACGCTTTTATTGCTGATATATGCATTGTGACCTCAACCAGTTTAAACGTAAAAAATAACAAAAAAGAACGGACTTCAAAATAAACTGAAAAGCCAAAAATAATTTCATGTACAAATTACATTTGAATCACCTTTTGAAGTCGGTGTCAGTTAATTTGATTTGGCCAAACTGAAACGGAGACGCCTCGCTCGCTTCGCTTGTTCGGCCAAACAGAAAATTAGACCCTTGAAATTTACGCATGTCCACAAGAAAGACATTGACTTAAATTTAGGTAGGTATAGGTGGTATAGGTATATTCGAGCATGCCGTTTGAGAGATCGCAAAACGCCAAAACTCTATTAGATGACAGTGATATCGCCTTTGAACTGTCATTAAAATGCGATAAGCTTCAAGTGACATATCTCATCTCAATTTTGGAAATACGAAGGCGATAATGATTGTGAAAAATGCTATTCATTCATATGAATTTCTGTTTTGAAAGAAACGTAACTGACTAATTTCACGCACTACCCGGTCAAGTTAAAGTATGCGCCTGTTTTTATGCCGTCACGCAAGGAAGGTCAAATTAAGCGGGATCGGATTGACGAAGTTGCGATGTTCTAGGGATACTGCCACTTGTCAAGTAGGGACACGTCAAAAGTGACGGATGGCGATGAAATGGAGAGATCTCCATCATCTCTCTAAAATTGGTCAAATTACCCCCTAGGTTATTGATATGGGATCTTCTTTTACAAAAGTCAAAAGGAAGGAATTTTTAAGAAATCTTGAAAATGTCAACCTAAAGATTAGGTTAGGTTAGGGTTCTAACATACCAAAATATTTTATGGTATCGGCATGATGAGAGGACAAAGGAAATTATACCCAACAGATGGCGCCAGGTTGGCAAGGCACCGCGCGCACATACAAAACAAAAGACGATCCTGCATCGCGCTATTAAGATTTTTCTGAAATCATGACCTCTCTCCATAGAAAATTGATTTTCAATACAATACTAGAATATTATAATAGTCGTTAGATGTTATGTTCTATTGACTTAAACCTGCATAAAGATCCTGGTCAGAATTGAGATGTGTACCTACTATAAGATATCCACGAAAAATCGACGGAACTCTACAGGAGTACATACAGAAATTCACATGGCTCTCAAAGAAACCCATACATCCCAGAGGAAATGATGGTTTTCCTCAAAGTCAGTTTTGTTCAAGTGATTACCTTACTACAATGTTACCTTTTCAACATAGCTCAACTGAAAGTTAATGCTTTTTAAATCATAATTTACCTTATACCCATTGAGTTCTTTCCTTCTTGAGTTTTTTCTTGGGTTATTCATTACCTAAACAAATTATGGCCACATTTACCAGTTCCATTTAAATAAATCTCAGCAAATCGGACTCCCTCTGTAATAAGTTAATTAGTAAGCGACAGCCGTCCTAATTAAAAACATCTTATACAACCTCAAGCCGGCAAAAATGGCTTTCATGGTGGGTAGGTCTAAAATTTTAACAAGCCGGGAAAATGCCTTAAATATAATGAGTCTAAAATGTGACTTATTCGCTGTGAAAAGCATATTAAGGCTTAGGCTCCGTTTATTATTAAATATCGCTGTACTTGGTAATATAATTTCTTCCTAGAGACAATGATTTTTTTTGTAAAATTTACAACCAAGTAAACGGCAAAAAAATATAAGGGCTACGTAATTCTTGTTACCGATTTGGAATTCTTAAATACATTTTTAGGGTTCCGTAGCCAAATGGCAATACACGGAAACCTTATAGATTCGTCATGTCTGTCTGTCCGTCTGTCTGTCCGTCTGTCCGTCCGTATGTCACAGCCATTTTTTTCCGAAACTATAAGAGCTATACTGTTGAAACTTGGTAGGTAGATGTATTCTGTGACCCGCATTAAGATTTTGATGCAAAAATAAAAAAAAAATAATAAATATTGGGGGCTCTCCATATTTAGAACTGAAACTCAAAATATTTTTTTTCATCAAACACATACGTGTGGGGTATCTATGGATAGGTTTTAAAAAATGATATCGAGGTTTCTAAAATATATTTTTTCTAAACCGAATAGTTTGCGTGACAGACGCTTCCAAAGTGGAAAAAAGTTGCCCCCCCCCCCCCCCCTCTAACTTCTAAAATAAGAAAATGAAAAATCTAAAAAAAACATATGATGTACATTACTATAAAAACTACCAACGAAAATTGTTTTGAACGAGATCTAGTAAGTAGTTTTTTTTTAATACCTAACTTTGCACCTAATTTATATGGGGCGCTATACATACCAGGTGCAAACTTAACTTAACCACTTAGGGATGGAAAGTGTTTATACGGAACCCTCGGTGCGCGAGTCCGACTCGCACTTGGCCGGTTTTTTTTATGTCAAAAGGTTCGCCTGATCGAAAGTACTGTCGCTCAAATGAAAACCAGAGGAGTCACAAGTGTGTTGCCGGCCTTTCAGGTGCCGGCTGTTTTAGTATGTACTAGCTGACCCGGCGAACTTTGTACCGCCTGAAAGTCGATAAATGTAGGGATAGCTTTTACTATTAATCCCAAAGGAACGAGATAAAAAGTATCCTATGTCCTTCTCCTAGTTCTAAGCTACCTCCCCACCAATTTTCAGCCAAAGCCTTTCTTGAATTATAATTAGTGTAACTAACACGACTTTCTTATATATATATAATATAAGTTATTATATAGATATAAGTATATATATTTGACGACGCGGTTGGCTCAGTTTGTAAGCACTTGCCTACTGAGTCGGCGGTCCCGGGTTTGAATCCTGGCCAGGGCAAATATTTGTGTGATGAACTCGAATATTTATTTTGTGCTTGGGTCATGGTTGTTCTTATGTATTCCAGTATATATTTATCTATATAAGTATGTTTATCGTCGTCTAGTACCCATAACACAAGCCTTCTTGAGCTTAATTTGGGACTAGATCGATTTGTGTGAGGTTGTCTGATATTTATATCACTTATTGAATGAGGCTCTCACCAGCTACTGGCGTCGGAGTGATTTACCTTTTTAATTTAGGTTAGTTATTTATATTCTACAAAGTTTTATTCGCCGGCTCACGACGTCACAATATCCACCGAGTTTGTAATTTTTTACTCGACCGTCAGTTTCTTGTTTAATTTTTCAGGGGGCACGTCTCAGTTAATTTCGCTGAAAGTTGAGAAATGTGTACAAAAGTTATTTGCGTTCGCGTGGTCGCGGAAACCTAACCTCCATGGAAAATGTATTTAAGTATTTTTTTAATATAGTATTCAAGTGGGTTCCTTCAAAAAAATATGGTTTGTGATTAGTTCACCGAGCGGGCGAAGCGTTTTCGTTTTAGCTTAGACTAGAATTCTTTCATTTGGCCGGATGGTGGGATGTTTATTCAGATCTCCGGCTGTTCTTCCCTAGAGATCGCATTTCTATACCGATTCTTATGAGATTTTGTGAGTGAGGGTCGTTAATTTTTTTTTTTTTGTCTTTCCAGTTTTTAGTTTTTTCATAATTTCGGAGATATGGGTGGTCCACCGCCAACCAAGGAACCAAGGTTGTCGATATACCTAGCTCAGACAGTCGCCAAACTTAAGTGGCAGTGGGCGGGGCACATTGCTCGTAGAATCGATGGCTGTTGGGGCAGAAAGGTTCTTGAGTGGTGACCGCGGACCGGAAGACGCCTGGAAGGCCTCCAACAAGGTGGACCGACGACCTGGTTAAGATCGCTGGTAGAAATTGGATGAGGGCGGCGCAAGATCGATCGTTGTGGAGAACTTTGGGGGAGGCCTTTCTCCCCGCAGTGGACGTTTATCGGCTGATATGATAATGATGATGATGATGGGTGGGGTAGTCCACGTTGTATACAAAAATTTCAAACTATAGTTACAGGTAGCCCTAACCCTGTGTGGCTGTCTGTGGCATCATAGATTCCAAACTGATGGACCAATTCTAGTTTTCTTTAATCGAAAGACGTGTCCGTTCAAATGGTTCTTAACTATGATTGATGGAAATAGGACCAGTAGTTTCAAAGATCAGCCTTAATTTAAACAGCTGACAAGATCTCAACCAATATTGAAGCTAAGAATTCAAAATTGTATCGTTATGTTTAGTTTACTACAACGTTGTCATGGGAGATTTTAACGCTAAAGTAGGAGTACAGACCAGCAGCGAATGCTCAATAGGACCACACGGTTATGGTGCTAGAAACCATAGGGGGCAAATGGTTGTCAACTTTCTCGAAAAAGAGGGGCTGTTTATGATGAACTCATTCTTCAAAAAACAGCCCCAAAGGAAGTGGACGTGGCAAAGTCCCGATGGTGTCACAAAAAATGAGATCGACTTCATCATGACGGACAAAAGGCGCATTTTCAAAGATGTCTCTGTGATCGCCAGGGTGAAAACCGGAAGTGATCACCGACTTGTCCGAGGCATTTTGAATATTGATTTCAGACGCGAAAGAGTCCGTCTGATAAAGTCCAGACTCCGACCAAATCAATTCCAAACCGCTGTGGCATCCGAAACTTTCCAAATAAAACTGGAAAACCGATTCGCTGCCTTGGAAACTACAACTGACATCGACCAGAAACTCGACCAAGTAGTGGGCATCCTGAGGGAAGAGGGAGAAATTTTGGCGAAATGAGGCGCTCAGGCAAGAAGTCTAAACTTGCGAGGGAGACTCTGGAACTTATGAGTGAGCGCCGCGAAAACCCCCCGTCAACTTCAGCTGAACACCGGGCACTAAACAAAAAGATAACGAAACTGGTACGACGCGACCTCCGAGCTTCCAACACGCTCTTGATTGAAGAAGCAATTGAGCAGAACCGGGGGTCGAAAGTATTCGTCCAGTCACTCGGAAGAAGCCACCTGACGAAGTTGACCACACGCACGGGGACAGCGGTCACCTCAAGGCCGGAGATTCTCTCGCAAGTTAAGGATTTCTACAGCCAGCTCTACGCCTCGCACGCACCCCGATCTGACCCACAGGATGATGATCCCAGAGCCACCCTCACCCTCATACGCCACTTTACAGAAGACCTGCCTGAGATCAGCCTAGACGAGGTCGTATTGGCCCTAAAACAGCTTAAAAATGAAAAAGCCCCTGGAGAGGATGGTATCACGACAGAGCTCCTGAAGGCAGGGTGTACCCCCATACTAAGGGAGCTCCAGGAGTTGTTTAATACTGTCCTCTTCAATGGGAGAACTCCGCAAGCGTGGAACAGAACCCTGTTGAAAAACTATGGGCCCATATCGCTTCTGAGCCACGTATATGTATATAAGCTGTTTTCAAGGGTTATTACGAACCGCCTTGCCCGAAGACTCGACGAGTTCCAACCCCCGGAACAGGCCGGTTTTCGAAGTGGGTACGGCACCATAGACCACATTCACACAGTGCGGCAGATTATACAGAAGACCGAAGAGTATAATCGGCCCCTGTGTCTGGCCTTTGTGGACTATGAAAAGGCCTTTGACTCAATCGAAACTTGGTCTGTTCTGGAGTCCTTGCAACGATTTCAAGCCGACTGGCGATACATCGAGGTGATGAGATGTTTATATTCAGCCGCCACGATGACTGTGCAAGTACAGAACCAGCAGACAGAACATATCCACCTGCGTCGAGGAGTGCGACAAGGTGACGTTATATCACCGAAACTGTTCACTAACGCACTGGAGGATATGTTCAAGATGCTGGACTGGAAAAATCGTGGCATTAATATAAATGGTCAACACATCTCTCATCTACGATTCGCAGACGACATCGTGATCATGGCCGAGACGTTGCAGGACCTGAATCACATGCTAGACAGCCTGGCAAATTCGTCTCAGCGTATCGGTCTTCGGATGAATTTGGATAAAACCAAAGTTATGTTCAATGAACATATTGATCCGGGACCGGTCGCCGTAAATGGAGTCTCCTTCGAAGTTGTTTCCGAATACGTATACCTAGGGCAAATGCTCCAACTAGGTAGAGGCAACTTCGACAAGGAGGCTAAGAGGCGAATACAACTGGGCTGGGCAGCGTTCGGAAAACTGCGTCGAGTCTTCACGTCGCCCATACCTCAAAGTCTAAAAACTAAAGTTTTTAATCAGTGCGTCTTACCTGTTATGACCTACGGAGCCGAGACGTGGCCACTCACCATACGACTAGTCCACGTCCAATTCAAAGTCGCTCAGCGAGCCATGGAAAGAGCTATGCTTGGTGTGTCTCTTAGGGATCAGATCCGAAATGAAGTAATTCGACAGAGGACCAAAGTTACCGACATAGCACAGCGGATAAGCAAGCTGGCAGTGGGCTGGTCATATCTGCCGTAGAGCCCATGATCACTGGGGCAAACGAGTCCTGGAGTGGAGGCCACGAATCGGTAAACGTAGTGTAGGGCGCCCTGTAACAAGGTGGAGCGACGACATTCGTAGGACAGCGGCAGCTGAAAATCGAGCTCAGTGGCGTGCCATGGGAGAGGCCTATGTCTAGCAGTGGACTGAAACAGGCTGATGATGATGATGATGATGATGTTTAGTTTTAGTAGCATTTTCTATACCACTCATTGAATGAGGGTCTCATGATTACCAGCTACTTGAGTCGAGGATAATATATTTTTTTTAATTAATGGGTGCTAGTGTACTGAACCAGCTTACTGAACCTTTATTTAAGACTACGTCCATTTGTATGCGATCCTCCGTTATACATCATCATCATCATCATCATTTCAGCCACGGGATGTCCACTGCTGGACACAGGCCTCCTCAATAGTCTTCCACATGGGCTGGATAGCAGCGTTGCAGCCAGTCGTCGCAACTCTAACCAGGTCATTCGACCACCTTGCGGGTGGCCGTCCTACACTGTTCTTTCCGGTACGTGGCAATACCACCGTTATACATATATTTATTATATTGACTTGGTTTTAACAACACACTGAGGATCCCTAATTCAGCGGCTGTGTCGGGTTAAATGGCAGAAATTACGTGAAACAAGCCATTACATGAAACCTTTATAATTCCATTCGTCTTTTGCGCTAAGTTACTTACTCAGTTAAAGCCGCATTGCATTTCCAAAAATAGGTCAAGATATTTAAGTAAATAGAGCTTTTTATAAAAAAAACTACCGATTAAAATACATAACGAAACGGGTTTACTAACATAGAAGTCGAATAATATGGGGAATTTATTGAAAGATAACAAAAAAGAAAAACAAAATGACAGTAAATAAAAAACTTAAACACTACTAACTACTATGTACAAAAAAGCTAAAATTAAAATAAACTAGCACAAATTCAAAAAATTGCTCCCCTTTGGCATGGTACCGAAGATGCTGGCAGCATTTACTCGCTGAACAGCTGTGCTGATACGCTGAGCGAGGAAACTGCCAGTTCTTCGCTCGACATGTTGCAAATCGGTACGCGATTCAATTGGTCGTTTTTGATTGGCCGCCGCCGCGACTGATCGTAGCTCCTGATGATGAATCGCGTACCGATTCGAAACTTGTCGAGCGATATTCGACTTTTAGTTGTGAAAAATAGTACCTATTTTTACCTAGCAAGTAAAAATGCAAAGATTTTTGTCTATCTGTATATCTGTGTGTCTATCTGAGTAGCTCCGAAACAAATATAGTCCGATTGGAAAGTGGTTTTTTAATCAAAAACCTTGTCTGTCGAGGTCGTTCTGATCGAACCAAATATAGGTAGGTATATTTGGTTCGATCGGAAGTTTAAGTTTGCATTTAGGTTATTTTGTACGAGACTTTCCAAGTAAGTATATTTTATTTGGCTATTAGACTACTTTATCAGGCTTCATCATGATGAAGCTTGGTTTGCTTCTCTTTCTCATAAGCGTGATAATAATAATACTCTTTATAGTGCACCACCACCTGGGTTGGAAGGTCAGATGGCAGTCGCTTGCGTAAAAGCTAGTGCCTACGCCACATCTTGGGATTTAGGTAGCCGACCCCGATTGAGAATTCATTCTCAAAAAATGGGACAAAGGCTAGGAGGATGATGATTGTGCACCACAAAATAACAAACAGAAAACAAAAGAAATAAAAATGCATTACAGTTGGTAACAACAGGCGGTCTTATCGCTAAAAAGCGATCTCTTCCAGACAACCTTAGGGTAGAGAGTAAACAAAAAATAGTTATGAAAATGGTAGTGCAAATAGTTGTTGTTGTGTGTGATTTGAGACAACAGCGCACAACTCTTCCAACTTCACCGACCGGTACAATATTTTTATGTCAAATATGCGGCCGAGGCTGTCGCTCTCGAATCAGGTGGGCTATAGAGTCACATTCGTAAGTGCCGCACTTTTATGGACTGTGGACTGCTTAAATCATCTTTTATGAGCCCAATGATGATTAGACTACTAAACTAACAGAGCCTAAGTAGTTTCCTCTTCCAACCTGTAACGTCCGGGGTTTCGGGGCATGAATAGATTCAATAAAACACTTAAACACGGGGTTTACTTTGGACTACTGTAATGGCGGCAGCGGGGAGGGGGCGGAGACACTTTATTATATAAATAGGTCTACATACTGCATTGTGGAATGAATTGTCACTTGCGGTATTTCCGGACGGAAAAATGCACTTGAAAGGCCGGCAACGCACTTGTGACTCCTCTTGTGGTCTATGGGCGACGGTAATCGCTTTCCATCAGGTAATCCGTTTGCTCGTTTGCCCTCTATGACATAAAAAAAAACTACACAACCCACAATGTCTTTGAACGCGGTCTAGTGATGCGATGCAATAGGCTGTTGACAGGAGTTGAGCGGAGTTGTGGAAAATTGACCAATCACATTCCTCAGATTTAAATGCACTTCTTTTGGGCTTGACAATGACGCAACCTGATTGGATAATTTTCTCCGCTTTGCTTCGGTTGACCAGCAATA
This sequence comes from Apotomis capreana, assembly GCA_947623375.1. Lineage (NCBI taxonomy): Eukaryota > Metazoa > Arthropoda > Insecta > Lepidoptera > Tortricidae > Apotomis > Apotomis capreana. The sequence goes on from OX392519.1 coordinate 1,492,595, forward strand.
ATGGAACAAAACTCACGCACCGAGAGTTCCGTACAAGAACTATGTATGGCGCCGCATACACGAGGTGCAAAGTTAACGCAACCGATCATGTTTGCATGGGAGAACCATTTAAATATTTATTTTATTCTGTTTTTAGTATTTGTTGTTATAGCGGCAACAGAAATACGTCATCTGTAGAAATTTCGACTGTCTAGCTATCACGGTTCATGAGATACAGCCTGGTGGCAGACGGACAGACACAAAGACAGACGGACAGCGGAGTCTAGAGTCCCGCTTTTGACCCTTTGGGTACGGAATCCTAAAAAAGATAAAACACTGTGGAGATAGGTAGCCCAATTGTTCGCAGCACCAGCGATAGAAAGAAAGTTGTTGAAATTCGCAGCAGTCCTGAGCAAATTGACAAATCCAAAGTAATAAAAATCGATAAAAGCATCCATTTCCACTCTCATTAACGCAAGATACCTAACGAAGCTACCCAGGTTAAACTAGACGCGGGTTGAGGGATTTACTTGTCTATGCCTATTATAGAAATTCAGACATATGGAAATCCGCCGCCTTCTAAGCAGCAAACATTTAAACCAGATCCAAACCCAATTCCACTAATTCAAGTATAGCAGACAAAGTTTAAGCTGACACCATTCCGAATAGTACAGGACTAACAACTTGTCCCGAACAAGCCCGGTTTGTGTACAACCTTACCCTTTTAGGGCTGTCACGATTGACGGTTTTAAGTGGGTCTAGAGTAAATAAGCATATATATGTTGGAATTTCAATTGGAAGGTCCTACTTTGTGGCGTTTTTAGGATAATACATTTTTAAGGTTCCGTAGTCTTGAGGAAAGCTTATAACAGCAATGTCTATCTGAGGTCCGGTCCCAAATTAGAAACTGTAAATGCCAGAATACCGTTATTTGGATTGATACAAATATATATAGAGTAAGCTGGCGCAAAATAGCCACCGAAAAAGTTTTCAGAGAGGCTACGACGCCACAAAAAAACAATTTTCAGACGGTCTTTGCTAAGATCACCTACGGTCTGGTGTAATTCAAAATTGGTGAAAACCAGCAGAGCATTCCTACGAATATATTTTATCCAGCGTTCAAAGGAGTCGAGAGAGGTGAATGTTAATTGTCGAGAGGAACGTTAATTCAATGCGGATTCCGAGGAAACGGCTCTGCTTCTTATTTCACGCGGAGTTACACAGAGTGCGGCACATTCTCAGGGGAACACGGATACAAGAAAAGCAAGGCTCACACATCCCTGATTCTACATAATGTTAATTAAAAATTACAGCCCATCTAGCACAAATACATTGACGATGCGTTTGGCGCAGTTTATATATACCTGCCTACTGAGCCGGCGGTCCGGGTTCGAAACACGGCGAGGGCAAATATTGGTGTGATGAACTCGAATAATTGTGCTTGGGCCATGGTTGTTCCTATGTATTTAAGTATATATTTATATTATATAAGTACGTATATCGTCATCTAGTACCCATAACACAAGCCTTCTTGAGCTTAATTTGGGACTAGATTGATTTGTGTGAGGTTGTCCGTATTTATTTATTTAATACGCTACGCAACTTAGCGTCATCCGCCGTCATACAGTCTTAAAACAGCATACTAAGTAAACTTCCTTACAACACTGATTATACTAAAAAGAGAAGTCAAAATAGTTTGCACTATAACTATATAAACTATGCATAGAAAACATGCATTCTCTTCAAGGATGTACTATTTAATGGCATGTATTTAAATCGATATCTGTATATTCCCTTTTTTCGATCAAAATATTTGAAAGTTTCACCAAAAATACTGACTTGCACACTAATTATGCACACTAAATAATAATGCGAATTCAATATACTATTTAAAGGTATTTGCAAAACTGTTTTACTGGATATTAAAAAAAAAACTAACCTAACCTAACCCGGCCGAGTCGGATCTTAGTGTGCAGTGCGAGGTAATTAGTGTGCAAGTCAGTATTTTTGGTGAAACTTTCAAATATATCCGATGTACGGACAATATTTTTGGTGTGAATTCGGTTAAAAAGGTCATCTCGTTTCGTATGATGTTTAAGTTTTTTTTTGTAGGACATGTTCAGTTAATCAATTGTTTTTTTTGCACAGCATTAGTTTTTCTGGTATGCATTGAGTTAATTAGTGGAGTTACCTAGTGTACTACACTGAAAAATTATACAGATGTGCATTTAAATATATCCCCTATTTAATTGGTGTGTGTGTATGTTGTGTGTGTGTGTCATTTTCACCGTGAAAAAGTGCATTTAAATTCATGGTTGTCATACAATAATTTGTGAGGTTGAAATTATGAGAATTCTGAAAACAATTGCAAGATTTTTATAAATAACTAGCTTTTGCCCGCGGCTTCGCACGCGTTAAAAAAAATACGTTCACTTCGCATAACTTGGCATTTGGCATTGGCTTGGCATAACTCAAGCCCCCCATATTTTTTGTTTACTGTATCTTTGGAATATTTGAATGCTTTCACGGACATGATTCCTTGTTCATTTTAGATTCAATTTCTACTTTCTTGTTTTGTTTTCACAATGCGAGGCCTCCGACATTTTTGTGCACTGTCTCAATTGGTTACTTAAATAAAGTCATGTTCTCTTCTTTCCGTTGTGGTATATTGTCTTGCTTACTGCCCCGCTTTTTTTGGTCATCATCTCCTTAGAATACTTAATCGTTTGTTCAGAATTGCTTTTCTGTTACCGTTTTTAGGTTTATGTATTCTCAATGTGAGCACTACTGCATTTTTGTTATCTATCTCGTCAGATAACTTGAAAGTTACACCAGTCTTGCTTTTTTCTTTCCGTTTGTTATATTGTTTTTTCTTCGCGCCTCCCGTCTGGTTTGGTCACCATCCCCATTTAGAATCCTTTAAAGTTTGATCAGACTTGCTTTCTTGATTCCGTTTTAGGGTTTTGTTTTTATTTAATGCGAACACTATGCCATTTTTTCACTATCTTTTCACTATCGTTACTTTAAAGGTTGAGCAGAATTGCTTTCTCGTTAGCGTTTTTAAGTTTTGTGTCTTCTTGTGCAACATGTCTACAGGTAACTTAGGCGTTTCAACCGATTTACTTAAATTTTTCAATTTTAGCATGTAATGTTTTTTAATAGCGGGCGGCTCTGCCCCCCGAACCCCTCGTCTTTTTCAATGCCATCTCTTCGTGTTACTGACAAGTTTTATCAGTCTTCCTTTCTTCTTTCCGTTGTGCGAGGTTTTTTCTTCGTGCTTCCCGTCTGGTTTGGTCACCATCTGTTTAGAATCCTTTAAAGTTTGATCAGACTTGCTTTCTTGAATCCGTTTTAAGGATTTGTGTTTTCTTAATGCGAGCACTATGCAATTTTAGTTCACTATCTTTTCAGGTTACTTAAAAGTTTGATCAGACTTGTTTTCTAGTTAGCATTTTAAGGTTTTGTCTTTTCTTTCTTTTCTTTCGTGATCACCATATCTACAGGTCATTTAGCCTTTCATCAGATTTACTTATAACTTTCAGTCTTGGCTATTGCATTTTTTAAGTGCGGATCTTTTTCAATACCATCTCTTCGTGTTACTTAAAAGTTTCGTCAGTCGTGCTTACTTCTTTTCGTTGTGCAATATTGTTTTTTCTTCGTGTCTCCCGTCTGGTTTGGTCACCACATCTTTTTCTTCTTCGAATTCCTTAAATTTTGATCAGACTTGCTTTGTTGATTCCGTTTTAAGGATTTGTGTATTATAATGCGAGCACTAAGCCATTTTAGTTCAATATATTTTCAGGTTGCTTTTATGTTTGATCAGACTTGTTTTCTTGTTAGCGTTTTAAGGTTTTACGTTTTCTTCATCACCATATCTACAGGTCACTTAGCCTTTTATCAGATTTAATTGAATTTTTCAGTTTTAGCAAATGACATTTTCTGAGTGCTCTTCCCCCCGAGCCTCCCGTATTTTTAAATACCATCTCTTCGTGCTGCTTAAAAGTTTTATCAGTCTTGCTTTTTTCTTTCCGTGTTGCGATATAATTAACTTAGTGCCTTCCGTCTCTGTTAGTCACCATCTCTTTAGAATACCTAAAAGTTTGGTCAAACCTGCTTTCTTGTTTCCGTTTCATTAATGCGAGTACTATGCCACTATCGTTCACTATCTTTTCGGGTTACTCAAAAGGTTGTGCAGACTTGCTTACTCGTTAGTGAAGGTTTTGTGTTTTCTTGATCACCATATCTACACGTAACTTAGCCTATCATCAGATTTACTTTATTTTTCTGTTTTAGCATGTTATACATTTTTTTTTCAATAACATCTTTTCGTGTTATTTGAAAGTTTCATCAGGCGTGCTTTCTTCTTTCCGTTGTGCGATATTGTTTTTTCTTCGTGCTTCCCGTCTGGTTGGGTCGCCATCTCTTTAGAATCTTTTAAAGTTTGATCAGACTTGCGTTCTCGATTCCGTTTTAAGTTTTTGTGTTTTCTTAATGCGAGCACTATGCCATTTTAGTTCACTATCTTTTTAGGATACTTAAAAGTTTGATGAGACTTGCTTTCTTTTTAAGCCTTTTAGGGTTTTGTTTTTTCTTGATCACCATATATCTACAGGTAACTTAGCCTTTTATCAAAGCTACTTGAATTTTTCAGTTTTAGCATGTAGTATTTTGTTAGAGCGGGGGGCTCCGCATCCCGAGCCCCCCGTTTTTTTCGACACCATCTCTTCGTATTGCTTAAGTTTCATCAGCCTTGCTTTCTTTTTTCCGTTGTACGATATTGTTTTTTTTCTTATTGCCTCCCGTCTCTGTTAGTCACCATCTCTTTAAAAATACTTAAAAGTTTAATCAAACGTTGTTTGAGATTGTTTATATTTTGTCTAAACACATACTGACGCTGAACGGCCCTCGAGCTGTCAACTTAAACTTTGCATCAGCTGTATTCAAATTAAAGAAATTAATTGTACATAGTAATAACATTTAAATGTATCACTCATTAACTTCAAATTTGTGTAAGAGGTCGTAGTAGACGTAGTAATATAGTGAACGTATGTTTTAACGTGAGCGCAGCGGGTAAAAGCTAGTAAAACAATACACAAATTACAGACCAATCCACTCACTTCGCCATTGCGAAAACTCTGCTGCGGACGGCACCTCGGGGAAAACTACTGTTTAAAGCTCATAGATGGCGCTACTGGTAGCACTTATGTGCGTATCATATTTCATTAACTTTCCGTAAATATTTATACGTCAAAGGATAAAATTGATATTACATAATTTTATTTTGATTATTGTCTCTCAAGAAAGTAAAAAAACAACTTATTTATTCATTTTAAATTTTCTCCGCGTCTCAGTACGTTTATGAAAAGAGGGTCAATATTTATAAACTACTGAGTAAATACATGAATTTTAAATGCAATAATAGAGTGGTAGTTCCCATTGTTGCATCGCGAAATTAATAATAACAAAATTGTGTTCAGTTTTGTTTCATAAAATGATCATTTCGTGTACCACTAACGCCATCTACTGCCCCAGTGTCCGTAACTCGGCGACTCGTCCAACCTCAGGGCTATTGTCCCCCGGTGGGTAGCGCAGGCCGGCCCCCCGCGGGGTACGCGTGGTTCTAAATTCAAATTCACGACGCTGATGGATGACGCTATGAGATGCAGACGACTTCATTCGCGTATTTTTTCTTTACCGTAGACGGAAAAAAAGTATCCTATAACCATCTTCGGATGTCCAGCTATCCCTGTACCAAAAATGGTTAAAATCCGTCCAGCCATTTCGGCGTGATTGGAGGACAAAGGATTTTATGAAAACAGATGGCGCCAGGTTGGCACGGCGACGCGTGTCCATACAAAACAACAATCAAGCTGCATCACGCTATTTTTCCTGAAGTAAGTTAGGCCAAACACAAACAATACAAAAATTTGCGCCTAATGTTCTAAATGTTGGTTGGTAAAACATATTTAAAAATGTATTTAATTAACTTAAATTGATTCGAAATACTTCTATTTCAATTACACTCGATAAAATGGCATTAAAAAATCTGTTTTATTCATTAACATTTATTATTGCGTCTCCGGGCTTTTTTATGGTCAATACTTACAAACTACAGAAGAATATAATTGCATATTCAATAAAAGAGCATTAATTAGTTCCTATTGTCGCAAATTGTGTTTTTAAGGAAATGTATGTTTTTTTTTGAGCATGAGCCAATTTACAACGAACATTGCACTCATATTTTCGTCTGTGTTGGTCGATAATTGGCGCCATCTTTTCTATCTAACTAACACGGTTTCTGTAACTCAACGCCTCAAACAACCTTAACCTTATTGTTAATACCGTTGGGCCGCGCGGAGGTATTATGTCGAATTCATACTTTTTAGTTTTTGTACACGTAAGAGCCACGCGGGGGTCGCGTCGTTCTAAATTCAAAATCACAAACGCTGTCATTATAAGGTTTACACATTGTAAGGAAAATATTTCATGGAATTTATGTTTTCAGAGATAAATATTAATCATAATAAAAAGTATCCTATAACCATCTTTGGATGTTCAGCTATTCCTGTACCAAAATTAGTAGCTTTTTATCCAGCCGTTTCGGCGTGATGCGAGGACAACGGTTTTTTTGAAAACAGATGGCGCCAGGTTGGCACGGCGACGCGTGTCCATACAAAACAACTATCAGGCTGCATCACGCTATCGAGATTTTTCCTGAAATCGTGACCTCCCTCCATAGAAAATTTATTTTCAATACAAATTTAGGATTTTATAATAGTATAGATAGTATAGATGACACAAAGGTAAATTAAGAAAGAAAAATCGAATGCGATCTACTACAATCCTGCTTAGATTGTAGTAGATCGCATTCAATTTTTCTTTCTTAATTTACCTTTGTGTCATTATTTATAAAAAATAATGTGGTATTTCCATATTAAAAAAATTTAATCTACAAAAAGATTCTATAAAATAATTGCAAGATTTCTTGGGTTAACAAAAAGAATACATATTTAAATAAAAAATTATGTCACATTGAAAAAATATTGGTTGATCCGTTTTATGATTATAACATATTGAGCTAATGTATATTCATATAACTACAGTATGCTGTAGAATTGGGCATAAGTCGACATCCTTATCCTACTCGTAGTTACTTGTAACTTTTTACAAAAAATCACTTTACTCCTTCCCTGTCACCCGAAAAACCTTTTATTACCGTCTCATCAGATAACCCATTACGCATTGTACGCAGATAGGCTGAAAAAACTCATTGACTCGTCTCTCAGGCACAATGGCGCTCTCTAACGGTCATTCGGCTTAATAGCCAAGCTGATGACGAAAGAAATGAAGCGATACTGCCTTTGTTTGGAGATATTTGTACGCGCTTTATCTGGGTGGGTTTTGGTATTTATTTTTTGTTCCAAAAAGGTGTACATTGCGTGCATTTGATATTAACTCGCCAAACTGCTAAGACAATTTTTTGGAGTGATCACGCTAATTTACATAATTTTTAACTATATGCACCTAAATCTATATACCTTACAAGTATATTGTGCCACTAAATATAAATATCTGCGTTATTAGTTTATATATACATATACATATATAATGTTATTTAAATTAAAATACAATTATATATTAAGAACATAACAAACTAAAATAATTACTAAAACGGGGTAAATTAAATATTAAAATACTTAAATAATCGGACCTCTTTGGCACGGTCCCGAAGACGCTGGCAGCATTTCCTCGCTGAATAGCAACACTAATGCGTTGAGCGAGGAAGCTGCCAGCTCTTCGTTCCCCCGTGACGTCCACCAGTCTTTTTACAATCCGCTTGAGTAGTTGTCGAGCACTGGGCCCCCACGGACCAAGGGGACCCGAACGGAATAAAGTCGTATTCATAGCTGAGACGAGAGATAAATTTTGATTTGCACCCACTTCTAGTATCTCTGTTTGGCCCTATGGTTGACTGGTAGAGAATGCCATTTGGCTTTAAGTCCACCATTTGTACTGACTTGTTTTGTGCAATAAAGTTTATATAAATAAATAAAATAAATACAGTCGTATTTATGTGCTTTAAATTTTTCAGCAACCCTTACAATGTTTATTTAAACTTAAATACTCAACTTCGTCCGCGTATTTATTTTTAGACGGACAAAACGTATCCTATAACCATCGTTCGATAATTTTCACAAAATAATTTTTTCATAGTTGCGAATTTTCACGTCGCGTTTTTTCATGATCGCCAATTTTAATTTCGTCTTTGTTCATGTAGTGATTTCTTGTAAAGCGTTTTATAATGTTCGCGTTTAATATTTCGGTTATTTTCTTATTTAACCAGTAGTAAAGTAATAATGAAAACAATTTCAGATAGGTACCTAACTGAACCTTGGAATATTTGGGTGTTCCTGGCTATGATGTTGCAAGGGTGTATACATCACATTCCACGTACTCGCTAATCCATTTTCAGTTAAGTTCTCACACGTTAATTTGCTACGTGGCATACGAATGAGTCTCAAATTTAATTCAAATGTGGTACAGTCAGAAAACTTTACTAAAGCACTTCTTGTAGTAGTAGACTGTACAAAAAGGCATTTGTGAATAATAAAATAATCTACTGGTAAAATAAGCGACAAAAAATAAACGCGAATATTACGATTATCAACACATTACCATTATTAAGCTTTTCATGAAAAATCGCTACATGAAGAAAGACGAATAATAGAATTGGCGACCATGAAAAAACGCGATGTGAAAATTCACTCTATGAAAAAAAAAAATTTTTCTGAACATTATCGAGCAAATCGAATAACGTGAATTCGTTGTTCTTCTTTATATGGGGTCATATGGCTTTCATTTAAACCCTGGGGGCTAAAAGAACCATTTTAGCGTCGCTTAGCTAAAATTATATATACTTTTTGAGCAGAACAAGTAGTTGTTTGTTTGTTCTTCTTAGTTCCTTCATAGTTCTTTGCACGTATCTTTACGGGAATCTAGTTCATTTGAGTTTTTTAACGTGATAATAACCTCTTATAAATCGATGAACGCCGGCTGCACGCACGAATAAGCATGACCACAGCATGACTCATTGTCACGTTCCGCCTGAGCCGAGCGTGCAAGCGAGAGCGCGGAACAAGCGATAGAGAGGCACGATCGACCTAAGCGTTCGGCTTGTGACGCATCTATCTCTCTTCCACTCCGGCATACGTTATCACGTAAAATTATCGTCCGACTTTACAGATAACCAATTTTTTTATACCTTTTAAGATTACCCGTTCCTTTTTTAATAGTTAAGCTATTCTGAGAGTCACAGTGCCGTCTTCAGCTTTAGAAAATAAAGAATCTTTTAAAGCCTTACTTTTCATAAGCGCACGAATTAATACAGTCCCGGCCTGACCTCAATTGAAAATTCTTGCCATTTTCCAAGGTTTTTATGAAGATGTAAACTTTTGTTGGCAACTTCGTGGCATTATTGGATATTTAATATTGTGAAGATTTTATTTACAATACGCTGACGGTTGGTTAAGAATGTGCTGCCGATGTTATTGAAAATTTGCCGGACGGTAATTTGACGGCGTTTAGCTATATATTTTAACTAGCTGTGCCCGCGGCTCCGCACGCTTGGGAATCGACACCCTGCACGACTTGATACCCCGCAGACAGGACTTTCCGTGCTGTCTAAATCTATTGAGAACTTGAAAGTTGTGCGAGCCGTTGTGCCACCAGGCAGCAACGTAGCAGCGATTATTTAATTAAATTTATTGATATCCTTACCCCCTCTTCTAAACTTAGATTTAATTTGGCAAAGTCCTTCCTCAGTGGCTTACTCATGTCACTACATATTAATTTCAGCGCCATCTGTTAGTTTATCAGGGTACTCGATAATCGTAGCACATGTTTGAAAAAGTTTGCACCGTATTCCTAAGTGGCACCATAAGATTCTGGTGCAAACTTAACTCAATCGAGTTTGATATGAAATGTCTATAGCTTATAATACGAGTATGGCCGGAGTTTTTCCGACAGATTAATGAAGTTTTTATTAAAATCCGTTCAGCCGTTTTCACGTGATGTGCGGTCAAATAAATAGACCATGTTCGAACGTGTTATCGATTCTAAGTATCCCCCGCCAACTTTTTTCGAATAACTTCCATGTACAGACTTTCAACCCTCTTCTGCTAAATCAGAAAAATATTTTATGTAGGTATAGATAGATGAATATTGATACAGAGGTTCAACAACAATTTTGTTGCTTTTAAATTCAAATTCAAATTCATTTATTGCAAGAACATAGTAATAAATTAGGTGATACAGGTATAAACAGTGTTGCTTATGTTCTACCAAAAAGGCAGGCAATCAAAGTAAAACAATATTCAGATACTTAATTGTTACATATTTCAATTTGTTATTTATGTCAAAAATAATTACTAAACTCAAAATTTGCAGATTAAATTACATTGATTATTGAATTAAATTAAGTACAAAATTAAATGAAATAAAGATAAAACTATAATTATGAAAAGTAAAAATCTAAAGTATAAAAGGTAACATGAATATAGATGTCAAATCTTAACAACTAAATATTACGTAGTTTTGTACGTTTAGTTGAACGCCTACACTAAGAGAATTATATAGTATTCAATTGAAAACCTAATTACATTCAGGAAATATAAATAAACTCAAATACGTTCCATTACATCTCTTAAAATGTCAATAACCACAATACACTAGAATGGTAAACAATAACAAATAATAACTCCAACTTCCACTGAAACTGAATGGAAAACTTGTATACAAAAGATATTTTCAACATCGTACGAGGACACTTCGCAACTAAAAACAAATATCAGACAATATCAGTACAACAAAACAATAAAATTGAACTGACTCTTCAAATATTCGGATAAAGCTGGAGTTTTTGGTACGGAACTAGATTTATATGGTTGACGGGCAGACATTGACAAGTACTGTAGCGTTCGAATGAAAACGACTGCACAAACAATCTATACAGATCTCACACTACGCCCTTCCATGAAAGTAATTGAAAATGTAATTTTGAAATATAGCACAATATGATATTTGACAAGTTTGTTTTCTGGCCTCGCGAGCAAAGGACTCGCTACCGCCTACATTTTTTGTCCTTCCGCCTCCTGAGATTGCTGAAATTGTAGCTTTATTTAATCTCGACGTTAAATTTTTCCGTTTCTTGAATAGCAAGCTCAAAAAAAGTTATTGGGAAATTCTCGATCCATGTCAGTCAAATTTTTGAATTTTAAACTAATTTTTGAAAATCTCAAAAAGTTGCCGACCGATTTTGGAAATTCAAATTGCACTTTGAAGCCCTCCGGCAGACGCGCATTTTGACATGTGCCCTATCCACGTACCTCTCATATCCTGGAAACTACAGGCAAATGTGACAATTTCATAAATCGGGGCCCTGTATTCGATCAGGGAAACATAAATATTTTCAATATTAAAATGCGTTGTAGCTGAGTAAAAGATAAAACAAGAAGACATAGGGTTCTAGTTCACAACTCACAGAACCACTAGCTATAAGTTCATTTAAAACTCGCTGGGCCTCGCTTTTTTACAAGCTTTTATTTAACTTGCAATGTTCGGGTGAAATCTTTCAACTCAATTTTAAAGCAGATACCTTCAACCGATTGAGATGAAATTTTGCATACGTATTTAAATTTGACGATAATACAATAATATGGTACCATGTTGCTGGTATGATAAATGATAATGGAGCTGGAAGGTGGCCCTAGGAAATCTGTGATAGATTAAAGCAATCCTGACGAGTTTGGATTCTTTAGAATCGTCTCAGTAAGCATTGATGGATGTTCAATGAAAAGTACAGTTATATTTTTAACCGACTTCAAAAAAAGGTGGCACTAAGTCGGGATCTGATGATGGAATCTTGGAGAAATCGAGGGAACTCTTCAAATGTTATAGGGACATGTACGGCGCTTTCGGTAATTTATTGATAAAGTCAAGAATTTACATTCAGTAAATAGGATTTGGCCACTAAAACTTTTATATGAATCACTAAAAAGCAAAAAAAAAAAAAATTTTTAACAAAAAAAAAGAACCGACTTCAGTAAAACTAAAAAACCAAAAATAACCCGTACAAGTACAGATTACATTTGACTCACCCTTCGAAGTCGGTGCCAAACCTCACGTAAACTATAATATAACTATAAATATAAGAACTGAGTGGTTTGGGATCGACTTCGAAGGGTGAGTCAAATGTAATCTGTACTTGTACGGGTTATTTTTGGTTTTTTAGTTTTACTGAAGTCGGTTCTTTTTTTTTGTTAAAAATTTTTTTTACTTAGCGTTTTTACATACCTTATAAAGGATTATAACTTCGATCGTCTGTTCTGTAAAATTTTGCAAATGTAACTTAGCCAGTTTTCCCTTAGGCCTGCCTGTCCACAAAAGCGGAGAAATGTAAAATGGACCAATCAATTTTAAATGCACTCCTTTCGGGCTTCTTTCATTTTCTCCGCGCCTCTTCAGTGAATAAGAACCCTTAGCCCGTATCACACGGATATTATATTTATTTATTTAATCTTTATTGCACAAAAGAAAACTTATCATACAAAAGGCGGACTTAATGCCTTGAGGCATTTTCTACCAGTCAACCTTAATAAACCTTATAAAGGCTTAAGTTTGTGAGTGTGTCAGTGTGTTTATGCATTTGTGTTTGTTACTTCTTCACGCTCAAACGGCTGGACCAATTTTGATACATTTTGGTATAAAAGTAGCTGACACTGCATTAACACACAGGCTAATTTAATCCCAAAAACATATCGTCACCTGTAATATGAATAAACCGCCAAAATGTCGAAATTGAATTAAGTATACAGTTCGTCTGTAAATTTGACGATCTATCCATTGCTGTTATTAAAATTAGATAGAAAATAAATGAAATGCAGGCTTAATAGAATCAAAAACTTTTATTTTCGTTGACACAGTACAGCAATGGTTACTATGAAGAACCGCCATGACACATATTTTTAATGCGTGAGAGAGAGAGGTATATAAGAGATCCTCTGTCTCACATCGAACCATAAATCTAGAACATAATGTATTACATTGCGATTATTTCTTAACACCCCCCTACAATGTAATACCCAGCTAAATAACGAAATACTTAAAAACACACTATTTTGTTCAATACATATTATAGAGAAGAAAAGTTTGAGGAACAGAAAACAACAATTTAAAACAACCTTACTGACTCAAATTACACTTGTTTACAAATTTAAGAAGTAAATAATTTTTCAATGGTTTTGTAAACATATCAGCGACCTGTTCCCCTGTGTTTACATATTTCACACATATTTTCCCTTTCTCAACTAACTCTCTAATGAAGTGATATTTTATATCAATATGTTTAAGTCTTTTAACATTGTTAGTACTGGCAACCTTTATTGCAGACTGGTTGTCACAAAACAAGATGGCTGGATATACATTTTTTATATTAAAGTCACATAGCACATTAGACAGCCAACATGCTTCGCTTGCAGCCATGCTCATAGCCACATACTCGGCCTCAGTTGATGAGATACTGACTGTACTTTGTTTCTTTGAACACCAAGATATCAAACAGTTTGCGAACATAAAGCAATATCCAGTGGTAGATTTTCTGTCTTTAGTATCTCCACCCCAATCCGCGTCACAGTATCCAATCAACTGTTGCTCATTACATTTATATACCAATTTATAGTCTATTGTGTGTTTAACGTATCGCAGGACTCTTTTCAAAGCTACTAATAAGGCATCAGTCGCACAATCTTGATATCTACTTAGTATAGACATAGCAACGCAGATGTCTGGTCTCGTACCCAATGCTGCATACATTAAGCACCCAATCATTTGTCTACAGAGATTTTCTACATTAGCTTTACACTTATTATTTTCCATTTCCTTAATATTAAAATTCGGATCCATGGGAGTACTCACGGGTTTACAGTCATACAACATGTTATATCTTTTCAATACATTTTCTAAATAGGTTTTTTGACTCAACTCTGTAACATGGGTCTCTAAATTTTGCTTTACATTTATTCCCAGAAAATCAGAAACCAAGCCCAAGTCTTTCATTTCAAATTCTTTTTTCAACATTGATTTTAGCTCTGAAATGTGATTCTCATTTGTACCAAAGATGAGCATATCATCCACATACAGTAATACATACATTTGCTCTTTGTTATCACACTTTGAGTACAAGCAAGAGTCACACTTCGACCTTTTAAAACCTTCTCTTAACATAACAGAGTTAAATTTGTCATTCCAATATTTTGGGGATTTTTTAAGTCCGTACAGAGCTTTATTTAATTTTACAATATTCTTGTTACTGTCACAGGCACCATCCGGTAAACTAATGTACACATTTTCCCCAATTTCCCCATACAAAAAGGCTCCCGTTACATCCATTTGGTATACATTTAAATTTAATTTAGTAGCAATAGCCAAAAACAGTCTAAATGTTGCCAATTTTGCTACTGGTGCATATATATCATTCATGTTTATTATGTTGTCTTGTTCAAAACCCCTGGCAACTAATCTTGCTTTATACTGAATTACACCATTGGTTGATTTAATTTTAAACACCCATTTACTAGAAATAACTTTTTCATTAATTGGCAACTCACAAACATCCCATGTATTATTGTCTTTAAGAGTTTTTAATTCTTTATTAATCGCTTCTTGCCACTTACTTGACTCCGGACTATTCATAGCCTCACAATATGATTTAGGCTCATGATCATTGACCAATACATTATTACAACAATAGTAGTCTGGTTTTTTTCTAACCCTTTTACATCTAGGACTTGGCGGGTTCTGTTCAGAATTTCTTACACTATGTTCATCACTGTCACTATCACTAGGTTCATACAGACTGCACTCAGACTCAGGTTTTTCCACGGTACAATCAAGTTCTATATTACCAACATCTTGAACTTGGGAGTCACCGAGTTGTGGCTCTTCAGTATCACTAGCAATACTCATGTCCTGCATATCTTGCACTTGTGGTATGGTGACCTTAGATGGGGCCGTTGACATTGCTGTGTTCAGAAAAACAAGATCGCGTTTTGTCTCTACTTCCTTTCTATTTGGAAAGTACACACGGAATCCCTTTGTAGTCTCTCCATATCCTACAAAGATGCCTTTTTCACCCTTTGGATCCCATTTTTGCCGTTTTTGTTTGGGTATGTGTGTGTATACATCAGTTCCAAATACTTTGAGAATCTGAATGTCAAAGATATTTCCCGTCCAGAGCTCATAAGGAGATTTACCTACAACTGAGCTTCTTCCCGTCCTGTTGATCACATAGGCAGCAGTGTTTACTGCTTCCGCCCACAGAAAGATTGGCATGTCCTTGGCACACAACATTGCTCTGGCTGCCTCCACCAGAATCCTATTCTCCCTTTCAGCCCTGCCATTCTGCTCAGGTGTATAAGCTACTGAAGTCTGATGCACAATACCTTTTGCTTCGAATATTTCTCTCACCTTTTTATTTACAAATTCTGTGCCTTGGTCACTCCTGAAGATTTTGACTTTGTTTCCCGTCTCATTCTCAGCCTGTGCAATGAAATTTTTCACACATGCAGGTATGCAATCTTTTCCTTTTACAAAGTAAACTTTCCTGTACTTCGAGTAATCATCTTTAAAGACCACAAAATATCTGCATCCTCCCAATGACGGCACCTCCATTGGTCCACAGGTATCAGCATGAATAACCAACATTGTCACTAATAGGATAAGGCAGACGATGCATTTTACCCTTGAGACAACTTTCGCATGCTTGTAAACTATCCAAGCTGTTTTTAGTCATTTCAATGTTATTTTTCTTGAGTACATCTTTCACATACACCATGTTTTGATGCGCCAACTTTTCATGCCACTCATGCAGATCGTGACACTTAGCATCTGCGACGTTAGCTACGTCACATGTATCAACATAGCGAAAGTTCATATAATACATGCTGCCACACCGCTCAGCAATTGCCATCACCTTATTTTCTTTGTAGAATTTGCACACATTTTCTTCCATCATCATAACATAACCTCTACTAGTCGCACATTTTACAGACAACAAATTCGTCTTTAACTCAGGAACATGAAGTACGTTGTTTATGGTCGTGTCAATCCAATCACGGCCGTTCCAGACTTGCACTGCCACCTGCCCGCAGCCTTTGACACTAATTTGCGTTCCGTTCCCTACTGTCACCGTTTTGTTTTTCACGACAGAGTACGAAGTAAATAGATTGTAATCGCAACTCATATGTTCACTCGCGCCTGAATCCACCAGAAATTTTGTATTATGATAATGTTCACCTGACGCGCTATTGACCACAAAAGCATTACTTTCCTTGTCTTTTTTATAACGACACTGGTTTTTCAAATGTCCCGGTTTGTTGCAATAATAGCACCTCACACTGTCCTTGAAATTACGATGTTCCGAATTGTTATTGTATTTGCACTCACTTTGATAATGTCCCAGTCTGTTACATTTATAACATTTCACAGTTTTCTTGCTACCTTTTTTTGCCACAAACGCTGCTGAAGATTGCGAACTTTCACTTTTTTCTTTGATTCTTTCTTCTTCTATCAACAATCTAGCCACTAGATTTTCATAGGTCTGCTTGTCATTTGGAGCAGATTCCCATGCTGAGACGAAATGTTTGTAATCGTCCGGCAGGGACATCAAGATCTTTGTTATCACAAATTTATCAGTTATAGGTTCGCCTAGCTGCTTCAAATGATTTTGCATCTCCTGTATTTTTGATAAAAACACAGACATCGCTGAACCTTCTTCATATTTAAATTGAAAGAATCTTTGTTGCACAATGTGGATACTTGTTTCGGATTTCTGTTCATACACGCTTAGTAACTTGTTCCACATCTCCGCCGCAGTCTCGCATGAGATGATATGCAACATTACTTCTTCTGACATCCTCGTCACAAGCAGCGTCTGAGCCCGTGCATCATGGGCTTCCCAAATGGTACGCTGGTTAGCATCTTCAGGTTTTACTTTTGTCCCATCCACTATTTTGTAAAGACCTTGACCTCGCAGCAACACGGAGGTTTGGAATTTCCATGTGTTCCAATTCCTGGAACCCTCCAGCTTCATGACATTCTGCCCACCCTGTGTCGAATCCATTTTAACCTTCCTGTAGGCTCTCCTGCCTCGCTCGAAAAGAGTCGAACAAGTAATTTTTCCTTCCCGGCGTAACTTAACCTCCAAAATGGCTGCCCCACGCGCCGCCGGTTTTTAACTTCAACCTTGCACTACAGTTTTTTTTACGTTGCCAAGCCTACATTTATTAATCCATGCTAGTTAATGGACTGGGCCCATAACCAGATAGAAAATAAATGAAATGCAGGCTTAATAGAATCAAAAACTTTTATTTTCGTTGACACAGTACAGCAATGGTTACTATGAAGAACCGCCATGACACATATTTTTAATACGTGAGAGAGAGAGGTATATAAGAGATCCTCTGTCTCACATCGAACCATAAATCTAGAACATAATGTATTACATTGCGATTATTTCTTAACAAAATTACGATATCTTGGAAAAATGTTGGTTACATTAAACAAAAATTGACCATTTTTTTAGTTTTCTGTATTTATTTTGGTGTATGGCACATTGTTTGTAAATTACTTAATATCAGATTAACGTAACCACAAGTATTGGCCAAAGTTGAACAAAAGTGATTAATGTAAGACTCATCGGTAAGTAAATGACTCTTACATTACTCAATTTATAGCACTTTATTACCGATTGACTGTTACGTTAGCTTCAAAGCTAGATAAAAATTATAAAAAGGTTCTTACACTAAATGGGTTAAACTTTTAGTTTTTGAATCAAATCATGTAAAAGAAACTGTTTCTTGCTTATAAACCGGTTTTTATCACGACTTACTATCCTGCCACTAATTAACTGAAAAACAAGAAATAACTCTATGTTAAACCTTATTACAATTGGATAAGTTTAAAAAATCCATAGCTGAATTTCGCTAATGTAAGTCCACGTTTTGAAAATGTGTGTCCCTTACGTTAGATTTTTTTACCTTTTTGTGACTTACTTTAAATAGTCCTTAATTTTTTGAAATCAATGTTGTGTTGTGTTAACGTAACTCCTCATTTTTGGAAAAAAATAACGTAAGAGCCACGCTATTTTATAAACTATAATAGCAGCCATTTTGAGACCATTATCAACTGAAAGATCTTGCAAAATTAAGCTATAACTACTATACATTATTTTAATCGGATTAGGAAATAAAACGTTGTTGCAGTTTTTTTAATTTGCGATTTCGTTTTTGGCTTCTCCTGAAAAATTGTCATTTGGCGGTTACCTTAATTCATATTACAAGTGACGATATAGTCTTCCCGTGAGACGAGCGGGTAACACCGCGCGGTGCAACTAATAATTCCAAATTCACTACATTTTTTCTCACTGCTCTTAAAAACCTCTTATCTAGTAAGTACATTGATACTGAGATACGAGCTTTGTTTTAAGTAGGTATTTGTTACTTAGTGAGTTTTGGTTGTCAACAGACGTTATATCATATAAATACCTTTGTGAGACTTAATACTCCCAATTGGAGAGTTATTTTAGGGGTTACAGGAAGAATTTTTCCGCGGAAAGAATTCATAAAACACTGCTTGATAAAACACACGGTTTTCAGCTCCGGAACACTGGAATAAGCAAACTGAATAGCTGAAGCAGCATTATAAATGTTAGGTTCCGTATTCTGAATAGGGGGACATATTTCAACAAGAATTTAAAAGATAATACATTATAACGAAGATATTAGCTTATCATTTGCACTTTAGCGATTTTAGTGATCTTAACTTTCTATCAGATATCAGTTAAGTTACTTTTTATACATATATTGAAAATAAAAAAGGAAGCAAATAAATGGTTACTTGCGTTATTCTCTGTCGTGGAATTACCTTTGTTTACCCCCGACGAAAAAATTGAGGTGTTATAAGTTGAACATGTGAATATGTGTATTTGTTGTATCTGTGTCTGTCTGTCTGTGGCAACTAGGCAACATACTCGTAGCTACCAAGTGGGTAGACCAATTTCAGTGCAGTTGTTTTAATCGAAAGACATTAAGATTTAATTGGAACAAATGACAAGATCTCAGCCAATATTGAAGCTAAGAATTCCAAATGTTGTAGTTATGTTTAGGTTTCGTAGCAGTTTCTATATCACTCATTGTATGGAGGTCTCATGATGACCACAACTACTTGTGTTGGGGGTGTTTTAAATTTGAATTAAAGGTGACCACATCAGGCTTACCCAGAGCGTTCAAGGATCTCTAAAAGCCGGGAATATTGTTACAAAACAATATACCGGGAAATTGGCAGTCGCGCCGTGCCAAAACACGTACGGACCAACCCGTACAGCCTGTCTTATCGCTGGAAAGCAATCTCTTACAATACACATGTTTCGACCACGCGGTTGGCGGAGTGGTTAAGCAACTGCCTACTGAGCCGACGGTCCCGGGTTCGAATCCCGGCAAGGGCAAATATTTGTGTTGAACTCGAATATTTGTGCCTAGGTCATGGATGTTATTTGTATTTTAGTATGTATAAGTATGTTTATCGTCGTCTAGTGCCCATAACACAAGCCTACTAGAGCTTACTGTGGAACTAGATTGATCTGTGTGAGGTTGTCCTATATTTATTTGTTTATTATTTACATGTTGCATAAGATCGGGCGAGGCAAGTGCGCCATCGGGCCAAGCAATCAACTTAAAATTTCATGTTTTTTTTATCTTAAAATGTTTTTTAAATTGTTTTCAGAATCCTCATAATAATAAAATAATAATTGTCTCCATACAAATATTGGTACCCATAAAATAGCGGTTAAAATCATAAACCTCCTTTTTGCTTTTTGCATAAGGTTTTATGGAACTCAGATATTTCTTCCTGGGTACTGGATACTTCTTTGTACTTTTTATATAAGTATGTAAGTACGTTCCCATAACACATGCGTAAAAAAGGAAATAAATAATTTTTCATTTTTTTTTTTTTTTCATTTTCAACACATGCCTACCAGAGCTTACTTTGGGGCTGGATCGATTTGTGTATGGTTGTCCGATATTACAATACAATACAAGTACGCTTTATTGCACCTCAAAAAACATTTACATAAGAAATCACATATAAACAAATTAAAAACGGTATTTATTATTATCTTAGATTTAAGGATTAAGGTCGATTTGCATTATAATTATAATAATAAAACATAATAACTATGTTTTTGTGTTTTCAGCACTAAATTAAATAATACTATACGCGGAGTACTGTTCGAATCGGGATGCTGTGGCTCGGCAGCATTATTCGTGTTTTATTTTCAACCTCTTTTAGCATCGTATTACTTTTGCTTCATAGTCCGTGTTACAAAAGCCGATGTTATAAATAGACCACTCGGCGTTATAAAAAGGCATTACATAATAAGAAACACTTCAAGTTAAGTATTGTCATACATATATATATTATATTTTAATGCCACAATATAGTGCCTCCACTTCGCCATTGCAGAAATCGTGTTCATTCACTGAAACGTCCGCTATTGTGATCGCTTGAAAAGTTATTGCCTATCTGTCTGTGTCGCCTTGGTTTGACTGGTAGGTAGAGAATGGCTTATGATATTAACTACGCCATTTATACTATTTTATAATGTGTAACAGTTTAAATAAAAAATATAACAAAATAATAACCGACCTAAAAAAAGCCAAATATAACCCTTTTAAATACAGATTACATTTGAATCACCATTTGAAGTCGGTGCCAAACCACTCAATTATTGTATTTATATATTATAGTTCAATCCAAAACAAATCCCTTTTCCAAATTTTTAATGCTAAATATCGGCAATAATAGCTCCTATATGTTATGACATGTAGTCTGTTTGTGTATGTATTGAATACATAATATACACAGGCAGAAATACACCGGAATAAGTAAAACAAAATGAAAAATTGTACTGATGATGAAAAATTATTTTAGCCGGCTATTTTCATACTGTTTTACATCACGCCACTGTGACTCAGCAGCTCAGTCGGTATTGTTTTCATTTGCATTTGATGCTTTAACCCAGCCCCGATGATGTAGAGCTACAAGGGCTTAAAGTATACTATATTATGCAATTCGTCTTTAACATTCATGCTGATGAGAACATAAGGTGGCTCGTGTGCCGATATGCTTGTATATATATACTGAGCTACTGTGGCTCAGTCGATATTGTATTTTTTTTCTCGCTTGATGATTAATAGGGTAATCCATTTACCCGCTGCCACTTTATTATAATAGGTGTTTATTTTTAATACCTCGACGTTCCAGACGTTATGTGTGTTGTGATAGTTGTAAACGTCAAGGGGCCTAAATTTTGAACGCTATTGAGTCCCGTTATGTTATAATAATTATGTGAAACCCTTGCCACTTATTAAAAATGGCGATTGATTTTAGGCGGGCGCTTCCGTACTGTTTTACACAAACCCACTGTTCAATAGCTCACTCGGTATTGTTTTCATGGGACTTAATTTGCCCGTTGCCACTTATTACATTACAGAAATGGTGGCATTTTTTTTATAAAGTCACAACATAGTGGCTCCATTTCGCCTGATGTTAAGCAAAAAGGGGAGCCCAAGTCGCAATGGCAACTGACAAGAAACCAACGGAGCCATGCCAGTTGACACTGCCATGCTGGCCCGAGAGATGCTTCTTCACGCTTCGTTTGAAGGGTCCCAAGTAATAAAAAGGAGGAATCACATGAGCCGGCAAAGAGTTTTTTTTTTTTTTAGTCTGCTAAGTGTAGTCGGCCGCTTCCGTACTGTTTCACGCCACCCCACTGCAGCCCAGTAGCTCCGCCAGTATTGTTTTCATTCCCGTTTGATGCTTTTGTTACGTTCGCTGCGGTATTCGCTTTTTGCCTCGAATCTTCATCTTTCCCATTTGTATCGGGATATTAGGAAAATATATTTTGGAGCATAGAAAGCCACTTATTAGATTAGAATGTATCTTATACTCCGTGATCTGTTAGAATAGCATTTATTTATTTATTTAATCTTTATTGCACAAAAGCAAGAACTTCTCGTGCAGAAGGCGGCTCCCAGTCAACCATTCGCCTAAGCAGATAAATTGTAGCATTCGCGTTTGGGCAAGATTTATTTAGATATCATATATAAATTGCCCAAAAAAAATCTACTAACCTTGAAATCCGCTTCTAAACTCAAATAAACCAAATCCAAATTCAATATTATCATCACAAGGTCGCTTGAGGCTATTGCATTTATGAGGCAAATGCGATTTTTATACGAATCACTTTCTAACTACCGCCGCCGCGCCGCTCTCTTTTTAGGGTTCCGTACCCAAAGGGTAAAAACGGGACCCTATTATCGAAACTTCGCTGTCCGTCCGTCCGTCTGTCACCAGGCTGTATCTCAAGAACGGTGATAGCTAGACAGTTGAAATTTTCACAGATGATGTATTTCTATTGCCGCTATAACAACAAATACTAAAAATAAAATAAAAACAATATTTAAGGGGGGCTCCCTTACAACAAACTTGTTATAGATTATGGTACGGCACTCTTCATGCGCGAGTTGGACTCGCACTTGCCCAATTTTTTATATTTATAATGCCATGAAAATCGGTACGTAAGGGTATGTATGGGTGATCTTAACATGGTAACACCAAAGGTCGCATTTGCCTCATAAACGCTATAGCCTCGACCTTAAACAAACTAGTCGATAACAGAAACTCAATTCGATTGAATAATTACAAGTTGTAATTTTGTAGGTACATAGCGCACATCGCTAAAGTAGACATTAGTTGAGTTATCTCGGATGTACACCATTACGAACGTCGAATTTAACCTTATATTTGCTTTTGAAATAATTGAAGAATAAATGAAATATTTTATCCGCTGAGTACGTGATAGGTACACGATGGATCACATTACTCCAGCAGTCTCAGTAATGTCCTTACATTAAGCATGCAAAATATTTATTTACAAATATGAGGACAACAATATTTACCTTTCCCGACATTCCCTTGCTTTCAAACTAATGAGTCTAGGAACATACAAATATTTCCTATCTTTATTCATATAACCCAAACAACAACCTTTATATCAAAAGAACTACAGCCTCATGCTAGATATCTGTATATCGACGTCGCAGTCGGGTTTAATAATCCGCCGTTTTACATTACGGCTAGCCGTTATCAAATAAAAAACGGGCCAAGTGCGAGTCGGACTCGCGTACCGAGGGTTCCATACAAATTCTTTCCATCCTAACTAGCTGGGTTAAGTTAAGTTTGCACCTGTTATGTAGGCGCCGCATACAAATAAGGTGCAAAACTAACGCAACCGATCACGTTTGTGTATGGGAGCCCCACTTAAATATTAATTTTATTCTGTTTTTAGTATTTTATGTTATAGCGGCCACAGAAATACATCGTCTGTGGAAATTTCACTGTCTTTATAGCTATCACGGTTCATGAGACACTGGTGACTGGTGAGACGGACAGACAGACAGACAGACAGATGGACAGCGGGGTTTTAGTAATAGGGTCCCGTATTTTATCCTTTGTGCATGGAACCCTTAAAACAAGACCGTTTAGAAATGTGGCGGTTCAACTATTAGCTGGATTGAATGCGGCTGAATGAAAATCCGCCGGTATGTATTCGGCGCCGTATGTTCTTCAACACTGCTAGACGTAATGTAATATAGCGAGTCATGAGCCGCCTTTTCCTAACCTAACCTACTTTACTGGTGGCAGTTCGGTTCTGGCGCTTCACCAAACGCTGCTGCGGTACGCTCGCTTCGCTCGCTCGGCTCGCGCGCTAGTGTGGTCGCAATTCTAACCATACCTATTTTGCTGCTAGGCTTTTCATATCATGTACCAAATGTTTACAATGAAGCGAAAAATTTAATGGTTCATGCAGGGTTCCAACCTGCGTCTCCAATGCCCTTCCGGGCCAACACGGGCATCCTACATATTGGACCAATGAACCTGATGCAAGAGCCATTCAAATTTTCAACGAGTTGCTTCATACATGCCTTAGGGTGGCATCGTAGCGCCATCTACCGTAAAGATTCAGACGTTACCGTAAAGATTCAGACGTTACCGTAAAGATTCAGACGTTGCCGTAAAGATTCAGACGTTACCGTAAAGATTCAGACGTTACCGTTAAGATTCAGACGTTACCGTAAAGATTCAGACGTTACCGTAAAGATTCAGACGTTACCGTAAAGATTCAGACGTTACCGTAAAGATTCAGACGTGGCCCGGAAAGCCGTTGGAGACGCAGGTTCGGACCCTCCCGAAACTTTTTTTTGACTCCGTTGTAAACATCCATACTATATACTATACTATACTATACTGTACTGTACTGTACTGTACTGTACTGTACTGTACTGTACTGTACTGTACTGTACTGTACTGTACTGTACTGTACTGTACTGTACTGTACTGTACTGTACTGTACTGTACTGTACTGTACTGTACTGTACTGTACTGTACTGTACTGTACTGTACTGTACTGTACTGTACTGTACTGTACTGTACTGTACTGTACTGTACTGTACTGTACTGTACTGTACTGTACTGTACTGTACTGTACTGTACTGTACTGTACTGTACTGTACTGTACTGTACTGTACTGTACTGTACTGTACTGTACTGTACTGTACTGTACTGTACTGTACTGTACTGTACTGTACTGTACTGTACTGTACTGTACTGTACTGTACTGTACTGTACTGTACTGTACTGTACTGTACTGTACTGTACTGTACTGTACTGTACTGTACTGTACTGTACTGTACTGTACTGTACTGTACTGTACTGTACTGTACTGTACTGTACTGTACTGTACTGTACTGTACTGTACTGTACTGTACTGTACTGTACTGTACTGTACTGTACTGTACTGTACTGTACTGTACTGTACTGTACTGTACTGTACTGTACTGTACTGTACTGTACTGTACTGTACTGTACTGTACTGTACTGTACTGTACTGTACTATACTATACTATATACTATTCTATATACTATATATACTATCCATACTATATACTATCCATACTATAATATATACTATAAGATTATAAATGCGAAAGTGTGTCTGTCTGTCTGTCTGTTACCTCTTCACGCTTAAACCGCTGAACCGACTTAGATGAAATTTGGTATGGAGATAGTTTGAGACCAGGAAAAGGACATAGGATACTTTTCATTCCGAATAAATTTAGTGTTCCCGTGGTATGAGCGGGTAACACCGCGGGGCACAGCTAGTATGGTATAAATGTATGTATGTAAACTCTTTATTGTACATTAAAATATATATATATACGCAGCAAGGACATTAAACTAATGATGTACAAAGGCGAACTTATCCCAATAATCTAATATTAAATAATCTGGCCAATCGTTGAACCGTGTTTCTTAACGGCTAGCCGTAATGTAAAACGGCGGATTGTACCATCTGACTGCGACATCGATACATTACTGATGGAGTTCGAGTTTGTTAGCGATTGCTCAATCACGTCGACAGGCGATACAAGCCTTCGGTGATACATCATTACGAGCATTAGGAGAACAGTAAGGGTTTCTTGTGTTAGTAAATAATGTTCAGTCGCGAAGCTTCGTTCTTTCATCAAACTAAACTTAACACAACTGTCACACGCGACTTTGTCACGCGACAAATACTTCGCGTCATTTTCTTTTCATTACCGTGCGAATAAGACAGGAGATGCTGTGTCGCACACAACAACATGGACGCAACCCCAACGCCTTATCATGAGTTTACAGCACAGACCACCCCCACTAGACGGAGCATGTAAGGCACATGTGAGGCGACCCGCGCGCACCAACGATATGGTACGGCGGAACATTAAAGTATCAACACGGCGGCCACCGTTTAGTTGCGTCCATGTTTATGAGGTCTCTCTACAATCTTAACACTACAATTTACCATGTTATTTATTTAATTTCTTTTTTCGTTGACGTACGCATGGATCATAAACAAGGACGCAACTAAACGGTGGCCGCCGTGTTGGTACTTTAATGTTCCGCCGTACCATATCGTTGGTGCGCGCGGGCCGTTTTACATGCTCCGTCTAGTGGGGGTTGTCTGTGGTTTACAGTGACCGTACTGGCTAGCATTTGCGTAAACGATTTGTATTGTATGGATAATGAGTATTTATCAACGTAACTAGTGTATTTTGTACACGTAGGTATTGTTGTACATCCTTCCCGCACCAATAATTCTCTGTTTGACCTTGTTCAGTCCGCCATTTGTACTTTTACTTCTGTATTTTGTGCAATAAAGTTTAAATAAATAAATAAAATAATTGTAGTTGTACAAAGTAACCGCCAGGGGCGCTGTTCCGTTTTCGAGTAAATTAAATGTTTAAAACAACATCACGTGATTCAACTGTCTCTGTATAAGCGTTAGGTGTCGTTTAAAAAAAAATTGGGCAAGTGCGAGTCCGACTCGCGCATGAAGGGTTCCGTACCTATATATATGTATATATAGGTATAACAAGTTTGTTGTATGGGAGCCCCCCTTAAATATTTATTTTATTTCATTTTTAGTATTTGTTGTTATAGCGGCAATAGAAATACATCATCTGTGAAAATTTCAAGTGTCTAGCTATCACCGTTCTTGAGATACAGCCTGGTGACCGACGGACGGACGGACGGACGGACGGACGGACGGACGGACGGACGGACGGACGGACGGACGTATGGACGGACGGACGGACAGCGAAGTCTCAGTAATAGGGTCCCGTTTTTACCCTTTGGGTACGGAACCCTAAAAAAATATTACCTAATTAAATAAAATTATAAAATTAAGTTATTAGTTTTATTGTTTAATTTAATTTATTCTTATATTTTATTCTGTTGTACCTATTAAAATTTATATAATTAAATAAAATGGGTTTTCATGGGTGGACAAAGTAACCTTGTAGAGTCAGTAACTCGATGTTACGGTACTAAGTTTGATTTTAACGTCTCGAATGCGTTTGTGACAATGTTACACGGGAAATATAAACGCAATCGAGGCTATACGAGTGTCGCTCACTTGTAGGTATGGCGGCTTGGACCTTCCGGACCCACCTATGGCCTCCGCTCGCCTCTTCCGCTTGCTGCTGAAGTCGTGGCATGTACGTTCGATTCCCATGCGTATAACAGCTTATACAATCCCTTACTTAGCTGAAATAAGTTGTATAAGGGCTGTATAAGCTCTTATGCAGCATGCGTGCTACGAAGTTTTTGGTGTCGACATCTTTTATACAAAACACTTCAGTTCATAGAATTTTCATTTCATAGACAAAATTTTCCTCGGATGTCATACATTGTTCAGAAATCTTGAAAATTTCAACCTATAGATGATGTTTGGTTTGTGTTATATAACATTCCAAAATATATTTGACGACGCGTTTGGCTCGGTTGGTAGACACCTGCCTACTGAGTCAGCGGTCCTGGGTTCGAATCCCGGCCGGGGCAATTATTTGTGCAAAATATTTGTTCTTGGGTCATGGATGTTATCTATATATGTATTTATATATTATGTATATCGTCGTCTAGTACCCATAGTACAAGCTTTGCTTAGTTTGGGACTAGGTCGATTTGTGTATGATTGTCCCTTAATATTTATTAATATAATATTTTTTTATTAATTATATATTAAGGTTTCTGAAAAAAACGTTATCGATGAAATGAAAGGTCAAGGAAACGTTTCTCTAAAAACAAGGGTAAACCGGGTTTTTTATATATAAAAGATTCACAGAGAATAACCAAACTACGTAAGGAAAGCTGTTTAAGAATGCGCCTAATAAATCAGCAACACAAAAGAATTAAGAAAATACGTCGCTAGCCAAAATAAATACTCTTCTATTGTTTGTACAGATAGCTAAATGACATATTGAATCCTTATATTGGAAGACAAACATTTATCCTCCTGATCCGATTTACTTTGGGAATATATCGGTCATATAGGTTTATGGGGAGGAGATTTTATTGATCGAATTATGTAGAAAAGTAGGTACCTACTACATTGCTAGAAGTTAGTCTTTATGTATTTTTAATGCTTATTTTCAGAATTTTTGATCACAATTGAAGGAACTGATATTTGACTTAAACTTTAAGGAAAATGAAATTTAAAGGAACTGATATTTGACTTTAAAAACTACTAGAAATTTACCAAATTCACACAGAATAACTGGTATTTTCAACTTATTTTCTACTGCATGCAATGAAAGCATGAAATACGTTCGTTACGTTCTAGAACTCAGTGAAAAGTATTATTCACTTTAAAACTTTGGTTGAAATTATCAACAAATTTGTCATAACATGACAAAAAACAAAAGAAATATGGCCTCTTATGTATGTTTGTCAAATGTTGATTTCAGTGACAAGAGACGGTATTCACAAACATGTTAATGCGTAAATCAGTTCCTTGTACACTCAACCAAAGTACCCGCTACCCCCAAAAAATGGCCCAGTACAGTCAGCAAACACATAACCTCTGTTGACTCGGGTCACCGCCGACCAAACAACACTGTTTGCCCCCGAAATAGGGTATCGATTTCTCGAGTGACTGCCCTTTTGGTTATTCTGGGGATTTTGTTTTGAGAGAAAATACGCGTATGACAAGCATGTTGACCTAACCAGCCAAACATGGCGTTCTATAGGGAGCCGTGTTGAATTTGACAATGTGGCATAGTCTGGTAAACAAACGGCGAATTAATACAATACAAAACCAATACTCTTTTCTCAAACATGCTATGAAATGCCGTCGTAACGTGCGTAATAACAGGCTTCGAAGTATCACGTTTCGGGCGGAACAACTCGAGAGAACTGAAAAGGAATATCATGAAAAATGGAAAGCCTAAGCCGAGAAGTATTTTTTTTTAAAAGTGGCGTCTGTTTTTATGATTAGGCTCAGCTTAATTATATTTTTGAGTAGTTTTTTTTTTAATTTCATTGCGTATATTTAAGAAAGGCACTATACATGCCTAACCGTGAAAGGGCTTGCCGGCTTCGTATCCCCACGGTCGGCCGTCCATCTCTCCTCACCCTGCAGTTAGACATGTAAAAGTTCCCTTGTGGTCTACTTGCAGAATAATAGTGTATTACTGCAAACGGCAGGAAATAATGGTTTGCATTTTAATAAGTGTGAAAATCGTACAAGTTTAAATCAATATTATTAACATGTAATCGTCGAGGTAGGCTCAAATAATTAATACGCGGTATCCGTATAAATTGTTTTATTTAAATGTGTGAAAGACGCAGAAACCACAGAAAATATTATGTAATCGTAAAGCTAGGTAAAATTTGTAATAATACAAGAATGAAATGTAATGTTTTTATCTCAATGATTATTTGTTATAGTCCATAGACAAATCTCCGACGCGGCGCAACTTAAAGCAGTTCCCAAAGCTCGTAAAGCTCTGAGTTAGAACCCCCGCGTGTGCCAATTACGCTGCTAGTATATAACTGTGTCAGCTTGCTTATTTATTGCTCAATGACCACATAAAATGCCGATACGCGGTTATTAGAGACACTTATAAAAAGTATGACGGTAGCTAGCACGTACAAATACAAATACTCTTTATTGCACACCTCAAACATCAAGGAATACACAACACAACATGAGATACATTAAAATAACAGGCAGAGGTAAACAACAGGCGGTCTTATCTCTAAATAGCGATCTCTTCCAGACAACCTTTACCAACCCTTAGAATAGAACGAGAGTTCACAGGAGTACAACAGATTTAATTGTTGTATTAAGCGGTTTACACTCACGTGAAATCGTCAGGAACGGCCCGACATGTTTCGAACTCGTATCTTCATCGGGGATTGCTACCAAAGAATCAGTGACAAAGTTGCCGCGCCGATGTCCAGGTAGCAGACCCTGACGAAGAGCTCTATACGAGTTCGAAACATGTCGGGCCGTTCCTGTCAATTTCACGTGAGTGTAAACCGCCTAATGCAAAAATTAAAGATGTCTCATGAAAGTATTAAAAATATTACCTATCACAACAGATTTGCGAAAGATGAAGCCGCTTTTGGTTGTATGTGTGCGTGTCTACGAACCAATCATAGAGACGTGTTGCTTGTGACATTGACGTTGTGACACATGCGCACACGGACGAAACTAAACCCGTGACGGGCCGTGGCTTACCAAAACTGGCTTCACTTTCAAGCGCTGACTAGGTTTCTAGGTATATTTATTCTAAGGTAGTAGCTACTAGCTACCAATACGTTTTTAACTTGACAGAGGACCGGTTTTAACCAAGAGGTGTATTATAAGATTAACATGTGTTCATTTGTATCTGTGTGTGTCTGTGGCATCAAAGCGCCCAAACGCGTGAATTTGAGTGCAGTTTTTTTAGTCCAAGATGGTTCATAAGTATGTTTGGTGGAAATTAAAGAAGCATCTAAGACATATTGGATTTATTTATAGAAAAAAAGTGACACAAACGATAAGAAAATTCCATGGTGACCACGAACTGAATCTGAACGTATAGGTAGAACTTTTAAAAGGTAGACTGATGATTTGCTAAAGGTTTCCGGGAGTCTGCTGTATGCCGACCAAAATAGACGTATTGCGATCAATAAGATGCTGATCAGTGTTATAAGCTCTTACTTTGGAAATAAATGGTAAAATAAAGTAGTAAAATGTTTATAAATTTTCATACTGTAATGGGTGTTTGGCATGTGTATGTAAATATAATAAATTATTGCTCTGACCGGACATCTTATCTATGAGACGCATCAGACACACGATATTTCACTACAAAACAAACGAGAATTAATATTTTATTTTTTGTTTCGACAGCACATTCATATGGTATGTAGAGGAAAAACAGTAGGAAAACAAATAAGAAATAAATAAAAAGAAAACCAAAGAAGCAGACAAAAAAACTTAAGTAAACTCGTCGTATAGGTATGAATACTTATTTTATTAAGGTGGTTGCAGAGATGTCACTTTCATACAAATCGTTTGATCAGTACACACTTAGGCGGTTATGGCTTTAGGTTATTAAACATTCTTAAAAAAATCTTTAAGCGATCTTATACTCGCCAAAGAAATCAGTTTTGCTATAAATCATACAATTACAAAGTTATTAAAGCTTTAAAACCCGTTGAAATATTGTCCATATATGTATGTGTGCGTTGCTTTTACACACATACAAACGTAAGCGCACGTAAAGCTATTCATGAACAGTGCGTTCTGAAATATAATACTACTTAACTTATGATTTAGGATAATAAATTTAAATTGATGTTTCGATATGAATGCATAACAGTTTATTTTTAAATGACTGCAGCTTTCATTAAACATGTAACAAATAATTGGAAACATTTGGTTTTTAAAGATACCTATTGTGTTTATTTGCTCATAACAATAAAGTGGAACAGATTTCGAACGCACTAAATCTTGTGAATGAAAATAAATAATGAATTGTGTCAATACTGTCAATTGTGGAAATTCGTATAAATAAAAATAATCATGTTTGGTTTACATTTTTTTCGTTTCGTGAGTTTTTACTTTATGTAAAGTGTGAATAATGAAACGTGCATATAATAAACATGTGTACTCAGGACATAGTGATCCCTAAACGATATTGCGATATCATGGGTCAGAAATTGCGGGGAAAGTACTATTGTGTTTGTAAACATTACAAATCGAAGAGTCCTGCCGTGAAAGAGGTGTCTCGCGCTATTTTCTTTTTAGGCGAAGACAAGCATGGTGTGATGACAACCGTAACCAACCACAAAAACTGAACGCAATCGCTCGCTTTGGGTGATGAAAAAAAAACAAAGCTGTTCATAGTGGGTTCATATAGGTAGTTTCTGCTCTCTGACTGAATTGATACCAAGACCTAACCCATGTTTTTCAATAGGTGTGGAAAAACCAAATCCTTTTGGAATTATCGATTCAGTGACTAAGTTTCCTCCTTGAAGGATAACTGTAATAACACTAATTACCCTAAGACCCTGTAAGATAATCACATAATAGGTACTGCATACAGCGGGCGGTTTCCAATGCTGGCATTTTTGTGACGTAATAAATAATTTCTTTACAGATTCAAGGCCAGCTTAGAGCTTCATCAAAAGGGATTACTGCAAGATGATTTCCTTCATTGATTTACCAACAAAAATAATGCCAATTAAAGTTCATGCAGATGTAGGCTTCATCCAAGAAAAGCTGCAGAAACTTATAATTTTCTACAAAACATGCGTGTTGCCTAAAAAAATATTACAACGTATACCTGCAAACCACATATGTAAATATAAACCTGGTCTTCGTTTTCAGGCAGCCGTACTAACCACTAAACAGCACTAAACAGAAAGAAGCCTACGTAATAGATCTAGTTTTAACGAAAAAATTGAAAATGGCGAATATCTGGGTGTTAAAAAGAAAATATAATCCACCATTTCGAATTAAAGCGACGTCTACAACTCACACAAACACTAGTATTACAATAAAACCTACACGTAACAAAAATTGTTTTATTTTATTTAGTGGTTGGTGGTTCTAAAATCCATATATGTGTATAATAACAATATATTGTCATATATTTTTATATGGCGCGTGCTAGCTCGGGATCGTGAAGCGTGGCGTGGCGCAAACAACTGGTGCTGCGCTCAGTTAGTAGTAGTTCTAGTAGTTATATTTTTAGACTGAACATTTTTACAATTAGAGACTCCATGGAACCACGAAAATCCCAACCCTAATCAGTACCTACTATTCTTGATGTCTGGTTTTTGTATATCAGGTCCGAGTGTAGCAAAAAGGGCCCGATCTTGTCATTAAGTAATAAAGAACAGAGGTATACTTGTGATTTTTTTTCATCGTAAATTTCTAAGTCCCAGCACAGAATAGATGATAGTACAAGTAGTCCCAGGCTACGTAGTAATTCTATGGCAACTTAGGACCGCTCTAGTTCTTAAACGGGCAAGTTCATCAAACAATTGTAATTTATAAAAGATACTTATTTTAATGTATTCTTTAGTTCTAATCAAAAAAGTAACAACAGTGAGAAAAATATTTCTCAACAAAATGTGTGTCCTAAAATTGGGCCCTTTTTGCTATACCCCAAGCTGTCATTCAGAAAACCTTAGGACAAACTCAATAACACCACAAATCAGAATCACAATATATCAGAACAGAAATGCAACAAAAATACTTATTTAATTTCACCACATACAAAAAATGTAGAACTGCCAAAGATTTGTAATTTCTTCGTATTATTTATTTTGACAATCCAGCCCGTCTAATACAACTAGTCTTCACGATTCTTGTCGCGCGACATAGCATCGCCCGTCAGTCTCCTACAGTACCGCAAAGAAAGAGATAGGAAATATTTTTCGCGCGAGAAAGAGTTGCGTGTCACAGTTGTGCTAGAGGTGCATCTTTACTTCATCATCAAAATCAAAATATCATGCCTGCTTTTATTCTGCGCTTACTATCAAACTGACAGATGATACGCGACCCTTTAATGAATGAATCACCCGCACACACTCACAATTAGTGTCTATTAGTGTGAGTACTTGCTGATTTTTCACAAATTGCCAACACATTGGAGAATAAGACAATTTATGATGTGCTACTAATACTACATGAATAAAAGACAAATACGCGGACTTGCCAAGATACAAATTTTACTTCAAACTAAAGTAACATACGAAATAATACACAAAAACTACATATCTTGCTTTCCAGCGCCATCTAGCGTGGAATGTCTAGTTTTGTTTCCTCTGCAACCACCTTAATATTATTGCTTCTCATGACAAATTTCTGAAAATTATCGATTTAATAACCATTTTGTTATTTTATTGATTCAGAAAAACCTGTGAGTAAATTGTTAGATTAAAATTGTATTTTAACGTTGGTAATTTTAATTATGGAGTCAACACACACAGAGACTCGTGGGAAACAATGTCCTCTATGGTAATAATGTCCTCCAAGGTATTGTACCTTAATTAAACAATATATCGCAATAGTAAAGGTAAATAATAGGTAGCCTTATGTGGAATTCTTTTAAATAATCGTTTGAAACATTTTTAAACGACTTCAAAAAGAGAAAGTTCTCAATGAATCGGGTTTTTTTTTATGTATGTTGCCCGATTACCCCGCGACAGCTGCATCAATTCGGAGTATCATTTATTGTTTAAGTAAATAAATATTAAAGGACAATCTTACACAAATCGACCTAGTCCCAAACTAAGCAAAGCTTGTACTATGGGTAGTAGGCGACGATATACGTAATTTATTTTGCATATAATATTATAGATAACATCCATGACTCAGGAACAAATAATCGTGTTTATCACACAATTATTTTGCCTGGCTGGGATTCGAACCCAGGACCGCCTGCTCAGTAGGCCGCTGCACTACAAACTGAGCCAACAGTGTATTTGAAATGGAATTATTACTTACTAATTGGTCCTATTAACATCATATCGGGATCTGATGTAGGGGTCTTGAACAAAATAAGGGAACTCTTAAAATGTTATAGGAACAACTATCTTAGTTTGACAATTTTTATTAATGTCCCCTGCATTTGTTTTCAAAAAGCATAAAATGTCTCTTCGTTGAAGTGAGCAATTTTTTGCCAAAAAGCAATTTTCTGGCAAACAATAGCTGATACCTACTGTTATCGCTCTGTGCACTGTGACATTTGATTTATTCGTCTATATTTTCCCAACTTTCTGCCGATACAGTGGCCCTCCAATAATGTTGGCCGAACAATAAAACCGATATGTTGGGCAAAAGTTGCCTAAATTAATTTGAATTTGAAATTATTTGTACGTGCCCTTGTTGAGTAATGTTTTTATTCTGTTGTTACTTTTGTTTTCATTACTTCGAGCGTTCGTTTAGCTGAAGTTAAAGTACTTTTTATGTTTCAGGGTAATATACTTATTTTGATTGTAACATTGTTTAGTGACATATACTTAATGAGAAACGGCACTAAACCATCAGGAGTGGCGAAATCTCTTATCGGAGGCCAAAACTCACTTTGGGTCACTGAGCCATCGGAGTAAGTAAGAAAGTATATACTTAATTCGGAACACAATTGCTCCGTTTTTTACAAGCTTTTATTTAACTTGCATTGTATGTATGTAGGTAAGTATATGTTTGTTCGGGTGGAATCTTGCAATTCAATTTTGAAGCAGATATCGTCAACCGATTGAGCTGAAATTTTGCATACTTACATAACTTTGATGACAATACAATAATATGGTACCATGGGGCTGATCTGATGATAGGGCCGGAAGGTGGCCATAGGATCTCTATAATAGAAAAAAGCAATCCTACCGAGTTTGGGCTCTTTAGAATCGCGTTAGTGAGCATTTGATGGATATCCAAAGAAAAGTACAGTCGGCAATAAAAGCTTGTCACTAAAATGAAATTTTTGACAGAAACTTATTATGTGGATAATTTTATAATTCTTTATACTTAGATACAAAGATCAACTCGCAAAGAAAAATGTAACTTTAGCCACGTACGAGTATGAGCATAATTTATTATGTTCA
Organism: Apotomis capreana; assembly: GCA_947623375.1. Lineage (NCBI taxonomy): Eukaryota > Metazoa > Arthropoda > Insecta > Lepidoptera > Tortricidae > Apotomis > Apotomis capreana. Next base: position 1,528,175 of record OX392519.1, read on the forward strand.
TACGTGGCTAAAGTTACACAGATCAAACCGGATGGGGAAATTGAAAGCGTACGTACTGTGTTTCCCTGGTGGAAAGGTTAAGACTTCGGACCGGTTATCCAAATATACCGGGTTCGATCCCTGGTGTGGATCTGTGGTGGCCGTGTGAGCGCAATTTAATTATTCTTAAATAAATAATATGAAACATGTCTCATTATTCTTAATATGGGTAAACCACTTTTTTTATATTTTACGTTGGACCGGTAATCTATTTGATCTAAGTATCAATACTTAGATCAAATAGATTACCGGTCCAAACTTAGATCAAATAGATTACCGGTCCAACGTAGTATTTAGAGGTACCGGGTTCGATTCCCAGTCTCTTCTGCTAGGTGACGCATTTAAATTTTTCTTTGTTCTTTGATCTTTGTATCAATGGTACAACATATTTAAATGTTTGGTAAATACCCTTGAATTTAATGTTTCACGATTACTTTCATCGAGTAATTAATAAAATCAGCAAGTAAATTGATTATTGGCTTTACATCATAAAACATGCTAGAGTATGTATCATATTAATGAAATTAAGGCCATAGACAACCGCTTCGGTCCCTTGGGTGACCAATAATTATTACAACTCGTTGGAAAAATACTAGCTATTAAAATACCTGATCTAAATACTCGTAAATAAACGTTTTTTAATCCCGCTGCGATTGATTAGAAGTAAACGGTATAATTATGGTCAATTAAATTATAGAATGATTATATTATAATAATTGTATTACTAGCTGTCATGTTCACAAAATTTATATTTTTTTGTGTAATTTACTAACAATAGCAACCATAGAAAAAACAAGTACTAACAAAAACTTCCTAAAACATTTCTTAATAATTTTGGAACAAACAAACTGGGATTAAAGGCAAATAAAGGTTAATTAAGTCTTGCGGGTGATTCCCCAGGGAAGCTAGTAATTACAAGGATAAGTCACCGCAACAAGACTGTGTTCCATACGCATGTAGGTACATTGTAGAATTAGCGGATTATATAATACTATACTAATAGTGGCTCTATCAGCTGTAGACCTGGAGATCATTTTTCATAACGGTTGATATATGATTTGTTTACGTTTTCCATCCCCGTATCTCCGGCATTTTGTATAAATTTTAAAAACTAAATCGACAAATATTTTCTGTTTCAAACCTGCTTATATTTTGTCTTCTCGTATTCATTTAAACACTTAAAATAAAACTCACCAACAACAGGACCAGAGAAAATGCATACCAAAAACGCACACTTACCTGAAAAAAAAAACATTAGTAAATACTAAGTATTTTGACCAGGTAAAAGTAACAAGTAAAAAATACTTGAAACGTTACAAAATGTACAGTCAAGCGCGTAATTCCTAGCATAATGAGCATTTATCAAATAAGGTAGGGTGTTAATTGTGACTTTCTTGTTTATCTTGCTTCTGTTACGGATTAATGTAATTAGAGGGGCAAGGATATTTACTTTAATAGAAATGTTTATATACATTTTAATTGGCAATTCAGGACGAGCTTGTACAATGACAGTTAGGATAACAAAAATAAAGTTTTTGGTAATATATGTACTATATGTAGGTAGATATAATACAATTTCTTTATGTTATAGAATCTTTGCGGTAGATGGCGCCCAAATGCGGCTATTACACTTTCCTAAATAAGTCAAGGGATGCAGCAATATGTGAGACACGTATGGAGATAACTGCATCTCAATTATTCGTATTGCTGCATCCCTCTCTTAAGTGACTAATTTAGGAAAGTATTAGCTGCATAAGGCATGCAAGAAGCAACTGGTTGAATTGAAACATGAATCATTCAATGGCCCTCGCATCAGTTCAGTGATACCATTTTTCATATAACTCAGAACCTTTGTATCAGGGGGTAGATTTTGGTACTTATAAGTTTTTTTTACATAGGAACTATATTATTATATTATTATTATATTGAGCCCGTAATATCCCACTGCTGGGCAAAGGCCACCCCCATTTTCTTCCAGTGATCTCGGCTTAAGCCTATTTCTGACCAATCCTTCAAGAAGAAATCCAAGCTGCTTTCCGAGCTACGTCAACAATTTGGGTCCGGGAGCGTAGAGTGGTATTCCGGATTCGATCCATTAATTTGACACCTAATAGGCTACGCTCCATGGCCCTTTTAATTCAGTGAATAAAGGATTTTGACCTTACAAACGGTCCGGTAGTTTTGAATTTTTGATATGTTGTCTAGGATGGCTAGTCAGTGTTTAAAATGCAAAATGCACAATTCCCCCCCCCCCCCCCTCCGCGCCCGCCGCCATATTGAAAAAACCGGCACTCTCTTCATATTTTTGCTCATATCTTCCTTTAGGAGCATTTTAGCTAGAAGAAAGCTTCGACAATGTTATAGAAAGTTAAATTTACTACATTTTCCATTTTATATTTTGTTTCTAGGACAGATAGTTATGGAGATATGCACATTTAAAAAAACTCAAGAAATTGCAATTTTCAACTCAAAAACAAACTTCTGGATTATATCTTCGTTTAGGAGCATTTTAGCTAGAACAGTGCTTGGGCAATTTTGTAGAGAATTAAATCTATATATATAAAACTCAAAGGTGACTGACTGACTGACATAGTGATCTATCAACGCACAGCCCAAACCACTGGACGGATCGGGCTGAAATTTGGCATGCAGGTAGATGTTATGACGTAGGCATCCGCTAAGAAAGGATTTTTCAAAACTCACCCTCTAAAGGGGTGAAATGGGGTTCCAAAGTTTGTATGGGGAAATAAGATTGGTTATTATTATTTTATTTGAAACTTCACAGGGGTATTTCTAACGATAAATGAGTAAACACGTGTTTCAGGTTTTTTGAAAATTCAACCCCTAAAAGGGAGAAATGTGGTGACAAAGTCTGAAAATCAATATGGGTATTGTTTTTATGGGGTTTATGGGATTTATGGGATTCGGGTGGCTGATTACGAAAACCGCAACGATTTTAAAATCCAACGTGGCGGACGTGAATTACCATCTCCCCTGTTGGGGTGAAATGGGGTTGAAATGTCTAAATAATAAACCGCTGGTTCTAGAGAGTCCAAATTTGGCACGTAGGTTCCTTATAAGGTGTAGGGGTGCACTAAGAAATATTTTTTCAAAATACACCCCTTAAAGGGGAGAAATGGAGGTCCAAAGTTTGTATGGGGAAATAAGATTAGTAAGACTATTTTATTTGAAACTTCACAGGAGTATTTCTAACGATAAATGAGTAAACAGGTGTTTCAGAATTTTTGAAAATTCCACCCCATAAAGGGAGAAATGTGGTGACAAAGTCTGAAAATCAACATGGGTATTGTTTTTATGGTTTATCAGGTCGCTGATTACCAAAACCGCAACGATTTTACGTGAATTACCATCTCCCCCGTTGGGGTGAAATGGGGTTGAAATGTCTAAATACTAAACCGCTGGTTCTAGAGAGTCCAAATTTGGCACGTAGGTTGCTTATAAGGTGTAGGGGTGCACTAAGAAAGGTTTTTTTTAAATTCACCCCCCATGGGGGTGAAATGGGGATTCAAAGTTTGTATGGGGAAACAAGATTAGATAACTTGGTACCCTGTATCCCGGAAGGGGAAGAGGGAAGAGTTGGTTTCTATGGATTATCGGGTCGCTGATTACTAAAAAAAGAACGATTTTAAAATTCAACATGGCGGACGTGTAATACCATCTCTCATGTTAGGGTGCGATGGGGTAGAAATGTCTAAATATGTCTAAACATATGGGTCGTTTTTAAACGCACAGCCCAAACTGCTGATTCTAAAGAGTCTAAATTTAGAACGTAGGTTCCTTATAGGGTATAGGGGCGCACTAATAAACGATTTTTCTAAAGGGGGTGAAATAGAGATCCAAAGTTTGTATGGGGAAACAAGATTAGACTATTTTATTCGAAACTTCACAGGAGTATTTCTAAGAATATGAGTAATCACGCTTTTCAGGCCTTTCAAGAATTGAAGCCCTAAAAGGGGGAAATGTGTTGACAAAGTCTGAAAATCAACATGGGTATTATTTTTATTATTTATCAGGTCGCTGATTACGGGTACAACAATTATTTTAAAACTCAACGTAGCGGACGTGAAATATCATTCCCCTGTGGCGGTGCGATGACGTTATGATTGTGGGTGAAACGAATATGGGTGTCATTTTCATGTTTTTTTGGGACATTTGTGGACATGAAAATTCTTGAAAGCATTTGTGCCTAATTGCAATTCAATCGTTGCAGTAGTTTTGCAGCAAATCGGTTGTAACAGACGGACTCACAGACAGCTACAAGTGATCCTATAAGGGATTTATTTTTGCTTTTGAGGTATAGATGTTTAATTTTGTATTTGGTGCCATTTTGATTGTCGTCAAGGCCAGTGCGGGTGGCGCGGCGAGACTGGAGTAGTCATCGGGAAACCTCCTGCAGCCGTAATAAATGCATTCAAACTTTTCAACAATAAAACGGCTAGACGGATATGCATGAGGGATAAGCAGATTATACCCTAACTTTAACAAATAGCCCACTTTTTATCCTGAAAAAAAGAGCATCGTTCCCGTAGGATAATGTTTATTGTATAGGAACGCGGGCGAAGCCGCGGGTTAATGCTAGTTTACTATAATTTACATTTCAAATGTTGTTTCTAGGACAGATAATTACGGAGATATGTAAAAAATAAAGTCACATTTTCCGAAAATGTATGTAAAAATGGACATGAGTTTTATAAGCAATTATATTTCCTACATGTTTTAATTTGTCCTAGACTAGTCCGTTACTGAATGACAGCGTTCTAAACCAAGAATTTTGTGAAATTTTCGGAAAATTCGAATTTTTCCTGTTTTTTAAATGTGCATATCTCCGTAACTAACCGTCCTTGAAACAAAATTTGAAGTGTAAATTATAGTTAATTTAATTCTCTACAACATTGCCCAAGCTTTGTTGTAGCTAAAATCTAAAATGCTCCTAAACGAAGATATAATCCAGAAGTTTGTTTTTCAGTAAGAAATTGCGATTTTTTACGTTTTTTTTTTAATGTGGATATCTCCGTAACTATCTGTCCTAGAAAAAAAATATAAAATGCAGAATGTAGTAAATTTAACTCTCTATAACATTGTTGAAGCTTTCTTCTAGCTAAAATGCTCCTAAATTTTAGCTAGAAGAAAGCTTCAACAATGTTATAGAGAGTTAAATTTACTACAAACTTCTGAACTTCTGTCAGAGACCAAGTCTGAGGACCACAGGTGAGAACAGGAAGTATGCATATGTCCATGAGCCTCCTTTACATAGGAACTACTTCATAATTTTAGTAGACTATTCATGAAAAGGCAACATAAAATTAAAAATTCATGAAACATGTAATGTCTAATTTTTTTATGTGGGTAGGTACACCACAATATTTATTTAAGCCTTAAATACAAAGATCAACTCAGCTTAAAATTGAAAAAGGAAGGTTTCAAGTAAAACAATCCAAAGATCGACACACAAAGCATAAGGAAAAATTCGTCAGATCTTCCTGGAGCTAGGTTAGCGAAATGGTTAACGCGCTGGACCGGCAATCCAGAGGTACCGGTTCGATTCCTGGTCTCTTCCCCCAGCTAGCTCCTTCCTTTTTAAATTTTTTTTTAAGGCTTAAACATACAATTATTAAAACTATCGTGAGGCATCTTTAATAATTATAAAAACGGTTTAAAGTCACGTAAATATTGTTAGGAACGGCCTCACATGTTCCAACTTATATGGAGCTCTTTATCAGGGACAGCTTATCCGTGCTGCTACACACTAGCGAAGTCACGACCTATTCGCTCCGTAAAAAAATATTTAATTTCGGTTTTTCGCTTATTCTAACACATTTTTATATTACAGTGGGTTAATTTCAAAGCTCTATATCTATAATCCTTGCTAAAACGAAATTCTATTTAAAAATATTTGGAAAAAAAAATAGAAAGATATTTAAATTTTAATGAATACTTGTATTGATCCGTGCTCGCGGTCCAGTGGGTATGTCGGGCCGTTCGTTCCTGACAAGTCTTAGGGCTTGTGCACTAATCACGCGAGGTTTTTCGGCTACTTTTTAACGCCCCCTCCCCGTGGTGACATTTGGAGAGGTTTTTGGTAACCCCCCCTTCCCCTCACAACCACACGTGTATATTTTTTCGCCAGTATTTCGTATAATAGGCTCGTTATTTTAAAGTATTTATGAAGTGAAGATTTATTTTTAACGAAACCGAGAAAGGGTATTTCCTCATCTGGGTGATATTTTTCTTAGTTCATTCACTGAAGAAAAATACACCTGATGTCTCCTTATACCACTCCCTCCCCCAACGTGATCTGTCGTGATCTTTTCGTGACCCCCCTTCCCCCTATCGAACCTCGCGCGATTTGTGCACAAATCCTTACATGGAAATGGAATCCATAGATTTCCGAACTTTCTATATTAGTAGGTGTAGAGTCAGTTTGCGCGAGTGCTATGCTATATATATCCAATATTTTTTGTTCGATGAACTATCGCACGGAACAAAAGGCATCAAATCGTAAACTAAACGCCGAAGTGTTTTATTCAAATTTTACGAGCACAGCGCGCGGCGCGCTTCCACGGGGCCGTTCGATCCCGAACAACAACTTTAGAAACCAATTTATTCCTATTTCGTATACTTATTATATGTGTTATTCTAAAATTAGAAACTTTTATTACTATTGCATAACTTATTTTTTTTTTTAATGTTTACAAATGAAGCGAAAATTGAAAAATTTAATGATTCAGACAGGATTCGAACCTGCATTTCCAACGGCTTTCCGGGCCAACACTGGCGTCCTCCCAATTGGACCACCGAATCAGATGTCAGAGTCATTGAATTTTTCAACCAGTTGCTTCGACATGCCTTAGGGTGGCATCGTAGCGACATCTACCGTAAAGATTTAGACTTTATCGTCGGCACCATCGTCTCAAATTTGTTGAGAATCGATAGTAACGATGTGCTACACCCAAATTACTTATTTTTTTTATTAAAGCAGTAACGTCTGCTAACGTAAACTAAATGTTTACAAATGAAGCGAAAATTGAAAAATTTAATGATTCGGACAGGATTCGAACCTGCGTTTCCAACGGCTTTCCGGGCCAACACTGGCGTCCTCCCAATTGGACCACCGAATCAGATGTCAGAGTCATTGAATTTTTCAACCAGTTGCTTCGACATGCCTTAGGGTGGCAATTGCATAACTATTATAATATTATGTATTCCTATTATATAATTCTTAAATGAGAATATTATTTATAATCATAACTAAATCTAGATAGATATATCTTGAAATTAAAAAACAAATAGAAACCATCATGGTAATTACAAAAAAGGTTTACGGGAATCGTAGCCATTTCTAGAGATATGGTCGGTCATACCAAATAAACCGAGCATAAAACGTTTAGTAAACATCATTTAATCGGTATGAGGTGTATTAAACAATTATTTAATTTGATTTGTATTAGAAACCGAAAGTAAATCTAAAAATATCCTCTAATTCTACGGCCCAGCCATATTCCACCGTTATTTCACCTCGATTCATTTCTCTTTCAATTTTAACGGAATCAAAATAGGTATTTCAATGTATGGAGAAGTACAGCGTCCCTAATGGGTACATTGAAGAACTACAATTCTCCATACAAACCTTTTACCTAGTCGCTGGCGTGAACGGTTACTGAAAACTCATGGTAACACTGAAATAATAAACTCCACTACGCCATAAAAATTAACAGGTCAATTAGATAAATCTAATAACCGACATTCGATAAAAGCGCAACATTTTATTGAATCGGTGCTCTTATATTCAGAGGGTTTGCCAACGTTGGCTGGTCGCCAAAACGTCGCTGTACAAAGAGGGCGCTCATTAGCACTGATTTAGTGATCTTAGTCTTACCATCAAACTCCCCGCGCCCAAAATACTTAAAAAAATTAAGTTGTTATTTTTTTTTTCTTTCGTAATTTACCTTTGTGTCAATGTTTATAAAAATTAAGGAGTTCCGATGACTCCTAATAATGATAACGATAATTGAAATACCCCACTATTTTTTTATTGCGGCATTTCTACAAATAATTTAGTATGACAACAACAACACAGTCGAAAAAACGCAATAAAAAATAAAAAATGCAGTTTGTGAGTGTTGTAATTTTCTGTGCCTATACTTGTCTGAAAGCGTCATATTCCATAATATTAATATTAAATAATATACATTACTGCACAGCGATATTGTCATCTTATCTAATTGTGCTACGAACCAGCACAGATTAAATTAGGTAAAAATAAAGAAATCATTATTCATTTTCAACAGGCACCGCTTAATTATTCGATTTCCAATACGTTTTAACCCAGTCGCAGATCCTATAACCAATAACGAATGGTGGCACAAAATATCGCCAAATACTACCCAGCGGAAGGGCGCGTTTTTAAACGCAGTATTGCCAATTATTATTTTAGTCGCGGTGTTCCGTAACTGCCAACTGTGGCCTGGATCGTCGAGTGTTGCCAGCCTTGCAAGGGAAATGTCGCTTTTGCACATGTGCTTTTGTGGAATAAAATTGCGGTTTGTGAGCGGAGTGGTTTTTTTGGCATCACTTTAAAATAATATAGCTAAGGGAAAATTTGTGGTGTATTTTGTCGTTTGTGTTGTCGCAATTTGTCTTGCGTGCCATAACATGCCATTCAAAAAAAAATTTTAACAAAAAAAAGAACCGACTTCAGTAAAACTAAAAAGCCAACAATAACCCGTTCAAGTACAGATTACATTTGACTCACCCTTCGAAGTCGATCCCAAACCACTCAGTTCTTATATTTATATTTTATAGTTTACGCGAGGTTTGGCACCAACTTCGAAGGGTGAGTCAAATGTAATCTGTACTTGAACGGGTTATTGTTGGCTTTTTAGTTTTACTGAAGTCGGTTCTTTTTTTTGTTAAAATTTTTTTTTGAATGGCATGTTATGGCACGCAAGACAAATTGCGACAACACAAACGAGACAAATACGCGGACTTGCCAAGATACAAATTTTACTTCAAACTAAAGTAACATACGAAATAATACACAAAAACTACATATCTTGCTTTCCAGCGCCATCTAGCGTGGAATGTCTAGTTTTGTTTCCTCTGCAACCACCTTAATATTATTGCTTCTCATGACAAATTTCTGAAAATTATCGATTTAAATTGTTATTTTATTGATTCAGAAAAACCTGTGAGTAAATTGTTAGATTAAAATTGTATTTTAACGTTGGTAATTTTAATTATGGAGTCAACACACACAGAGACTCGTGGGAAACAATGTCCTCTATGGTAATAATGTCCTCCAAGGTATTGTACCTTAATTAAACAATATATCGCAATAGTAAAGGTAAATAATAGGTAGCCTTATGTGGAATTCTTTTAAATAATCGTTTGAAACATTTTTAAACGACTTCAAAAAGAGAAAGTTCTCAATGAATCGGGTTTTTTTTTATGTATGTTGCCCGATTACCCCGCGACAGCTGCATCAATTCGGAGTATCATTTATTGTTTAAGTAAATAAATATTAAAGGACAATCTTACACAAATCGACCTAGTCCCAAACTAAGCAAAGCTTGTAGGGTCATTGTGCCAACAGTGGATCAAGTGTACACAGTGGATCATCGTTAGATTTTAGAGAAAGAATGATTCGACAGAGGCTATCTCTGTCTCACGGCATGCTTTCGGTTGCCCCTCTCTGCCACACTAGTCCGCGCGCCGATGTGCCGTCGCGTACACGTGTTAGGACAGGTTATGTGTTGCGCCGTGCCGAAAATTTGAAAAACAAGTAAGTTTTGATGTTTTCTATTCACATATCTATTTATTTTGTGTCCCTAATGAATGTTCTCAATAGATAACTATTAATTAAGCTTTATTTTGAACGTAAAGTTGATAACTCTTGTCATACATATTTTTCTCGTAACGGCGTAATAAATTTGAAATGGCGTGGGGGTACTCAGTGGATCAAACGCGTAGGGTACACGGTGGATAGTGATTCAGTGTGTACCTACATAGTGTCGGAAAGTTCAATATTTTTTTGTTGTAGAGTGCCACGAAAACCTGCGCCGGGAGGCAGGAAGATAGGAAAAATAACGGAAGAAGCAATTAAGACGGCCCTAGAAGAAGTTTTAAGGGGTAAATCAATCCGTCTAGCATCCAAGGAAAATAATATTCCCTTCACGACTCTCTACCGGTACAACGTCAAAATGAAGGCTAGAGGTTGTATTGAAAATATAAAACTTGAACCCAATTACGCCGTCAACAAGATATTCGATGATCAACAAGAAATGGCTTTAAATGAATATTTTTCAAGCTGCGCCCTTATGTTCTATGGCTTATCAAATAAAGACTGCCGAAAAGTGGCTTATGAGATGGCTGTTATAAATAAGTTGAAAATTCCCGAATCTTGGACTAAAAACCAACTAGCAGGTATCGACTGGCTTAAAGCTTTCCGACTGTTCTCGATTTGGCCTATGTCAAGGACCATGACATAAAAATGTTGCTCCCGAAGCCAAGTGTCGGGGGCAGCACTTTGCGCCAGCAATCTTATTATTGGTTTGATACCATTGACTTTTCACTAATCGATATACGTTAAGACTCTTGAAATGTTTTGGATTTTTTTATAGGTATGTACTTATAAGTATCTACCTACCTATTATGCAAGTTTTTACTAGGTATTAAGTAAAAGAACCTATAATAATTATTATAATATCGTAAGGACCAATTTTTGCCTGTGATTTAATTGTTATAAAAGTCAATTGTTTACTATTGTTGATTATTATTTATTATGACATTTTATAGTGAATTTAAAAGCCAAATAGCAGTTAGCTGCATTTATATACTATATTACTATATGCTAATGAACACGAAAACTAAACTTTTTAATTTTTGGTGCCAAAAAAGCTAGGTACGGTTTGTTTGTTTTTTATTCCTAAGACATAATAATTTAGTGATTTTTGTTCCAGTTATTTGTGTAACTTTATGTTGATATTTCGATCTCAGTATATGCGTAGTTGTTCCTAAGTTGAGACTGTTTAATTTGTAATTACAAGAAGTAAAATTAAATAAATATAATTTGTTTTAATCAAAAGAACATGATACCTGTTTCACTGTACCCACCCCCAATCCATTGTGTACTTAGAACTATAGTCAGTGTGTACACCTATAAGTACACAGTGGATCAAGTTCCATTTTTTTTAAAAAGAGGAATAACAATTACATGGTTAAAGATAGACAGTTCCTGTCTATGACAAATATAAAGCCAATTAGTGTACTTTTTAAACTTTTTAAGTTAAAACCGCCTAACTAATAAAGTGACGTATCTACGTCGCTCTGAAGAAAAGGCGATCCACTGTTACCACAATGACCCTACTATGGGTAGTAGGCGACGATATACGTAATTTATTTTGCATATAATATTATAGATAACATCCATGACTCAGGAACAAATAATCGTGTTTATCACACAATTATTTTGCCTGGCTGGGATTCGAACCCAGGACCGCCTGCTCAGTAGGCCGCTGCACTACAAACTGAGCCAACAGTGTATTTGAAATGGAATTATTACTTACTAATTGGTCCTATTAACATCATATCGGGATCTGATGTAGGGGTCTTGAACAAAATAAGGGAACTCTTAAAATGTTATAGGAACAACTATCTTAGTTTGACAATTTTTATTAATGTCCCCTGCATTTGTTTTCAAAAAGCATAAAATGTCTCTTCGTTGAAGTGAGCAATTTTTTGCCAAAAAGCAATTTTCTGGCAAACAATAGCTGATACCTACTGTTATCGCTCTGTGCACTGTGACATTTGATTTATTCGTCTATATTTTCCCAACTTTCTGCCGATACAGTGGCCCTCCAATAATGTTGGCCGAACAATAAAACCGATATGTTGGGCAAAAGTTGCCTAAATTAATTTGAATTTGAAATTATTTGTACGTGCCCTTGTTGAGTAATGTTTTTATTCTGTTGTTACTTTTGTTTTCATTACTTCGAGCGTTCGTTTAGCTGAAGTTAAAGTACTTTTTATGTTTCAGGGTAATATACTTATTTTGATTGTAACATTGTTTAGTGACATATACTTAATGAGAAACGGCACTAAACCATCAGGAGTGGCGAAATCTCTTATCGGAGGCCAAAACTCACTTTGGGTCACTGAGCCATCGGAGTAAGTAAGAAAGTATATACTTAATTCGGAACACAATTGCTCCGTTTTTTACAAGCTTTTATTTAACTTGCATTGTATGTATGTAGGTAAGTATATGTTTGTTCGGGTGGAATCTTGCAATTCAATTTTGAAGCAGATATCGTCAACCGATTGAGCTGAAATTTTGCATACTTACATAACTTTGATGACAATACAATAATATGGTACCATGGGGCTGATCTGATGATAGGGCCGGAAGGTGGCCATAGGATCTCTATAATAGAAAAAAGCAATCCTACCGAGTTTGGGCTCTTTAGAATCGCGTTAGTGAGCATTTGATGGATATCCAAAGAAAAGTACAGTCGGCAATAAAAGCTTGTCACTAAAATGAAATTTTTGACAGAAACTTATTATGTGGATAATTTTATAATTCTTTATACTTAGATACAAAGATCAACTCGCAAAGAAAAATGTAACTTTAGCCACGTACGAGTATGAGCATAATTTATTATGTTCATACGTGGCTAAAGTTACACAGATCAAACCGGATGGGGAAATTGAAAGCGTACGTACTGTGTTTCCCTGGTGGAAAGGTTAAGACTTCGGACCGGTTATCCAAATATACCGGGTTCGATCCCTGGTGTGGATCTGTGGTGGCCGTGTGAGCGCAATTTAATTATTCTTAAATAAATAATATGAAACATGTCTCATTATTCTTAATATGGGTAAACCACTTTTTTTATATTTTACGTTTATTTATTTATTTATTTTTTATTTTTTTAGATCAAATAGATTACCGGTCCAACGTAGTATTTAGAGGTACCGGGTTCGATTCCCAGTCTCTTCTGCTAGGTGACGCATTTAAATTTTTCTTTGTTCTTTGATCTTTGTGTCAATGGTACAACATATTTAAATGTTTGGTAAATACCCTTGAATTTAATGTTTCACGATTACTTTCATCGAGTAATTAATAAAATCAGCAAGTAAATTGATTATTGGCTTTACATCATAAAACATGCTAGAGTATGTATCATATTAATGAAATTAAGGCCATAGACAACCGCTTCGGTCCCTTGGGTGACCAATAATTATTACAACTCGTTGGAAAAATACTAGCTATTAAAATACCTGATCTAAATACTCGTAAATAAACGTTTTTTAATCCCGCTGCGATTGATTAGAAGTAAACGGTATAATTATGGTCAATTAAATTATAGAATGATTATATTATAATAATTGTATTACTAGCTGTCATGTTCACAAAATTTATATTTTTTTGTGTAATTTACTAACAATAGCAACCATAGAAAAAACAAGTACTAACAAAAACTTCCTAAAACATTTCTTAATAATTTTGGAACAAACAAACTGGGATTAAAGGCAAATAAAGGTTAATTAAGTCTTGCGGGTGATTCCCCAGGGAAGCTAGTAATTACAAGGATAAGTCACCGCAACAAGACTGTGTTCCATACGCATGTAGGTACATTGTAGAATTAGCGGATTATATAATACTATACTAATAGTGGCTCTATCAGCTGTAGACCTGGAGATCATTTTTCATAACGGTTGATATATGATTTGTTTACGTTTTCCATCCCCGTATCTCCGGCATTTTGTATAAATTTTAAAAACTAAATCGACAAATATTTTCTGTTTCAAACCTGCTTATATTTTGTCTTCTCGTATTCATTTAAACACTTAAAATAAAACTCACCAACAACAGGACCAGAGAAAATGCATACCAAAAACGCACACTTACCTGAAAAAAAAAAAACATTAGTAAATACTAAGTATTTTGACCAGGTAAAAGTAACAAGTAAAAAATACTTGAAACGTTACAAAATGTACAGTCAAGCGCGTAATTCCTAGCATAATGAGCATTTATCAAATAAGGTAGGGTGTTAATTGTGACTTTCTTGTTTATCTTGCTTCTGTTACGGATTAATGTAATTAGAGGGGCAAGGATATTTACTTTAATAGAAATGTTTATATACATTTTAATTGGCAATTCAGGACGAGCTTGTACAATGACAGTTAGGATAACAAAAATAAAGTTTTTGGTAATATATGTACTATATGTAGGTAGATATAATACAATTTCTTTATGTTATAGAATCTTTGCGGTAGATGGCGCCCAAATGCGGCTATTACACTTTCCTAAATAAGTCAAGGGATGCAGCAATATGTGAGACACGTATGGAGATAACTGCATCTCAATTATTCGTATTGCTGCATCCCTCTCTTAAGTGACTAATTTAGGAAAGTATTAGCTGCATAAGGCATGCAAGAAGCAACTGGTTGAATTGAAACATGAATCATTCAATGGCCCTCGCATCAGTTCAGTGATACCATTTTTCATATAACTCAGAACCTTTGTATCAGGGGGTAGATTTTGGTACTTATAAGTTTTTTTTACATAGGAACTATATTATTATATTATTATTATATTGAGCCCGTAATATCCCACTGCTGGGCAAAGGCCACCCCCATTTTCTTCCAGTGATCTCGGCTTAAGCCTATTTCTGACCAATCCTTCAAGAAGAAATCCAAGCTGCTTTCCGAGCTACGTCAACAATTTGGGTCCGGGAGCGTAGAGTGGTATTCCGGATTCGATCCATTAATTTGACACCTAATAGGCTACGCTCCATGGCCCTTTTAATTCAGTGAATAAAGGATTTTGACCTTACAAACGGTCCGGTAGTTTTGAATTTTTGATATGTTGTCTAGGATGGCTAGTCAGTGTTTAAAATGCAAAATGCACAATTCGCCCCCCCCCCCCCCCTCCGCGCCCGCCGCCATATTGAAAAAACCGGCACTCTCTTCATATTTTTGCTCATATCTTCCTTTAGGAGCATTTTAGCTAGAAGAAAGCTTCGACAATGTTATAGAAAGTTAAATTTACTACATTTTCCATTTTATATTTTGTTTCTAGGACAGATAGTTATGGAGATATGCACATTTAAAAAAACTCAAGAAATTGCAATTTTCAACTCAAAAACAAACTTCTGGATTATATCTTCGTTTAGGAGCATTTTAGCTAGAACAGTGCTTGGGCAATTTTGTAGAGAATTAAATCTATATATATAAAACTCAAAGGTGACTGACTGACTGACATAGTGATCTATCAACGCACAGCCCAAACCACTGGAC
The DNA here is from genome assembly GCA_947623375.1 of Apotomis capreana. Taxonomy (NCBI): domain Eukaryota; kingdom Metazoa; phylum Arthropoda; class Insecta; order Lepidoptera; family Tortricidae; genus Apotomis; species Apotomis capreana. The sequence continues at coordinate 1,543,529 of OX392519.1, forward strand.
GGATCGGGCTGAAATTTGGCATGCAGGTAGATGTTATGACGTAGGCATCCGCTAAGAAAGGATTTTTCAAAACTCACCCTCTAAAGGGGTGAAATGGGGTTCCAAAGTTTGTATGGGGAAATAAGATTGGTTATTATTATTTTATTTGAAACTTCACAGGGGTATTTCTAACGATAAATGAGTAAACACGTGTTTCAGGTTTTTTGAAAATTCAACCCCTAAAAGGGAGAAATGTGGTGACAAAGTCTGAAAATCAATATGGGTATTGTTTTTATGGGGTTTATGGGATTTATGGGATTCGGGTGGCTGATTACGAAAACCGCAACGATTTTAAAATCCAACGTGGCGGACGTGAATTACCATCTCCCCTGTTGGGGTGAAATGGGGTTGAAATGTCTAAATAATAAACCGCTGGTTCTAGAGAGTCCAAATTTGGCACGTAGGTTCCTTATAAGGTGTAGGGGTGCACTAAGAAATATTTTTTCAAAATACACCCCTTAAAGGGGAGAAATGGAGGTCCAAAGTTTGTATGGGGAAATAAGATTAGTAAGACTATTTTATTTGAAACTTCACAGGAGTATTTCTAACGATAAATGAGTAAACAGGTGTTTCAGAATTTTTGAAAATTCCACCCCATAAAGGGAGAAATGTGGTGACAAAGTCTGAAAATCAACATGGGTATTGTTTTTATGGTTTATCAGGTCGCTGATTACCAAAACCGCAACGATTTTACGTGAATTACCATCTCCCCCGTTGGGGTGAAATGGGGTTGAAATGTCTAAATACTAAACCGCTGGTTCTAGAGAGTCCAAATTTGGCACGTAGGTTGCTTATAAGGTGTAGGGGTGCACTAAGAAAGGTTTTTTTTAAATTCACCCCCCATGGGGGTGAAATGGGGATTCAAAGTTTGTATGGGGAAACAAGATTAGATAACTTGGTACCCTGTATCCCGGAAGGGGAAGAGGGAAGAGTTGGTTTCTATGGATTATCGGGTCGCTGATTACTAAAAAAAGAACGATTTTAAAATTCAACATGGCGGACGTGTAATACCATCTCTCATGTTAGGGTGCGATGGGGTAGAAATGTCTAAATATGTCTAAACATATGGGTCGTTTTTAAACGCACAGCCCAAACTGCTGATTCTAAAGAGTCTAAATTTAGAACGTAGGTTCCTTATAGGGTATAGGGGCGCACTAATAAACGATTTTTCTAAAGGGGGTGAAATAGAGATCCAAAGTTTGTATGGGGAAACAAGATTAGACTATTTTATTCGAAACTTCACAGGAGTATTTCTAAGAATATGAGTAATCACGCTTTTCAGGCCTTTCAAGAATTGAAGCCCTAAAAGGGGGAAATGTGTTGACAAAGTCTGAAAATCAACATGGGTATTATTTTTATTATTTATCAGGTCGCTGATTACGGGTACAACAATTATTTTAAAACTCAACGTAGCGGACGTGAAATATCATTCCCCTGTGGCGGTGCGATGACGTTATGATTGTGGGTGAAACGAATATGGGTGTCATTTTCATGTTTTTTTGGGACATTTGTGGACATGAAAATTCTTGAAAGCATTTGTGCCTAATTGCAATTCAATCGTTGCAGTAGTTTTGCAGCAAATCGGTTGTAACAGACGGACTCACAGACAGCTACAAGTGATCCTATAAGGGATTTATTTTTGCTTTTGAGGTATAGATGTTTAATTTTGTATTTGGTGCCATTTTGATTGTCGTCAAGGCCAGTGCGGGTGGCGCGGCGAGACTGGAGTAGTCATCGGGAAACCTCCTGCAGCCGTAATAAATGCATTCAAACTTTTCAACAATAAAACGGCTAGACGGATATGCATGAGGGATAAGCAGATTATACCCTAACTTTAACAAATAGCCCACTTTTTATCCTGAAAAAAAGAGCATCGTTCCCGTAGGATAATGTTTATTGTATAGGAACGCGGGCGAAGCCGCGGGTTAATGCTAGTTTACTATAATTTACATTTCAAATGTTGTTTCTAGGACAGATAATTACGGAGATATGTAAAAAATAAAGTCACATTTTCCGAAAATGTATGTAAAAATGGACATGAGTTTTATAAGCAATTATATTTCCTACATGTTTTAATTTGTCCTAGACTAGTCCGTTACTGAATGACAGCGTTCTAAACCAAGAATTTTGTGAAATTTTCGGAAAATTCGAATTTTTCCTGTTTTTTAAATGTGCATATCTCCGTAACTAACCGTCCTTGAAACAAAATTTGAAGTGTAAATTATAGTTAATTTAATTCTCTACAACATTGCCCAAGCTTTGTTGTAGCTAAAATCTAAAATGCTCCTAAACGAAGATATAATCCAGAAGTTTGTTTTTCAGTAAGAAATTGCGATTTTTTACGTTTTTTTTTTAATGTGGATATCTCCGTAACTATCTGTCCTAGAAAAAAAATATAAAATGCAGAATGTAGTAAATTTAACTCTCTATAACATTGTTGAAGCTTTCTTCTAGCTAAAATGCTCCTAAATTTTAGCTAGAAGAAAGCTTCAACAATGTTATAGAGAGTTAAATTTACTACAAACTTCTGAACTTCTGTCAGAGACCAAGTCTGAGGACCACAGGTGAGAACAGGAAGTATGCATATGTCCATGAGCCTCCTTTACATAGGAACTACTTCATAATTTTAGTAGACTATTCATGAAAAGGCAACATAAAATTAAAAATTCATGAAACATGTAATGTCTAATTTTTTTATGTGGGTAGGTACACCACAATATTTATTTAAGCCTTAAATACAAAGATCAACTCAGCTTAAAATTGAAAAAGGAAGGTTTCAAGTAAAACAATCCAAAGATCGACACACAAAGCATAAGGAAAAATTCGTCAGATCTTCCTGGAGCTAGGTTAGCGAAATGGTTAACGCGCTGGACCGGCAATCCAGAGGTACCGGTTCGATTCCTGGTCTCTTCCCCCAGCTAGCTCCTTCCTTTTTAAATTTTTTTTTAAGGCTTAAACATACAATTATTAAAACTATCGTGAGGCATCTTTAATAATTATAAAAACGGTTTAAAGTCACGTAAATATTGTTAGGAACGGCCTCACATGTTCCAACTTATATGGAGCTCTTTATCAGGGACAGCTTATCCGTGCTGCTACACACTAGCGAAGTCACGACCTATTCGCTCCGTAAAAAAATATTTAATTTCGGTTTTTCGCTTATTCTAACACATTTTTATATTACAGTGGGTTAATTTCAAAGCTCTATATCTATAATCCTTGCTAAAACGAAATTCTATTTAAAAATATTTGGAAAAAAAAATAGAAAGATATTTAAATTTTAATGAATACTTGTATTGATCCGTGCTCGCGGTCCAGTGGGTATGTCGGGCCGTTCGTTCCTGACAAGTCTTAGGGCTTGTGCACTAATCACGCGAGGTTTTTCGGCTACTTTTTAACGCCCCCTCCCCGTGGTGACATTTGGAGAGGTTTTTGGTAACCCCCCCTTCCCCTCACAACCACACGTGTATATTTTTTCGCCAGTATTTCGTATAATAGGCTCGTTATTTTAAAGTATTTATGAAGTGAAGATTTATTTTTAACGAAACCGAGAAAGGGTATTTCCTCATCTGGGTGATATTTTTCTTAGTTCATTCACTGAAGAAAAATACACCTGATGTCTCCTTATACCACTCCCTCCCCCAACGTGATCTGTCGTGATCTTTTCGTGACCCCCCTTCCCCCTATCGAACCTCGCGCGATTTGTGCACAAATCCTTACATGGAAATGGAATCCATAGATTTCCGAACTTTCTATATTAGTAGGTGTAGAGTCAGTTTGCGCGAGTGCTATGCTATATATATCCAATATTTTTTGTTCGATGAACTATCGCACGGAACAAAAGGCATCAAATCGTAAACTAAACGCCGAAGTGTTTTATTCAAATTTTACGAGCACAGCGCGCGGCGCGCTTCCACGGGGCCGTTCGATCCCGAACAACAACTTTAGAAACCAATTTATTCCTATTTCGTATACTTATTATATGTGTTATTCTAAAATTAGAAACTTTTATTACTATTGCATAACTTATTTTTTTTTTTAATGTTTACAAATGAAGCGAAAATTGAAAAATTTAATGATTCAGACAGGATTCGAACCTGCGTTTCCAACGGCTTTCCGGGCCAACACTGGCGTCCTCCCAATTGGACCACCGAATCAGATGTCAGAGTCATTGAATTTTTCAACCAGTTGCTTCGACATGCCTTAGGGTGGCATCGTAGCGACATCTACCGTAAAGATTTAGACTTTATCGTCGGCACCATCGTCTCAAATTTGTTGAGAATCGATAGTAACGATGTGCTACACCCAAATTACTTATTTTTTTTATTAAAGCAGTAACGTCTGCTAACGTAAACTAAATGTTTACAAATGAAGCGAAAATTGAAAAATTTAATGATTCGGACAGGATTCGAACCTGCGTTTCCAACGGCTTTCCGGGCCAACACTGGCGTCCTCCCAATTGGACCACCGAATCAGATGTCAGAGTCATTGAATTTTTCAACCAGTTGCTTCGACATGCCTTAGGGTGGCAATTGCATAACTATTATAATATTATGTATTCCTATTATATAATTCTTAAATGAGAATATTATTTATAATCATAACTAAATCTAGATAGATATATCTTGAAATTAAAAAACAAATAGAAACCATCATGGTAATTACAAAAAAGGTTTACGGGAATCGTAGCCATTTCTAGAGATATGGTCGGTCATACCAAATAAACCGAGCATAAAACGTTTAGTAAACATCATTTAATCGGTATGAGGTGTATTAAACAATTATTTAATTTGATTTGTATTAGAAACCGAAAGTAAATCTAAAAATATCCTCTAATTCTACGGCCCAGCCATATTCCACCGTTATTTCACCTCGATTCATTTCTCTTTCAATTTTAACGGAATCAAAATAGGTATTTCAATGTATGGAGAAGTACAGCGTCCCTAATGGGTACATTGAAGAACTACAATTCTCCATACAAACCTTTTACCTAGTCGCTGGCGTGAACGGTTACTGAAAACTCATGGTAACACTGAAATAATAAACTCCACTACGCCATAAAAATTAACAGGTCAATTAGATAAATCTAATAACCGACATTCGATAAAAGCGCAACATTTTATTGAATCGGTGCTCTTATATTCAGAGGGTTTGCCAACGTTGGCTGGTCGCCAAAACGTCGCTGTACAAAGAGGGCGCTCATTAGCACTGATTTAGTGATCTTAGTCTTACCATCAAACTCCCCGCGCCCAAAATACTTAAAAAAATTAAGTTGTTATTTTTTTTTTCTTTCGTAATTTACCTTTGTGTCAATGTTTATAAAAATTAAGGAGTTCCGATGACTCCTAATAATGATAACGATAATTGAAATACCCCACTATTTTTTTATTGCGGCATTTCTACAAATAATTTAGTATGACAACAACAACACAGTCGAAAAAACGCAATAAAAAATAAAAAATGCAGTTTGTGAGTGTTGTAATTTTCTGTGCCTATACTTGTCCGAAAGCGTCATATTCCATAATATTAATATTAAATAATATACATTACTGCACAGCGATATTGTCATCTTATCTAATTGTGCTACGAACCAGCACAGATTAAATTAGGTAAAAATAAAGAAATCATTATTCATTTTCAACAGGCACCGCTTAATTATTCGATTTCCAATACGTTTTAACCCAGTCGCAGATCCTATAACCAATAACGAATGGTGGCACAAAATATCGCCAAATACTACCCAGCGGAAGGGCGCGTTTTTAAACGCAGTATTGCCAATTATTATTTTAGTCGCGGTGTTCCGTAACTGCCAACTGTGGCCTGGATCGTCGAGTGTTGCCAGCCTTGCAAGGGAAATGTCGCTTTTGCACATGTGCTTTTGTGGAATAAAATTGCGGTTTGTGAGCGGAGTGGTTTTTTTGGCATCACTTTAAAATAATATAGCTAAGGGAAAATTTGTGGTGTATTTTGTCGTTTGTGTTGTCGCAATTTGTCTTGCGTGCCATAACATGCCATTCAAAAAAAAATTTTAACAAAAAAAAGAACCGACTTCAGTAAAACTAAAAAGCCAACAATAACCCGTTCAAGTACAGATTACATTTGACTCACCCTTCGAAGTCGATCCCAAACCACTCAGTTCTTATATTTATATTTTATAGTTTACGCGAGGTTTGGCACCAACTTCGAAGGGTGAGTCAAATGTAATCTGTACTTGAACGGGTTATTGTTGGCTTTTTAGTTTTACTGAAGTCGGTTCTTCTTTTTGTTAAAAATTTTTTTTTTTTGCTTTTTAGTGATTCGTATGTGTGTTCATCAGTTTCCTTAACCCAAATCCTATTTACTGAATGTAAATTCATGACTTTATCAATAAATTACCGAAAGCGCCGTACATGTCCCTATAACATTTGAAGAGTTCCCTCGATTTCTCCAAGATTCCATCATCAGATCCCGACTTAGTGCCAACGGGACCAACTCGGAGTTATACCCTTTCGATAAAAAAATAAAATTGAAAATCGGTTCACGATTCTCGGAGATATCGAGTAACATACATAGAAAAAAAAAAAAAAAAAAAATTAGTTCGAATTGAGAACCTCCTCCTTTTTTGAAGTCGGTTAAAAAAAGTATCATTGTTTTACGCTCATGCCGAGTTTTAAATGACTAAATAGTAAAAATTCATTTATTTTTAAGGTGACGGGTAGGACGACATTAGGCGCAGTGCACTAGTTCGATATCTTCTAAATGAGATAATCGGATGCAATCATTGGGGGTGTAGACTGAAGTTGAATTATAAACATACTGTAAATAAAATTAGCATAAGCGATCTGTCATGAAACAAAAAATATATATATATTTTTATGAAATATGACAACAATTTTTTTTTTTAGAATCCTTGTAACAAAACACTAATTCTAATGAATGATCCTAGATCTCAACATCCATAGTGATTTAAAATCTGTCCCTTGGAAATAAGAAACTTAAACAGTTTTTCTTCAATCTTGTCAACGTGAAAACATGATTGGTGGTATTAATAATTTTCTCGATACTTTTATCGCTCAAACATAACCCTTTTTTTAGATATTTTCGGCTGGATATTCAAAACCCTTCCGTTTTTAACAATGTTTTTTAGCTTAATAGATGCACAATTATAAGTTCTCAGAAACTGTAAAACTATTTTCAATATAAAATTCACACGTTTATGAAACAACTCAAAAAACATGATTTCCGCGCTTCCGAGCACGCACTTCCATCTCGCTCACGCTTACGCTCAGTGAGAGAGAGAGAGCTAGCCAACGCGATGGCGCCCTCTTAAGAGCAGTCTAAGGATAGTTAGTCTCATATAGACATTTGATCCTAATAAAAAATAGAATCAATTGACATCCTCAAAAAAATGTCTATACGCATTGCCGGTCTGCCATCTGCCGGTCAAGAATGCTATTGATAAAGTTACCTAGGCGCAAATTCAACGGATGTTTACGACTTCTATCTTGATCACGGTATTGTATGGAAAATGTATCCATTTTGCTGTTCTATTCTATAAGAAGCGCTTTGAACATCGAAGCTCGAACCATCAAATTAATGACTAAATTCAAAACTCGTAATTCGACGTTAAATGCTTAAATCAAGTCGGTAAATTGAACTGTCTGAGCCTGAATCTCTGAATAGAATACATTCACGTCATCTTACATTGAGGTTTCGTACACAATGCCCTAACAGTTGACGGTTCAGGGTTCAGCATATTTGCTTACTTGTTCATATAAGCATTGTTTGAAACACGAAAGGAAACCGCGATATAGGAACGTGTATCAACGCCCTTACGGCTCGATCTGAGGGTTTACATTGCTTGATTTGGAAGACGTTTTCCTTGATTCTATAATAGTCTATGATACGGCATTAGAAATATATACCCTCATCTGTTATTAAATAATTTTATTGGTTTTATTGTGTACGTTTTACTAGTCAATTAATTTTCAATTTTGAACATGTCAGCATTAGGTCTAGAGAAGTTGTTTATTCAATAGAGACTTACACTCTGTTTGAATGTAAGAAAATTATACGTTAGGTAATAATATCGTGTTCATTAATAGGTATATCTAAATTGGGTTACCTGGCTAAATCAAATAAATTTGATGTAGACTTAACCTCACTTGCTTAATAATTTGATATCTATACATATAAACGGACAAGTCCTGACTGACTGACTGACTCACTCATCAACGTAGAGCCGAAACTACTGAACCTAGGAACTTCAAATTTCTGGAATAGATCAAGTATACGATGCAAGCAAGCACTAAGAAGGGATTTTTGAAGATTCATCCCTTAAGGGTGTCAAATCGGGGTTGAAAGTTTGTATGGAACTTACGTAATTTTTGAGTTAGAGTAATAAAACTTTGTGCATACATTTTCGGTCTAAAATCAAGAAAACTAATTTCAGGATTTTTGAAAACTCATCCTTTAAAGGGGTTAAATAGGAGGTGAAAGTTTGTATGAGGAACTCTGGATTCTTTGAGTAAGAGTGATAATAATTCGTGTACAGCTCTTTCTATACAAAGTAAGGAAACAAGTTTCAGCATTTTTCGAAATTCATCCCCGAAAGGGGTTAAATGCACAGTGAAACTTTGTAAGAAAAACGTGGTCTGTTTGAGTAAGGCGTGCATTCTTTTGCGTGTAGACTGATAATTAAAAACTGTAAACATGTATTTCAGCGTTTTTGAAAATTCAACCCCTAATGGGGTAAAGAGGGAGGTGAAATATTCTATGAAGAGCTTGGGATTTTTTGAGGAGCGGGAATATTTCGTGCACAGGTTCTTATTTGCAACGTAAGAAAACAAGTTTCAACATTTTTGGAAATTCATCTCCGAAAGGGGTTAAATGGACAGTAAAACTTTCTTGAGAAACGGTACTTTTTTGAGTTAGGTGACAGGCGTGCATTCTTTTGCGTCTAGACTTCATCAAAAACTGTGAATATTGATTTCAACGTTTTTTCAACCCCTAATGGGGTTTACCCCATTCCTCTTTAGAGGGAGGTGAAAATTTGCATGAAGAGCTTGTGATTCTTTTAGTAGGTGTGGTAATATTTCGTGTATAGGCTCTTCTATGCAAAGTAAGAAGACAAGTTTCAGCATTTTTGGAAATTCACCCCCAAAAGGGGTTAAATGGACAGTGAAACTTTATTTAAAAAACGAACCTTTATGAGGAAGAGGTATGATCGTCTGTGTGATCTTGTGTGTACACTGATCATCAAAATCTGAGAACATTTATTTCAGCGTTTTTGAAAATTCAACCCCTAATGGAGTAAAGAGGGAGGTGAAAGTTTCAATGAAGACCTTGAGGTTCTTTGAGTAAAAATGGTTACATTACATGTATAGATTCTTTTTTTTTTATACTACGACGGTGGCAAACAAGCATGCGGCCCGCCTGATGTTAAGCAGTTACCGCCGCCTATGAACGCTTGCAACGCCAGGAGCATCACTCGCGCGTTGCCGACCCTATAAGAACCTATTTACTCCCCTCCTGAGAAGGAACCGCATACTGTAGCCCCCGGGGAAAACCTCGGCAGGGAGCTCATTCCACATGCGAAGAGTTCGCGGTAGGAAGTTCCTCTGGAACCGGACAGTCCTCGACCATTTAGGCTCTAGCATGTGAGGATGAACACCCTGCCGATGGCGAGTAGTGCGGTGGTAGAAGGTAGCCGCATACAAAGTAAGAAAACAAGTTTCAGCATTTTTGGAAATTCATCCCCGAAAATGGAAATGGAACTTTGTATGAGAAACTGGGTTTTTTTTTATAATTCAGTGAATAAAGGATTTTGACCTTACAAACGGTCCGGTAGTTTTGAATTTTTGATATGTTATCCAGGATGGTTAGTCAGTGCTTAAAATGCAAAATGCACAATCCCCCCCCCCCCCCGCGCCCGCCGCCATATTGAAAAAACCGGCACTCTCTTCATATTTTTGCTCATATCTTCCTTTAGGAGCATTTTAGCTAGAAGAAAGCTTCGACAATGTTATAGAGAGTTAAATTTACTACATTTTCCATTTTATATTTTGTATCTAGGACAAATAGTTACGGAGATATGCACATTTAAAAAAACTTAAGAAATTGCAATTTCCAACTCAAAAACAAACTTCTGGATTATATCTTCGTTTAGGAGCATTTTAGCTACAACAAAGCTTGGGCAATTTTGTAGAGAATTAAATTTACTATAATTTACATTTCAAATTTTGTTTCCAAGACAGATAATTACGGAGATATGTAAAAAATAAAGTCACATTTTCCGAAAATGTATGTAAAAATGGACATGAGTTTTATAAGCAATTATATTTCCTACATGTTTTAATTTGTCCTAGACTAGTCCGTAACTGAATGACAGCGTTCTAAACCAAGGATTTTGAGAAATTTTCGGAAAATTCGACTTTTCCTGTTTTTTAAATGTGCATATCTCCGTAACTAACCGTCCTTGAAACAAAATTTGAAGTGTACATTATAGTAAATTTAATTATCTACAACATTGCCCAAGCTTTGTTGTAGCTAAAATGCTCCTAAACGAAGATATAATCCAGAAGTTTGTTTTTCAGTAGGAAATTGCGATTTTTTACGTTTTTTTTAAATATGGATATCTCCGTAACTATCTATCCTAGAAAAAATATATAAAATGGACAATGTAGTAAATTCAACTCTCTATAACATTGTCGAAGCTTTCTTCTAGCTAAAATGCTCCTAAAGGAAGATATGAGCAAAAATATGAAGAAAGTGACGGTTTTTTCAATATGGCGGCGGGCGCGGAGGGGGGATATTTGTGTATTTTGCATTTTAAACACTGACTAACCATCCTAGACAACATATCAAAAATTCAAAACTACCGGACCGTTTGTAAGGTCACACATAGTACTTTAGTCTCTATTTACCGTATTATTAGTAAGAGGTGCATTATTTTGCGTGTAGACTCTTCATCGAAAACTGAGAATAATGATTTCAGCGTTTTTGAAACTTCAACCCCTAATGGGATACGCTGAGAGGTTAATTTGTATAAAGAGCTTGGATTTTTTTTTAGTATAAGTGATAATATTTCGGGCATAGGCTAATCATTACAAAGAAGCATTTTTTTAATATTCATCCCCTAAGCATGTTAAATGGAATGTGACAACATTTTCATGTTATGAATATTATGTATGCGCGCTTATTAGATTTCTATTAGATGTATTATTTTAAGAAACAATAAAACGGGTAGATAGTTATACACACATATTGTTTCCAGACCCTGTGCGAGCGAAGCCGCGGGCAAAAGCTAGTAATAAAATAAGAGCGTTGACAGGTAGTAACCGTAGTTACCAAAAGCAGTTGAATGGATATCGTTAAATGCTCGCTTTTAAGAAAAAAATAATTGAATGTGAAAGACAAGTATGAATCAAGAGAATATTACCTACACAAAAGCAGTGTCACCCGTGATTACCTAGACTTGAATCCCAGATTATTAATAATTACGTAAATTAACGGTATAGCAAATAGCAAACGCAAAACAAGGCCGTAAAATGCTAAAAGTACAAAGATCAATAACAACATCAAGGAGTGATAAAATTCGATGACTCGCTCTCTAGACCATACTAATAGGGCATCAGTTCAAATCTGGTCAGGGTCTAAAAATGGTTCATTATTTCTATCTTTGTATTTGTAATTGCAAAATCATGGTAGTACAACATAATGATTTTTGTAAGCAATCAATATACGAAAATACAATTTCATATCTCATGTTATGGTTTTTTGCCACATATAAAACATAAAACAGATGAGGGTACATATTTCTAACACCGTATCTCCTACTATACGAGCGAAAAACCATTATAAGGGTTGCGAGAGATCACTCATAAGCATTGTGAATAGAGGCTGGTTTTGGTTGATGTGGCTGTACTGGAGTACAAGCTAAAAATAATTAACTAACTTTGTACAAGCCAGAAAGTGGTAATGATATTTCAAGCATAGCTAAAAAAACAATGATACCCAATAGTTGTCTAGTGGAGTTAGTTCTTTAACAATACGACTGCCTATTGTCTACGATTTATAAACTAAGGTTTCAATTGTAACATGTATATTTCTTGTTGGTGTGCAATAAAGAGTTGTTGACATGTTGTTGAATTAAAATTAAGTCCTTTTTGTAGATAATAAACAGAAAGAAAGAAGAAACAGAAGAACATTTATTCAAATCGGATCACAAGTAAGTATCACTTTTGCATCGTCAAAATTTAAACTAAACACGCTCAATTATTCATGAAATATAACAGTAAATAGTATTCATATATTAATTTCAACCGTGAAATTATGTGAGCTATGTCGGTTACCTTGGTTCTTCTGCGGATATCCTCATTTCTGATTCTATCGCGCGAAAAAACTCCGAGCATAGCCCTTTCCATTGCACGTTGCGTGACTCTTAGCTGCCGTATGAGTTCCGTAAGTCATCACTGGCAACACGCACTGTTCGAAGACTTTCGTCTTCAGACGGGTATGCAATTTTAACATTAACAATAGGGGATGCGACTGATGTTAAATTATACAACATAGTGTATGAGGAACATTTGCTCAATATGACATGACACAAAAGAAAAAAAAAACATTTTTTTTTCTTGGTAGATTCTGGTAGACTTCAAAGTTAATAATATTTCATGCTTCTATTTAATCCAAATGAAATTTTGAAAATGTTTTTACAATCCTCCTAACTTAACAAAACAATAATAATTGTATGACAACCATGACCGTATGCACTTTTTTACGGTGAAAATGGCAAATTACTTAGTCTTGTTGTCTCCATACAAATATTGGTAAGTAGCCATATATGACGTCATATGTATGGAGCGCTTTTAGTGCTCTGTAAGAATGTTGAACTTTGACGGTTATTTCTGACTTTTAGGGCAGTCTAAGTGTAGGTACTCCCATATAGACATTTGATCCCAAAAAAAAAATTATTGATTGACATCCTCAAAAAAAAATTTGTCCGCAAGCCTATTCACCACACGTTACCTTTTTTGATTTGATTTAAAACCCATACAACAAAAATTACGCCACAATATGCAACGTAGCGAAACCGGTTTAGAGCGGATAGCACCGGTTCAAAGCCACGGGATGCTAAAAACGTCACGCGCGCGGTAACTAGGTTTAGCTTGAAAAAGAAGCTCTATACGGTGTACCGCGAATATGTCACAATCTAAAAATATATATTTTTTCGAGACAGTTTTATTCACTTAGGTTCTCTCGCAGTTTGTACACATAATTAAAACTTTTTAAACCGGATCTATCGTAATGTTTTTTTTTTACAAGCTTTTATTTAGCTTGCATGGTATGTTTATTTTATTCATTTTCTTTACTGACGTTTCGAGACGATTACGACATGGGACGTGACAACCGTGTCGAAACATCAGGCAATGAAGGTAAATAAAAACATCGCTATAGACCCGGTTTAAAAAGTTATGATCACATTTTATTGCCAACTATACGTTGTTACTACAACAGTTGTTTTTTTTAAACACATATATTTATGACACTTGTCTGTTTGTAGTGATGTAGCTAAATCATATTGAATGCCAAATCTAACGATTATTAATCATGAACGCTTGATGGAATCGATTTCGTTTATTGCTTTTTTTTTATCAAATTCAATAGATTATGCAAATTTACGTTATATGGGTGATGTCATGTGACAAATGTGTGTTTAAAAAAAACCAACTGTAAAGCGTTAATTGGTCATCAAGATCAAGACCAATCAAATTCAAATGAGCCCAAACACGATGGGTTTATTTTACGCCGTTTAAGCGTTCCCATGGCCATCTTCCGCCTGAAATACGAAATCTATATTTCGTTTAATTTAGATTTTCACTATCCAAACGTTGTCTGGAGGCCGGAGGAGATCGCTCATTAGAGAAAATACCTGTTTTTATGTCTCTTTTGTAAACTGATTTTGCTTGCGTTAAAGCATAATATGTCTATTGTACATAAAATATGAATTTTATGCAAAGTAGTAGTGACAACCCTATTAGTTCCATGTTCTTTCAAAATAGAGCGTGTACCGACAATGTGGGATAATTCCGTCGTTTGAGGGCAAATATTATGTTTCAACGTTACGTGTCGCCGACGCGAAACAATGAAGCGTAAGAATATCTTAGAAATGAATAAACTATCTTATTTTTTACCTACTTGAAAAAAGGTGGTAGATTTGCTAAGCGATTATTTCGCTAATTATTAGGCATTTGATTTTGAAGGCTTTTTTATTATTAGATGAGGTGAGGTGAGGTGCCTAAAATGGAGCTAATACTAATTCATAACAAATAGTTACTTCCCGCGGTTTCACTCACGTAACAAATCCTTATGGATAACCTTATAAATTGTAGCGTACATATTGTCCTATTCCGATATTTAAATATCACTGAAATAAAGGAAATAATTTATTCAGTAAGTAGACACAACGGACACTTTTACAGGTCAGATTGTGAATCTACCGGCGTTTCCCAAGAGGAGACCGCTGTAAAGAAGAAAGCCGAAAGAAACTACGAGTATTACTACTAGGTACTAGGAATCTGTTACGTACTTTTTGAGTTTAAGTGGAACATACATTCCCCTTTCACAAACTTATAGGATAACGCGAAAGCAACTCTCTGTCTATTCAGTGACACAACTGAACCGATTTTAATACAGAAATAGCTTGACTTCCAAAGATGGACACTTTTTACACAACCACGGTGAAAAAAGTTAGTTACGCGGTTACTGACTTCTCCTAGTATTTGAGAAAATTGTTGTTAGACAGAAGTGTCTCGGCCATCAGTCCGGGCCTAGCCCCGATAATCCGGGCACCGCCTACGCGGCTCCAAGAGTCGGCGTGTGGGGTAATCCCGCCAGTTGACATCGGGATTACCTCACATGCCGGCTCTTTGGGGGCCCGTAACCTGCCATCGGGACCCTTACAGGACGTACCTGATTTGAGAGCGGTTTTTGAGACGACCTCAATTAGGGTCACAAGCCGATCTAGGGACAATCTTACACAAATCGACCTAATCCTAAACTAAGCAAAGCTTCTACTATGGGTAGGTACTAGACGACGATATACATAATATAGATAACATAATATTATACCCATGACCCAGGAACAAAATATACGAGTTCGTCACACAAATTATGTACCCAGGCCGGGATTCGAACCCATGACGCTGTCAAGTGCACTATAAACAGCGCCAACCGCGTCGTCAAAAAAACGTTATGTAACTAATCTCACTTAAAAAGAGCGATGTCAAACTGATTGGGCTTGCGCAGTCATATCATTTATATTACCGATATCATTTGATACCGCCTTTTTTACGTCATATTATGTTTAAATAGTTTTATTTCAATGTTTGACAGTCGCGGAAACCGAAAATAATTAAATAGCATCCTATTTATTAGGTTAGGTTAGGTGTATAATAATTCCAAATATATTATAACTTTAGAGAAAAATGCTTTTGCTCAAACGTGCAATGAAATATTGTCTTTACGTTCCTTATAATAGGCCCGGAAGTATCGCTTTTTGGGCGCAACAACTCGAGAGGACTGTAAAGGGATTTCATACTGCTTTTCAGGCCTAGGCCTGCAAAGTAACTTTTTTTTGGTTTCATCAACAAGGTCATTCACACAGCTGGCTGGTTTGACAAAAAGCAGGTTTTGTTTTTAAAGGTTGGTTGTTAGACTAAAATGTCCTATTTGTCAATTAATAAAATGTTGTTCTTTGAAGTATATTTTTTTATTTCATTGTATGTCTGAGAAAAGCACTATACATACCTCGTCGTGAAAACGGATTCCCGGCCTCGTATCACTATCCTGCAGTATATACCTGCTTGGCCGGAAATCCTCATTTTCCCGGCCTCTGATGTAATGTACTATTACGAAATGACACTCCTGCAAAATAAAACTTTTGCCGAGAAAGCAAGGAACGCTTGGCTTCGAAATATGTGGGTGTGATGAGCTAGAAAAGGTTAAAGAAAGAAAACATTATAACGGTTATTGTCGAATCTCCTATTAACTTTAATATAAAATAAAACATAATTTGACGACGCGGTTGGCTCAGTTTGTAGAGACCTGCCTACTGAGCCGACGGTCCCGGGTTCGAATCCCGGCCAGGGCAAATATTTGTGTGATGAACTCGAATATTTGTGCTTGCGTCATGGTTGTTCTATGTATTTAAGTATCTATATGAGTATGTGTATCGTCGTCTAGTACCCCATAACACAAGCCTCCTTGAGCTTAATTTGGGACTTGATCGATTTGTGTAAGGTTGTCTGATATTTATTTATTATAAAAACAATATTAACCGTCTGTACAGAACCCTTTACGAGCGTAGATTCACGCTTGCCTATTTTTCCCATCAAAACGCAGCGTTAAAGGCGAAATGGGAATTAAAGACACCCTTTACGCCCTTAAGGTGCTACCTAATGAAAGGAAAATATTTTTTTCCTTATGTGACTTTAGTACGGATTTGGGGGTTAATTTATTTGTTGTGTTAAGGTTGTGCTTCGTTTTTATTGGGAGGCTTAATGTGATTGGTCTTATTGCAGTAAGGGGGCTTATCTTTAATCCTGTGGATACGATACAGGATTGGTGAAGTGAATGTGGTTTAACCGACTTTATATAAGAGGCTCGAGTCCACTGTATCTACAGTAAACTTAATTATTTTTAACTAATTTTAAAATAATATTTTTAGAAATGTAAAGATATAATGTCTCACTATTTTTAACGTGGGTAGGTAGGTACACACCACAAAGGTCAAAGCACGAAGAAAAATTGTAATTCAATTCAATTCAATTCAATGTTTATTTGAAAGGATATATTTACAGCGACCTCTGTGTGAATACGTTAATATTCACATAATAATATTTTTAGTCTTTATACTTGTTGAAGTAACATATTTATGATTTAGAAACTTGTGAAAGTGATCTCATTGCATTTTTTATTACACAATACATCCAAAAGGGAAAAAAGAGGATATACGTGTTTACTATCATTTTTACAGCTCCAATGTAATTGTAGCCCCCAGCGAATGAAATCAAAGTAACCCTGCTTACTGAGCCGGCGGTCCCGGGTTCGAATCCCAACCAGGACAAATATTTGTGTGATGAACGCGAATATCTGTGGTTGGGTCATGGTTGGCTGTTTGTTGTAGGTATATATTTATCTATATAAATATGTACGAGTATATTCGTATCTAGACACGCGGCAGCGTGTCCAGCCAAGTTCACCCCAAGAACTGGCGAGCAGCAGCCGTGTGTTATATTACACGAACCGTTTGGAGCCACTTTTGACCCCTCAATAACTCCAAATCTATTTAATATAAAAACATGAAATTTGGCTTATGTATTAAGATCCTTTAGAACAACTAGAACCCCAAATTTCATAAATATAGGTGAAATAGGTATTGAGATATTAAAGTCCAAAAAACGGTATTTTTATCACTGACTGACTGACTGACTGACTGACTGACTGACTGACTAGTAATCAAAAACCTAACCCACTTCCAGGTGACCTAGAAAGGTGAAATTTGGCATTCAGCTTGGTAATTGTGTGTGTACACATAAAAAAATCGAAAACAGTGATTTTTTACTTTTTTAATTATTATTATTATTTATGCTTCTTGCCTCAGAACTCCGTCATTTATTAACCGATTTGGAAAATTCTTTCTTTGTTTTAAAGATGTATTAGCATAGCTCACACTCTTTCTCTCTCTCTCTCTTACACACACACACACACACAAGAATCCAACACGTACTAACCGATTTGGAAAATTCTTTGTTTGTTTAAAAGATGTACTAGAATAGCACACACACAAGTAATTAACAATTAATTATTAAATAATTTACACATCATAATAATTTCTGTACAAAAAGTAATGAGATCCCATCAAAAACATAAATGTTAAATTAGAGCCAAGTTCTCGCATGCAACGTTGTCGACTTCGCCGACAAAAGAATTGAGATCTATATGGGCGCCAAGTTCTTTGCCCTAAATTTTTTAAATACATGGACATGCGACATACTCAATGCATTTATTTTACTTGGGGTGTAATTCAATATCAAGATTTGACTTGGCTAGTTTTCACAAACTGACTTAATTTTATCAAAGTAACATAGTATTATTATCAAGCTAACAGTATAAGTAGCAGGGACGTACACTAACTTGCGTACATACCTTTACGAAAATAGGTTAATGATTTGATTGATTTTGATTTATAATATAAGTTAATTTTTTAAAACTAGCCAAGTCAAGTCTTGATATTGAATTACACCTCAAGTAAAATAAATGCATTGAGTATGTCGCATGTCCTTGTATCTAAAAATTTTAGGGCAAAGAACTTGGCGCCCATATAGATCTCAATTCTTTTGTCGGCGAAGTCGACAACGTTGCATGCGAGAACTTGGCTCTAATTTAACATTTATGTTTTTGATGGGATACCCATAACACAAGCCTTCTTGAGCTTAATTTGGGACTAGATCGATTTGTGTGAGTGAGGTTGTCCGATATTTATTTATTTACATTATTCACGTTTTGTATAGAAGTTTGAAATCTTATCGCAAAAATTTTAAGATATTTATCATGTTTAAATAATACATACATGCTATGGTCACTTCAAGGACACTGTCACCACCCACCCCGATCCCTATTACCGACCATAACTCAACCAGGCACATAAAAAACTCAAAGCATCAGCATATTTGTGCCCTTAATTCACTTCTAAAGGGCTAAATTGATATCTAGTGTAGACAAGGAGGGCCTATTCGCGCCCCGGGCAATTTCTTCACGAATTTACGACCTCTCACACCATAGAACCAAAATAATTTGACCTGCGCCTCCCCTCTGAATATGTAACTTGGTGGCCCATATTGAGGGGGAGGTTATTTAGGTTATCCAGGGTCCTGTTAAGCTGGTTGGGGGTAAGAAGTGCTGTTTTGCGCGTACAACGTGATGAAATTTCTAATAGCACATAATAGGGGCTATAGGAAGTGACCGAGTGGCCTAACGCTTGGGGTCCATTATAATCTCTACAAATCAGGTTAGTGTGTTTGTATCTGCGTTCTGACCACGTATTTTATTACGGATCGTATTCAATATCATGTATCAATATTGTGGTTCTTGTGCGGATTATTTTGTATCAGACTGAGTTTTTCGCACGTTATAAGAGGAAATTGGAGCAAAACGTGAATTGAGAGGTTATGATTCGACGTAATCGATAAATTATTATTTTTATTGATCATCATCACCCGATAGACGCCCACTACACCAAGGCCTCCCCTAAAGTTCTCATTGATCGGTGTTGCGCCAATCCAATTTCTAATCCTAACCAGGTCGTCAGTCCGCCTTGTTAGGGGCCTTCCCAAGCTCATGTTCCGGTCCGTGGTCGCCACTCAAAATTTTTTCTGCCCCTAGAGCTATCGGTTCTACGAGCAGTTTCTATTAATACAGCGGTTAAATATTAATGCAATATTGCAGGTGGAGATCGAAACGTCTGTTTGTCCGGAGTAGTGCTCTGACTCCTGAGCTACCACGGCGTCACGCACATGGCGTGAAATGAAGCTTTATATTTCGCCAAGGCGCCCTCCATACCACTTTTTGCTTTTAAGTGCATACTTACGAGGTGTTAAGGAAATCCAAAAAAAGTACTACCTATGAAAAGAGTGTCGCACATGGGGTTTAGGGTTATGTACCAAAAGTTTAAAAAACGGGACCCTATTACTAAGACTCCGCTGTCTATCTGCCTGTCCGTCTGTCACCAGGCTGCATCTCATGAACGGTGATAGATAGTTGATTTTTTCACAGATGAGGTATCTCTTGCCGTTATAACAACAAATACTATTTTTTTTTTTTAAATACATGTGTGGGACTCCCATACAACAAACCTGATCGGTTGTGTTAACTTTGCACCTCATTTGTAAGCGGCGCAATACATACCAGGCGCTAACTTAAACCGGCCAGTTAAGATGGGAAGTGTTTGTACGGAACCCTCGGTGCGCGAGTCCGACTCGCACTTGGCCGGTTTTTTACTCTCCGCAGCGCACAGTTGAAGCATCCCTGTACTATTATTTATGTTGCCAGGTGCTCGCTAATTACCCTGAATCCGTGTTGCAACAGAACAAATGTTTGTCGACTTCCATAATTCACGGCGGGCAACACTGAGCGATGGCTGCCGTCTTAATCTTATCTGGGAACTGAAAATTAGTTGTATTTACTGCAATTTGTTGACGCTTGCTTGTTAAAATCAGATATTTATATAACACAAGAACAAAAACCTCTTTTTGTGAAGTGGGTTGAAATTGGTTGAAATTAATCTTATTGAGCCGAACTGTGAACCTCTCTTTTTTCATATAGGTTAAAAATAAAATAAAGTCTGTAAGATGTGTGTAACTAGTAAAACAAACAAACTCACTTTTAAGTAAATGTTTATATAGAAGTGAAAATAGTTATTTGTTATACAAGGGGGGAAAGTTGTATTTTACCCGCGAGTGTTTATTTGAAGCACGAGCTAGCGAAAGGATCCTATGATTGACCACGAGCGAAGCGAGTGGTTCAAAATAGAATCCTGAGCGTAGCGAGTGTTTCAATACACGAGACGTAAAATAACTTTTCGCCCGTGTATAACACAAAACTTTTCACCTCACTACAGCGAGGAAAAAAGAATAAGGGTTTGTACTATATCTTAGAAAAATTTCTGCAATAATCAACCAATTTGCCATTTATTAAAACTAAGGTCTAATTATAGCTTTCATGTAGGTATTTTAAACGGGATTTTTCAGAAAATAAATTTTACTTTAGCTGCGTTGAAACGTCAAAACTCTTTCTCCACATGTGGATAAAAAGCGATTTTCTCAATAGATATCAAACAAACAAACTGGGCTTTCCGAGCTAGTGAGGTGAAAAATATTTTTTGCCGCCCTAAGGCCATGTATTGTACGTAGAAATGCAACTGGTTGAAAAAATCGATGCTTTGGCTAGTGGCTATGATAGCATAATTGGTAGGTAATGCACCCGTCTGGCCTGGAAAGCCTTTGGGACGTGGGTTCAAATCCCGCTCAAAGCATTTATTTTTATTTTTCGGGTCTATAAACATTTAGTTTACGCCAGCAGACCTTACTGCTTTAATAAAAATTTAATCATTTGTAAGAGGCCTTATTCTTTTAAATTTTTATTTATTTCATATTATGACAAATATATTCATACTTTCAACCAACTTTTTAAAGTGAATAATATTTTTCCCTGAGTTCTATAAAGTTACATTGCTATTTCATGCTTTCATTGCGTGCAGTCGAAAATAAGTTGAAAAAGAAAACAGTCACGTGCATTTTGTCAATTTCGAGTAGTTTCGGTTTGTACCAAATAATAGCAATAAATCTCAATAGTATTCTAAGTAGTAACATTCATAATCATGTTAAGAAACGTGTATGATCATTGAGAAGAATATCTGAAAAATGGCTAAAACAATCAGCATTTTTTAGCGGATAAGGAGCTTTATGTGCTAGGTGTAGGTAACTGTTTTAAAAATATTAAGTTTTGATACAATTGGTAGGACGCCCGTGTTGGCCCGGAAAGCCGTTGGAAACGCAGGTTCGAATCCTGTCTGAACCATTAAATTTTTCAAATTTTCGCTTCATTGTTCACATTTGGTTTACGTTAAAAGACGTTACTGCTTTAATAAAAAATAAAAATAACTAAGTTTTGAGCTAAGCTGTGCAATCGCCTGGGAAGCTTTTAGTTTGAATTTAATTTCTTCGTGACTTTTCCATCAACAACTTTTAGCAGTCCATTTAAAATATAAATAGGGTATGGAGTAAATTGCGACGATTTTATTACTATGAAAAAACTGATTTAATTTAAATGTCTGAGTAGTTTAACGAGTTAAAATGCACGTAGCACGCCGTTTCGCCGTCGAAAGAAACATGTTATGTAACCTGTTTTACATTAAATAAATAAAAAAAATTAAAAATTAAAATACATTAAAGAAGCTAGTTTTTAACTTGCTAGTAGAAAGGAAAATTAAAAGATCACGTATCGAACCCGGTAGCTTAAAAATTACCGGTCCAAGGTCTCAACCACTCAACCACCCACGGTTTTCCGGGCCAACACGGGCATCCTACCTATTCGACCACTGAACCTGAAGCGAGAGCCATTGATTTTTCAACCAGTTGTTTCTTGACTGCCTTAAGACATCTGTTTGGAAATTATGGGTCTTCCCTCCTGGAGGTTACCCAAATGCAGAAATGCAGCGCGTTCAGTGACCGCCACCGATGCCGGGACAGCACCTGCTGCCGCTCCCGCCTCGCACGAGCAGACAACGTGTGTCGCGCGCCGCCGTTCTACAGAATGTCCTCGCTGCCGGGTGCCTTGCTTTCGGCAACGCGAACGTTATGTGGGCCACCAGCTGTGATATCCATCGACAGCAATTGCACCGATACGTTTATCGGTGATTTACAGGTAATTCACAATGAATATGTTAATTAGTAGGTGCCCGAGACACAAGCTCTTTGCTCCTTGGCAGCCATATTGAGTAAGAGGTAGTACAGATACAACATGATTTATCTATTCTATTCTATTTTTTTTTAAATGGCAACCGGTCACAGTTAAGCGACCATTACTGCCAATGTCTCGTTGCCAATCGCACTCGGCGACTAGATAGAGGATTGATACCACGTTGTACGGTGAGTTGATAAAATCGTGCTTTTTGTAAAGTGATAGCGATTTACAAAAAACCACACGGACTATCGGGCCTTGACCCAGGAAGGGCTATGAACGCTTCAAGTTGAATTCTTCATTAGCTATTCACTCATACGTTAGATCACTGCACAATACGCTATCAATACTACACATTGAACAACAAAAATGAATAAATAATGAATAATGAACTTAAGCGCATGCGGCCATCTTGGGTCACGAACGTCACTTGGGGTGGGTTGGTTGGTTGAGTAAGAGGTAGTACAGATACAACATGATTTATCATCGGGAATCCATCTCGATCGATTCTGTCAGCTGTCATTAGTTTGACGTGTTAGGTTGGTACTAACGATTTTAGAACAGTTTAATCACATGTTGAATTTGATTCAACAGCATCGTAGTGCCATCTACCGTAAAGATTCAGACTTCATGATCGGCACCATCGCCTCAAATTATGTTAGGAGTCATGGACCAAGTAACCTCTGGACAGGACAAGCAAATAATAATACCAGGAGGGAACGGGACAACTATTTACAGAAACCGTTAAGAGCGACAGAGACATAGACAAGATGTTTTGTCCTTATCAGAGTTCCGCTTTTTTTTGTTTAGCGGATGATTGTCAAATTGACAGAGAACACTGGACCGGAGAACACTGCCGGGCAATTCAAATGTGCGTTGTAGCCTACTATAAAACAACGAATATCGTGGATAATTTAACAGTTCGAAAGTTTATATATGAATAATAGTGAGTGCCATTAGCTATAGATTTGTAAAACAATGTTGCGTTGCTCCATAATTGGCTGTAAAAGCGACACTGGCCAAAAAAGTGAAAATATGAGCTTTCATAGGTAAGTGCGATGTTTCGACTTTGCTTTTGCTTGATTTCTGCAAATATATATTTAATAATTATTTATACGATAAATATCACAGCAAAATCATATCAAAACATCAGAAATCTGCTTAAAATCTCATTTTGTAATATCTTATTTTTAGGTATTACCCCTACAAATTCAATAGTCTTTACGTCTTGTCAGTGTCAGTTGTCTTTACTCTTTGTCTTAACCTTTACTTGACGTTCCGCCGCGTTTTTTACTGTTTTTTAATTTGTTTGCTTTATTCGATTTTAAGGGATACCAGTATAAGAATTGGTAAATTACCCTTAACTCATGGAGTTTTACAAATATATTTTTTTGTTTTAGATTTCCAAAACATGATCCTGCTTTACTCCAATGTTGGATACGTGCAACAGGACGATCGAATTGGGAAACAACCAAAAATGCTTGTATATGTTCACGACAATTTTGTTTAAAGGACAGTAAACATCTTGCCTCATGCCTCCTATCTTGCTGCTCTCTCGAAATTGTAATTAAATTTATGTAAATAAATATATTTTACCATTACATTTTGACAGTTTTTTTTTGTAGTTTTATTGTAATTATTTTATAATTTGTCCCATACAATACAATAATACATTTAAAACTAATTCACACCGCTAACAACTAGCACTGGAAAAACGGGAGAATTATTTGGAACCTGGTAAACCTGTGTTAGTCATGTACTTTGCTGCTGTCCCTTTCGGGTATACGCATATGCCGAATCCATAGGTACTTCATCCCAGTTAGGAATAGATAGTAACGATGTCATACTTATTTATTAAATCAGTAAAGTCTGCTAGCACTAAATGTTTACAATGAAGCGAAAAATTCAATGGATCTCGCATCAGATTCAGTGGTCCAATAGGTAAGACGCCCGTGTTGACCCGGAAAGCCGTTGGAAACGCAGGTTCGAACCCCGCCTGAACCATTAGGCCTTTCCTCGATACAAACAAAGCTATTGTATAAATTTAACCATCCCCACAATTTACAAAACTATAGAACAAAATGCAAACCCGACACTAAATACTTAAGGACTACGAAAACTACGAAAGTACGCTACTTAAGCAACTAAGACCCTCTTAAATGCTTCTCAATCTTCCTTTTACTTTTAAAACCAACGATTTACCTTCAAAAACTTCCCAACATTATTTACACTTGAAATTCTTCAGCAAAATACAAACGATAAAATCTCGCAGAGAAATATCACGAAATGTATTTACATTCTCGCCGGTATAGGAGAATGAAAATTGAATTAAAGGAATTCCTCCAAATGGATCATTCGAAGAAATATACTTAAAAAAGGTTCTCGTAAACATTTTCGGCTACTTACGTATTGAATAAAAATACTCTTTGAGGATATAAAGGAAGGAGAATTATTTGTAATTAAATTATTAGAGCAACGGCCCGCTTGGGTGTTGTTCAATACAGTTAAGCTAATAGGTTTTGTGATTTTTGGTACTTTTGAGAAAATATGGAACAGTAAATTGCTTGGAAAAACTGTGTTAGGTTTTCCTAGTCTAATAAAGTTTTTGCTACATTTTTAGGGTTCCGTACCTCAATTGGAAAAACGGATCCCTTATAGGATCACTTTGTTGTCCGTCCGTCTGTCTGTCTGTCAAGACCCTTTATCTCGAGAACGCGTGGAGGTATCGAGTTGAAATTTGAACCATATAATATTTAATCTACGGTTTCTTAAAGCTGTGAAAAAATTCAACTTTTACGTTAACGTGACAAGAAGATACGGCCGTTTATGTCGCAAAAAAACGTACATTTCGACACTCTCAAGGGAATCAAAATAATACGGGTTCTCCCCGATTACCTAGAACTATGGAATTTGGCATGTAATCTCGTCACATACTACAAATACTTATGAAAATCTGAAAACTATACATTTGTAATAAAATCATAAAAAATATAGTCCTTTTCAAACATCATATTTGGAGAACTCGGTTGCGTTAAGTTTGCACCTCGTTTATATGCGGCGCCATACATTTCAGGTGCAAACTTAACTCAACCAGCCCAATTATGATGGGATAAGCGAAAGTTTGTACGGAATCTTCAGTGCGTCAGACTCGGACTTGGCCGGTTTTTTATAAATAAATTCCCTTGAGTCTCAGATATATTAAAATACTTACAAAACGAAACATGTCGAGCGATATTCGACTTCTACGACGTGATTAAACCCATTTAGTATGTATTTTGCTACCTTTATTATTTTGCTTTTGCTTACTTACGATTACCCATTTAATTTCCTACTTATCAGTTTTTTCTTCTTATGTTTTTTTTAATACTTAAAAGTGTTTAGAGAAGAATTTAGCGTTATCGTAGAGTGATAACAAACGAGGAAAAATATACAACTTTTTATTAATATTTAAATGTTGCCCATAGAAACTTAAGACACTTTTGTTTCGACAGTGTACCGCCCGTGGTTTGTCTGAAGTTTTGTGTACAATCATACCTGGGGCAGTGAATTCGTGAATGTCCCACATAGCAGTCTTTGTGACATAAATATGCGATCTGTGGCTTTACGAATTACTGCCCGTAGTTTATCCGACTTACAGCCTAGGGTGACGTAATAGTACATTACGTAACAAGGGTGGTAAACGAGGAATTACAAACGTGTGTCTCTTAGAAGGCTTGAATGACACGAGTTTGGAAATCCTTTACCACCAGAGTCACGTACGGCGTTTTTCATCACAATACCAAAATAACTTACCGCCCTAGGGTGTAATTTACGACTTACCGCCCGGTTTTCTAGCATGTAAACCCTTGATTTACGAGCAAGTGTGATGAAAAATGTATAATGATAGAGAACACTACGTTTTCTGCCAACAAACTGCTACGCAGTATCGCAGATACTCAGCTAGTTAGTAGTACATATGTACTATTGTCTTAAGAGAAGAAAAACCGATGGCAGAAATTTCGAAGAAACTTGAACATGGTAAACATTTTGTCAGACCTCCTGGAAAACACATTTTTTCCCGTAGTTATAAATTTATATTTGGCTCTTGTTCAATATTGCGCCGTAAAAGAAACACAAATCCACACTCTTGAATGTACAGTAAGCTGCAGAGAAACCTGACCCACTTGCTATAGTGGCAATATATGGCGGAGGGGTCAGGTTTCTCTGCAGCTTACTGTACAATAACCAGACATTGAGTAAGTGGTATCATTTTCGTAGTATGCATCATGGCAGAGTGATGCCAAAACACAATCCCACCATGTATTAAAATAAGTTAATCAATAAAAAAATACGCTGAATAATTATTTAATTTAACAAATTTTCCCAGAACAAAACTTCACTTAAATAATTTAATTATTATAAAAAAAGTTCTAATTATTCAGAATTTATTTAAGTTTTATTCTCTCCAAATACAAACGCAGCCCGAACGGTGAAAAAGCTACCTTAAATTATTGTTTTCTTTTGTTCATGCATAGCACATGTCGCTTACCGTTACAATACTATTATTTACGTAAATTTTATATTTATTTAATCTTTATTGCACAAAAAGAGAACTAATCGTACAAAAGGCGTACTTAATGCCATGATGCATCCTCTACCAGTCAACCTTCGGGCAAAGCAGATAAATGGTGGGCAGTGCAACCAACTATTTTCTAGTTAATGAATTTTTAAACAATTTATTAAATTAAATAGTTATAACGCATTATTGTTTTAATGCTTATGGTGTTTACTGTTATAACACTATAAAAATTGTGTAAATAAATTCCGTACACAACTAAATAAATTCCGGACAGCTACATAAAAAAGTATCAATGACATAATTTTCGAAAAAGACTACACAGCGAAAGTAAAAGACGTTGTGTTTTTGAAGAGATCCTTCAAAAGTGTCAAAGAAGTTGAAACCGTCATTTGACTTTTTTATAGGTTTGGGCGAACTTTTTTAAACAGCCGAAGACTTTTTTAATCACCGGTGCAGCCAAAAAATGTGAAACATTTTTTTGGTGCTAAGAAAGCTTATTCCTACCACCAGTAAAAATTTCAACCACTTTTAAACCACTTCTGAAACTTTCATCCATTCCCCATTACTGAGCATTTCTCAAAAAGTTTGTACATTTCTCGGATTGTCGTAACAAAGAAAAAATATCACATTTTAATGATTTTGTTGTTGCTTATTATTTAACTGTTATGTAAGGATTCAGTTTATTAATTTTTGACAGAGATTAGATCGGTAATTTTAACTGTAAAGTTTATTTAATTGAGCCTAGGCAATCAAAATTTCCGGTTTTGTTACTTTCATTCAAACGGGAAATAAAGTAAACACATACGAATTACATTGAATTTATTTATTAGTTAACATAGTAATAACCAATACGCGTATATTTTTTCATAAAAATTGCTTACTATATTCCGATAAGTTAAAGATATAATGGTAACTACTCTTGTACGTTACCATTTAGTCAAAACTCAGGTTTGAAATTACAATATCACGCGTATTAAATTGAGTTATTTAAAATATCTTTGAAGAACCATTTATTAGACCATCTAAATTATATTTTAAACATGTATTAAATGTATGTTATTAAACAAATAATTAACAAAAAACAACAAAAACCTCTAATATTTTCAAGGGACAGTAACAATAATAGGAACCTTCGTAACAAAATCGGAACTATTAAGCATAGTGTACAATTAGTACACTTACAATATTAATTAGATGCTTAACAACTCACTTTAGTAGTAATTACATTTCTTACTATATCATTATTAGTTTTGTATCACAAAAAAATAATCATACAGATTAATTAGTGCTTAAATAATGTGCCAATTCAAGCAGAATTGACATGAGATCTTCTGTTATTATTCAAGAGTATTGTTTATAGGAACAATACAATAAATCACAAAATGCAGTTTTGACTACTTGTAGACGTGATCAGATCACCATAAAGAATCCAAATAATAATAAAATTAAACATCAAAAAGTACAGTAAAATCAGAGTATTACAGTACCTACACGGCAATCTTTTTAAGTTAGTATAGAAATGACCATATTAAATGAGCGTTATGAAGTCTGGTTTTATTATTTTAAATTTGGCCCAATATTTAAATGTATTTTTATTCTGAGTATAATAAGTAGGGCATCACAAAACAAAATACAACAAAAAAAACATACAAGGCCACTTTTTTTTAGTGCTCCATACATTAGGAACTTTTTTCTGGAGTAATCTGGAGGCAATAAAACGGAAATATAAAAATAAATAACAATATTGTATCCATTAATGACACTAAATGGCACCTTTTTTCAACTGTGCCCGTTAGAAATTAAAAAAGAAAAAAAATGACCCACCCTAATAAATATGCAATCTGGGGCTTAACGAATTACCGCCCGTGGTTTGTCTAAAGTTTTACGTCTTGCCTTGGCCGGGATGTGGGATTTTCGTCCCGCGAAGCGGGAGTAAATCCCGCTTTACGGTCAAGGGTGACGTAAGTGGTTTTATTTAACAATTAATATTTACAATTACCAATGATAATAAACATATCGTTTGTACAGTATAAAAATAAAAAATAAAACGTAAAAAAAGCCTCATTTTTTTCTTCAGCTAGAAAAGAAATCAATAATATTATTTAACTCAAAATCAGAAACTTTTGCTTTATAATATATGTTTTTATTAAACTTGAAAATATATTTATTATTTTTTTTTAAAGAGAAATATAATATAAATTGTATTACGTCATTCTCTATAGTCTATACTACTCCTTAGACTTTCTTTTTTGTTACCTTCACTTCCTAGTCATACGAAACGATTCAAAAGTAACAAAAAAGAAAGTAACGAAGTGATGCTCGGACGTTTTAAAAAATATTTTAACAGAATTTAATGAATAACTCGAATATTGTATGTACTGTATCTTAGTCGTAATAATATGATTAAGTGATGAGTTGAAACAAAACTGAAGAAAAAGTGAAACTTACCAAGTTATCCCGTAACAAACAAGGAGTTCAAATTTTCGGTTGCCACCAACGGCGAGCGTGTTTCTACCGCTGCGTTTGATAGACTGTCAACATGCCAAGATGGCCACTCTTAAAAATATCCCTAGTGTTACCACTTTCGTATAAAACTACAATTGAATTAACAAAACCCCAGAATTCTATGAAAATAGCGTAACAAACACCGGAAACAAAATTGGAACTTTTTCTAGGACAAATTATTATCTTTTATTATAAATATATACGTTAAATAACGACAACAATACTTATTTTTTATGAATTCTGAGATATCTCTTTTGTAATGAAACATAACACTCAACCCGAAACACTAAGTTTTGTTACAGAAAATCGATAATTTAACTACAATTTTGTTAAGGGGACATTTGCATTGCCATACAAATGAGACCTACCAAATATTTTAAAATATTTTTATAAAATTATATTATGCATTATGATTTCAGACAATAATATTATCTTAGAGATACTTAACTTATTTTTAAGTTTTCAAGGTCAGATTATATTAGATATCGTCTCTTAATTTATTACAAGCTTCGAACCGGCCCGGACAAAGACGTAAAGTAAATGTACAAACTTTTTGAGAAATGCTCTACTATAACATTTTCCCCTACAAAACTTGTTTAACAGCAATCCTTCCAGTTTACTTAACGTATAGATTTCCTTGTCACCGCTTGAGAGTGAAACCAGTTTCGGTTAGCCACGGGCTAAGTTTCGTCCGTGTGTGCATCTATCACAACGTCAATGTCACAAGCAACACGTATCTATGATTGGTTCGTAGACACGCACACATAAAACCAAAAACAGCTTCATCTTTCGCAAACCTGTTGTATTAAGACTCATTCTATGCCTATTTTTTCTAAGTAAAACCCTTTTAAAGTTCCCAAACCGGGAATATAATTGAGCGGCGCAAAAAAGCACCAAGTCTATTAGTCACTGCCAGCTGAGGACCGGAAACGTCAACGGAAGCGCCGACATTTACATAAAAACAAAGCCGACGCTTAAACAGATAAAGGCAATCACACATCTTCCGGTTGTGTAGGGCAGATGAAAAAAAAATTACTCGCGCGCAAATGGCGTGTGGTTAGTAGGATGGGATGTCGCGGATTTGTATCACAAGGGTATCATGATTCTCTTAGAATAAATACGCCTTAGAAACCTTGTTAGCGCTTCAAAGTGAAGCCAGTTTAATAATTAGCCACGGGCTAAGTTTCGTCCGTGTGCGCATCTCACAAGCATAACGTTTCTATGATTGATTGGTTCGTAGACACGCACACAAAAAACCAAAAACGGCTTCATCTTTCGCAAATCTGTTGTACCTATGTTTCACGATGAACATACTTGGAGTAATCGGCAGGTCATTGACTATCGGCAGATCAGAGACAAAGAGACAAAGGCGTGTTATTTTTTATTTGGCACAACATAGTGTTCCAAAGAAAATACGGACGGCGAAGTGTAGTCGTACGTACCCTGTTTACTACACCAAAGCCATTATCCGTGACATTGAAGCCAAAGCCCGTTTCCATCGGGACTGGAAGCGAAACAAGAATGTGGATGCCTTGAATCATTTTAAGGCTCTGCGTTCTAATATTAAGTTCAGCATTAAGCAAGCCCATGATAATTACGCTAATAACGCTTCTCGCGCTCTTTGCAAAAATTTCTCTGAATTCTGGCAGTACGTCAACACATTACGGAGCCGGGGCGGAATCGAGCCGGCGGTCACGTTGGGAGATGTAGAGTACCGTGGGGCTGGAGCAGCCGATGCATTTGCGTCTCATTTTCAGTCCGTTTTTCTTCCCAACCAACCGGCTCTCGACCCGAAGCCAGCCAGCTCGGAGACCTCGGCCAGTGCTCGGCTGGTAGATATCAGGACACTCGATGCAAACTCCATCAAGCGTGCAGTGAAAAAGCTCAAAGCTGGCACTTCCGCAGGCCCTGACGCTATCCCGGCCTACGTTATAAAGGGATGCTTCGATCTCTTGATTTCTCCGATTACTTTCATTTTCAACTTAATCCTGAACAGTGGAGAGTATCCCAGTTTCTGGAAATTATCGCGCGTGACTTCAATTCCCAAGACAGGATCTAAGTTGAAGGTGGAAAATTACCGGCCCATAGCCATACTATCTGCTCTGGCTATGGTGTTTGAGATGGTCCTCCATGCACATCTTCTACCCCAATGTATGCCCTACATTGCCAGCGAACAGCATGCCTTTTTGCCTAAGAGGTCTGTGACCACCAACTTGGTTCATTTGGTGGACATTCTCTCGGGCGAGATGGACAGCCGATGTCAGGTGGATGTTGTCTACCTTGACTTCCAGAAAGCATTCGACAGGGTAGATAATGATATCCTGTTGATTAAGCTTGCTCAAATGGGACTCACCCCTCGTTTACTATAACTATTTGCCAGCTATCTCAGGGACAGGCAACAATTTGTTAAATATGGCCCATATCAATCTAAAGCTTATCACACCCGATCTGGTATAAGTCAGGGATCTAACTTAGGGCCATTCCTGTTCTTAACTCTAATAAATGACTTCCCTGAGATAATAGAAAAATCCACAGTGCTGCTGTTTGCTGACGATGTAAAGTTGGTGATGCCGATCAAATCCACTCTTGATTGCGAAACTCTACAAAAGAACATCGACTCGGCCTACAAATGGAGCTTAGAGAACAGGTTAGTGTTCAATACCGACAAATGCGAAGTAATAACCTTTACTCGCTCACAGTCGCCACTTTATTATGGTTATCGCATGGGTGAGAAGGTGATGGTCCGTGTCGATGAAGTCCGTGATCTCGGAGTGGTTTTTGACCGGCATCTAACGTTTCGGCCGCACATACAAAATGTGACTCGCGACGCGTACCGGCGGCTTGGATTTGTGTTGCGCAACGCTACTCCCTTGACTGTTGCCCCGACGCGTGCGCTGTACGCAGCGCTTGTCAGGAGCATCCTAGAGACGAATACAGTGGTCTGGAGTCCGCACGAGAAAAAATACATTCTCATGTTGGAACAAGTCCAAAAGAAATTTATATAGAAAAACATGCAGTTGTTATCCTTTTATGTATCCAACACGTTTTCTACAGGGGCATTTGGGCTACGATTCGCTGGAGTTGCGTAGAAATTTAGGATTAGTAAATTTTGCCATTAACATCCTGAGGAACAAGGTGGACAGTATCGGTCTTTCGGAACGGTTCTTAAAGCTGTCCGTACCCGATGACAACTGCAGCAGACGGCGCCGCCCGCCGCTGCTGGCCGTGGAGCACCCGCGCACGCGCCTGCGCCTGCACTCGTCCGTTCCGCGCGCGACCGCGCTCATCAACTCCCTACTCTTAGCACAATCTGAATGTGATTTGTTTGCGGATGGGATAGCGAGATTGATGACCGAATGGAAGAGAGTGCTAGAGAAAGAGCAAGATAATTATCTTGTAGATGTAAGTTAGTTAGGTTTTAGTTAAGTATTTAAGCTTAAGAATCCATGTAACGCTTTGGTGTAAACTGTCATGTTACATTTTTATGTGATTCAATAAATAAATAAATAAATAAATAAATAGTGAATCCACTTCGCCTGATGGTAGCAAAAAGGTGAGCCTAAGTCGCAATGGCACCTGACAAGAAAACAAAGGCCATCTGTCAGTATATACTGCCATGCTGGCCCGAGAGATGCTTCTTCGCGCTTCGTGCTCTAGTTTCCCAGGCTAAGATCTTATTCGGTTCACTGAACCGAATCCTCCTTATACAAGTAGAACAATATTTCTCAGAATCGCTTCTCTCATGCCACATACCAGGGCTCTAGCTGCCACGATATTTCACCCTCCACAACTGTCAAACAGAAGGGTTTCTCTGAATTAGATTTGGCAACAAAAGAACGTATTAAGTGTTGTTTGGTGTTGCCATTGTGATTCTTTGTGGGAATCGCGGGGATTTTCTTAATTCAGTATTTTTTCGGGGTTTTTTATCGGTTCGGAGATCTGGCGACAGTAATGAAGATGATGGCCTTTCATTTAAGAGAAAAAATATTGGTCGGATCGATATCCAGCATTTTATTTCGGATGAGGAAACACATAATACCTACTATTAGATCACAGAGCCTAATACTTTTAGTATTTCGTAGGATCGTTGTAGAGTGCCATTGGAGAGCTAATCTGAAACGCTTTTACTGCCTGAATCGCGCAGGAATGAAACTAAAACAGTCTACAAGCACAGCGCTCACAGAGCGAGCTTTTCGCAGTGAAAGTGTTCAATTATTTATTTAACATATTGTTCAATTGCACCATACTCCTTATCAGCTGTCAACGTTTTTCAACTGACAACGATGATGTCACTATTTAATGTGAATGAGATGAGTTATGTCATGGGAATCGAATACGTGTGTAGCTCTTCAGGGTTTTCGTTGCGGGCAATCTCCCAGGCCATATTTTCCCGATTCGAAGGACCATTTTTATGTCTCGAAAAAATCTCAGATATTTATATTTATCGCAACAATTTACGCCACTGATTTTCAGTTAGTGGCACCCAAAACGGAAAATAGGATCAGCGCCAGCACCCTTCGGGTACTGAAACCTAAAAACCGCATTCAAACCCATACGACACATACCACATATACGTAAAACACACCCCTTTTCCGTCGGGTTTAAACCAAATATGAATCGCACGGATTCACCCCGCGGATATTAAAACATCGTATCATTTAACTATGTAAACATTACAGTCCTTTTCTACTAATCCCGCGCCGCTGCTCGCTTTGCTAGAGATGGGGTAAAACGGTATCGCTGTGATTGCCATTACAGTTCCAAAAAGTTGTAAAAGTATACTTCATAATACAATAAATAAATAATACAGTATAAGTTATGCTGATGACATGGTGTTGCTCAGCCCATCGATCTCAGCCCTCAGAAGGTTACTGTTATTGAATATATGTGAACAGTATGCGAAGTTGCACGGACTCTTATATAATGTGAAAAAAAGCGAGCTTGTAGTGTTTAAACCTAAAAATCGCAAGATGACGGCTGTGCCGCCTGTACGTCTTTACGGTACTGCACTTGTTAGGTCTACAGAATTTAAGTACCTAGGCCATGTGGTTACCGAGGACTTGAAGGATGACAGAGACATTGAGAGGGAGAGGAGGGCGATGGCGGTCCGCTGTAACATGTTGGCTCGCAGATTTGCGCGATGTAGTATTGAGGTGAAAATTACTCTTTTCAAAGCATTCTGCCATGCCAAACCCTATACACGTGCAATCTGTGGGTCAACTACACACAGCGGGCCTTCAATGCACTCCGAGTGCAATACAATAATGCCTTCAGGGTATTTTTGGGGCTCCCACGCTACTGCAGCGCCTCTGCGATGTTTGCGCATGCGCGCACGGACGGGTTTAGTACCGTAGTCAGACGCCGAGTTGCATCGCTCATGCGAAGAGTGAATGGGAGTACCAACACCATCCTGAAGGTCATTAGCGAGAAGCCAGACTGCCCCATTCAGAGACACTGGACACGAGTTCATACACAGGTGCCTGGTGTCCCAGAAGGTGGCAGATATCTAAATTAAGTTGTGGTTAATTATCTCTTTACTAACATAGTTTTTCATAAGTTCAATATACTAACATAAATATGGACGCTGTCTGAAATAAAACTATTTTTTTTTGGAGTTTACTCCTTAAGAATCGATTTTCATATATAAGCCCGGGGTATGAAAAATATGGGGTGTAAAATCGAACGTATCTCCCGTGCTTATTTAAAAAGTTGTATTTCAGTATACGATCGGGGTAAAAATACGACTTCGTAATTTAGCAGGTTATGCGTTAAGCGGTATAGACTAAGGTCCCGATATAAAATAACCTTCACCGAGATTGTTTATTTGATGAAATGTATTTTATATTTAATTTAATATGTCAATAACTATATTGCATATGGGTTGCCTAACAAATTTACGTCCAGGGTATGTTTAATTAATAATAAAAAAAAATTGTTTTAAACATTTCACCGGTTTAATTAATATTAGATAAATTCTATACCAATCGAAAGTATGAAGCCCATAGAATATGCAAACGTTAGGTTGCCTATTCTTTTCCCGTCACAACTATTGGGTAGCCAGGTATAAACAGGTAAATCTATACCTACTAGCATTTTGCAAAGGTCTGACTGTTGAATTGAAAATAAATAAAATTAAAGATTATTTAATTATGAATTTATCTAATAATCAAATCGGTGAAATGTAAAAAAATTTTTTTTTAATTTTAAACTAAACATACCCTGGACTTAAATTTGTTAGGCAACTCATATGCAATATATTTATTGACATTTTAAACTAAATATAAAATACATTTCATCAAATAAACATCTCTGTGAAGGTCATTTTATATCGGGAGCTTAGTCTATAACGCTTAACGCATAATCTGCTAAATCAAGAAGTCGTATTTTTACCCCAATCGTATACTGAGATACGACTTTTTAAATTAGCACGGCAGATACGTTCCAAAAATATAAGTATTGCGAGGATTGACGTTTGGTTGTCAAAGGCGACGGTTGAAAATTTTATCAAATTTTATTTTATTTATGTATAAGTTAATTCAGTTTTAGAGTCCTTTTCGCTGTTTTTGCGATGAGTGAGTCAAGTCGAGGTGTCGTGAGTGATACGTCACTTTTAGAATGTGGGCAGCGGGCAGCTCCGTCGTGGCTATCTGAAGTGGAGTTTGATAATAAGGCAGGGCCGAGTCAATCGGATATTGTATCGGACGCTGAGTCCATGTCGGATGTGCGGCATATAGCGGTGAAGCGTGCTTGTGGTCTGAGCGACGAAAGCTGTGGTTGTAGTGATAGTTTTATCACAATAGGCAGGAAACCTAAACGCTTGCGGGTTTTAGCAACCGCCAAAACGCACCTGGAGCCGGACGGTGTGCCTGACAAGCTATTTGAAGTTTATATAGTGTCAAAAGAAGATTTACCGAAACAGATTGGTTTGGCAAAGTTGCTGCAATTTAAGGGTATAAAAGGAATTTTATCCGTCAAGTTTATGGGTCCACGTAAAGTTCGCATACAGTTTAACTCTAAGGATGATGCGGAGAAGCTTCTGGCTTCTCAGGAGTTTAACAATGAGACGAGACGTTCTTATTGGTCTAATATGGCATGCTGCACTTATGGAATTATAAGGCAGGTTGAGTTGGAGGTTGAGGAAGACGAATTTTTAAAGAATATTGAAGGGTCTGAAGACATTTTGTCAATATGTAGACTGAACCGTTTGGATCATGATGGGCGTTGGGTTAAGGCTGAAGCTATTCGTCTGTGTTTTAAGGGAACTTCTTTACCGCCATATGTTTATGCCTACGGTTGCCGATTTAAGGTAAATCAGTACACTTTCCCGGTTACCCAATGTTCAATATGTTGGAAGTTCGGTCATCTGAGCAGGTTTTGTCCTACTACTAAAGTTACTTGTCCGAAATGCGGCGGGGAGCATGCCAATTGCGAAACGACTATTTTTAGATGCATTAATTGTAAAGGCAGCCATATGGCCTTAGATAAGTCGTGCCCGGTTTTTGTGAAGGAGTAAGAAATTCGCAGGATTATGTCTGCTGAGGGATGTATATATAAACGGGCTTTTTGGTTGTATATGCAAAATAAGGAAAAAAAGGATACGGATGTTTGTAGTCAGGATGCGCCATCTGTTTTTGAGAATGACTTAAGTTTTGGAAAGTCATATAGAGATGCTAATTTGTCGAAGCCGTTACAATCTAAAGAGTCTGAAGATTCTGTCTGTCAGGCTGAGGGCCAGCGATCAGTAAGTTAGTACAGATTAGAGAGCGAGCCACAACAAGAGGTTCGTAAGCCGCGGAAGTCAAAAAGAGTAACAGATGTGAAGAGGTCCGAGTGCCTATTGGTCAATCAGCCTACTATTGAGCGGGCTGATATGGAAGATCAAAGACAAAATAAGGACAAGAAGAAGAGACGTATTACTTTTGAAAGGCTGGTTGAGAAGACGAAGGATAGTTTGTTTTCTACCGAAAGTTGGGAGGAGAAGTTCAAAACGCTGTTTGGAGTTGTTGTTAAGGAGATTTTGGATTTATTTAAGGATTTTTTTAAGGAAGGTGATTTTGTACGTTTGTTTTTGTCTAATGTAAATGGCTAGGTCTAATACCAGATCTTTCTTGAATGTAATGTTCAATTCAATATTGGCGGAACCCTTATCGGAATCGCCTAAATTTGTATACAGTTTTTTTAATGTAAATAGTGTATACAAATTTAGTTGTTTTCGTGTACATGTTATTTTTAAGTTTATACGGTTTATGTTTTTATTTATCTATGTCTTTTAGATGAATGATGTTGTGTATTAGGCCTGCTGGAGCTGGCATGTTCATAAAAATTATCAAAGCTCCTTAATTAATAAGGTCGTATCTTTGTATGGATTTCATAGTAAGATACGGTTTTTTTTTCGTAAATTTAGTAACTAAACTAGCCGCTCGAGGGCGCTTTACATCACGCTTCCTTATTTAGTTACTAATCATGATCTCTCCAATTTGTTAAAAATGAATCGGAAGTTAATTTTCCTTGTAAAATATTGTAATTTTGCTGTATATTATACTCGTATATTAATATTATGTAAGTGCCTACCTCCTCGTTCTTGTTTGCAGCACCCAACAGGGTACATAATGTGATACTTAAACTATTTACTAATCATTATGTGCAATAAACGTATTGAGTATTGAGTATATATTTTATAATCGTTCTTAAGGCCAGGCGCGCACCACGATTTTAGTCGCGCGATAATTTTGTCGCATAAATGCAAGATATGGGTTTATAATGAGAGTGCGCGCACCACGATTTTCATAAACCCAGAAGTACGCTTATTTCTGCGACAAAATTATCGCGCGACTAAAAAAAAATCGTGGTGCGCGCCTGGCCTGAAGAGTAAACTCCAGTCGTGCGTCGGAGCTGACACACACACTTTTTTTTAATACAAGATGAGCGGCGACGTCAAGGCAGACCGAGAGGGAGATGGCGGGTCGATTTAGAGTCAACTGGCCGGAAGCAGCGGCCAATAGTGAGTTGTGGAGATCTAAACGAGAGGCCTTTGCCCATTCAAACAGGCTAAGCAATAAACATGGATTCCGCGGCGGTCACACATTTAAATAATAACAATT
The DNA here is from genome assembly GCA_947623375.1 of Apotomis capreana. Classification (NCBI taxonomy): domain Eukaryota; kingdom Metazoa; phylum Arthropoda; class Insecta; order Lepidoptera; family Tortricidae; genus Apotomis; species Apotomis capreana. Next base: position 1,582,232 of record OX392519.1, read on the forward strand.
AAACGAACTATATCGCCCCCGACTAGGTGGACAGATGATCAAGAGTCGCAGAGAGTCGATGAACGCGGTCTGCACGCCGGATTGCACGTCGTGGCGAGCTATGGGGGAGGCGAGGCCTGTTCAGCAGTGGACATCTATGGCTGATAAGTAGATATCGCGTATATTCATTATTACTCAACTCCACCTTTGACAACAGTAACAATAATTACTCGTATTGTATTAAGCGGTTTACACTGACGTGACATTGTCAGAATCGGCCCGACATGTTACAGTCACAAAGTTACCGCGTGGCTGTTCGAAGACCTCGATACGAGCTCGAAACATGTCGGGTCGTGCCTGAGAATTTTAAGTGAGTGAAAAACCGTTTTTTATATTTAGATAATCTAACTGATGGACTAAACAGTTTATATGACCATTCTTCCAGCTTTTTTGTTTACTCTGATTCTGACTTTATTACTAATAAATTAATTTCACCGGAATACTTTTTGGCACCCGATCGCTGTGACTTTTCCATGCTGTTATTTACCGTCCAGCTCTATTTCACGAGGCGATTAGTCTACGTCACGACTCCATTTATTTGTCCCGAAGGGGTCCGAGTGAACAATTACATTATTTTATTTTGGTTTTCCTTGAGCGTGACCAATGAGGCCTTGGAGTCCGAAGCTTGTTAATACTGCACCTTTTACTAGATTTACAGATCATAATTAATTCTTGGTCCCTTACCGAATATCAAAAGTCCAAATTGAAGGTTTGCCAACGGGCCATGGAGCGCAGCATTTTAGGAGTGAAAAGGACGGATCGGGTTCGAAACACCACGCTGCGCTCCAAAACACGCATAGCTGACGTAGGCAATAAAGCAGCCAGGCTCAAGTGGGATTGGGCAGGCCACGTCTGCCGTATGAACCCGGAAAGGTGGGCCAGCATAGCCACCAAGTGGGTGCCCTAAAACGGGCGACGTAGACGTGGCCGGCCCAGACGGAGATGGCGGGATGACATAGATGCATTCCTCAGCAACTGGCCGGAGGCAGCGTCAGACAAGGAGCTGTGGAAATCAAGTCAGTGGGACAGTCCTATATAGGCTAGATAAAAAGAAACAAAAATATATCTTATTGAGGCCGTTACGCCTGCTAGCGTAAACTAAACGTTTACATTGAAGTGAACAATGTATAGTACATACCTGGGACGGTGAATTCGTGAATGTCCCAGATCGCAGGTGTTTGAGGCCTGAACCGGAGGTGAGGGCCATATTTTTTAATATAATTAACCATAATTTTAATTTAATTTTACAATTTGTATTCCACCTCACTCGCTCAGAAAATCTCCGTTTATAGTTAGCGCAAATGCTGCGTGCTAAAGTCTTTTTTTTATACTACGACAATGGCAAACAAGCATGCGGCCCGCCTGATGTTAAGCAGTTACCGCCGCCTATGAACGCTTGCAACACCAGGAGCATCACAACGGCGCTGCCGACCCTTAAAGAACCTATTTAGTATTTCATCCCCGCTTGAAGTTTTTTATATCCGCTAGCGTGCATAAGTCATTTGGATTTCGAATACCATAATTATGATTCTGTACAGTATGTATAATTTTCTCTTGTTTATTTGGTTTAGATTTGAGTGTGTTATGTCTTTAATTTGATATGTTAAATAGAGAGCAAAATTAAATATGATTATTTTCTCGCATTTTCCTCGCCGTTAGTGAGGTGAAAATTTGTGTGTTCCACACGGCTGCATAATTATTTGAATTCTCGTGTCTTGAAAGCCTTGCTACTCTCAGAAGTTTTAAAATCTTAGATACCTTCGCTCGCTCAGCTTTCAATTGCAACAGTGGCGCCAAATAACAGTATTTTTAATAAATACATTTTATTTATTTATTGTATTGGCCGTAGAGAAGAGGATTATTTCCTAAAATCTGTATGACCCAACTCTGAATGTTTTTATATTTGCGCAGTTACGCTTCACAAAAACACATCCCTTCCCATCTAAAACGGAGCGGCATTTCACTGATTGTCGGATGTAAAAAGCTTGTTGTTTCGGATAACGCCTATAATTTTGTATAAGGAAAGCGAATTTCCACTATGGACCCAAACAAACAATTTAGATAGCGATGTTATCTCAAAGGGTTCTGTATATAATGTTTGCGGTAAAAATGTTTGGCCGCCATGTTGTTTTATCTGAACGTATCGATGTTTCTCGATCGAGAGGAAAATTAGATAATGGATTTGTTTTTTTTAAGTTAAAGAGGGCATATCAGCAAACGGAATGCCTGATGGAAAGCGATGACCGTCGCCCATAGACACCTGCCTGTCTAGCACAACGATGCTTCGCGAATTTTGTCGCGCGACATAGCGCTACCCGTCACTCCCTCACATAGCTGCACAGAAAAAGATGGATGATTATCTCGTACGAGAAATAGTCGCATATGACAGTTATTCTAGAGGAGCTGCAACACCAGAGGAGTCACAAGTGCGTTGCCGGCCTTTCAGGTGGGACTCGCTCTTTTCTTGCAGGTTTTAAGTTTGTGTCGGTCCGGAGATGCCGCAAGCGACAATACATTCTACAATGCAGTCGTGCAAGGCAGGAAATTTCTAGAAAAACGCACAGTTCTGGACTGCCAACTATCTAAGTGGTAAGTATGAAAGAATTCGCTGGCAGCCGACGATACGAGTCGCTCTCCGTTGAATGCGGTCTAGAGGAGAAGCTGGTACTTGATCCCACAGTATTTCATATGTGTGGAATTTAATAATTTAATTGATTACAATAACAGTACTTCTTATTGATCACATCAACAAGAACGAAAAAAGTACAAATCGCAGCTTCGTTCGCGGAAAGTCATAACACACTGTTTTGCTTTACCATAGTCGAGTGAAAAATGGCCTGCCAAAAGTGGCTTGGCATGATAAGACCACGTACAAGAAACGCAAAGAAAATATCTATAAGTATATCTGCAATCTTCAATCTATTACTTTAATTTTTCCTATATTATAATAGTATCAATTATTATATTAAAATGAAACTGCCTCTTAAATATTAAGTAAATTAAACGCTATATGGAAATGGTACTCTCAGTTCAGATTAATTTCATGTTTTTAATATTCTTTTGGCACTTTATCTTGATGTTGTGATATAGACCGTATAATAAGGAGTCCAGTTTTACTCTTTTACACTTTTTTTTAATCATTTGTTGTATAGTTCAGCAGATAAAAATGTGTAACAGCTATATAACATAATAAACATACCGCTTTATAACATAAACGATTATTTAGGATATGAATCAAAGAACACCTAGCTCAATTACTAAGTATCATCTATTTCCTAAGACGACTGCACGCCAAAACTTGAGAACACTAACTACAAGATAAAAGACATTTAATTAAAAAACAACCTATCACACCCTTCATTACAACCCTAAACTCGCAAATTAATTAAAACTACTTTTAACAAAAACAAGTCGACGCAAGTCTCTTAAAATCACTCAACTTCTCTATTTGACTTGACGGAGCCTGTTCCTTGCGAAATGGGGGCTCAGAAAGTTCGGCTTCTATTTTAGAATACGTTTAATTTTCGCTTAAAATTTTGTAATTGACTAACATTTGCCCGTGGATCCTGTGATGTCGTTTGTGTGAGTTTTGCCTTTGTTAACGCATCAGAAGTTAGCGTGCCTATACTTTCAGGAAGACCTATCGATTCTTAGGGTTCCGTACCCAAAGGGTAAAAACGGGACCCTAACTGAGACTTAACTGTCCGTCCGTCCGTCCGTCCATCCGTCCGTCTGTCACCAGGCTGTATCTCAAGAACGGTGATAGCTAGACAGTTGCAATTTTCACAGATGATGTATTTCTATTGCCGCTATGACAGCAAATACTAAAAATAAAATAAAATAAATATTTAAGGGGAGCTCCCATACTTGTTACTTGTTGCTTAAACTTGTAGATTATGGTACGGAACCCTTCATACGCAAGTCGGACTCGCAATTGCCCAATTTTTTTTATTCAAGTAGTACTAGCGAGCGTATGTTCAGAATAAAGCAAAAATAAAATAAAAAGTTTAATGGTTCAGGCAGGGTTCGAACCCGCGTCTCCATCGGCTTTCCGTGCCAACACGGGCGTCCTACCTATTGAACCACTGAACCTGATGCGAGAGCGACTGAATTTTTCAACCAGTTGCTCGTTGCATGCCTTAGGGTGGCATCGTAGCGCCATCTACCGTAGATTCAGACTTCATGATAAAAGGCCTATCGAGTTATATTATAAGAACTAGGAGGTGGCCGCAATCGTCCGTTTTTGGACGGAACCCTCGGTGCACGAGTCAGACTCGCCGGTTTTTATTTTATTTCATGACATATTGCGCTATTTTTGACCCCCGACGAAAAAGACGTGTCTGTCTGTGACATTATAGCTCCGAAACTGATGGACCAATTTGAATCGAAAGCGTTGTCCATCGATATGGTTTTTAACTACGTTTGGTAGAAATAGAACCAGTAACTTCCAAAATATTCAGCTTAAATTAGAACTGGCGACAAGATCTTAGCCAATATTGAAGCTCAAAATTCCAAATTTTGTAGTTATGTTCAGTTTTAGTAGCATTTTCTATATCACTTGAACGAGGGTCTCATGATGACCATTTACTTCTATTAGTGGTGTTTTAAATTTTTTATTCCGGTTATTATTCACATTTCTGACGTTTTTATTTAATTTCGCTACCCAAAGGTTGTCTGGAAGAGATCGCTCTTTAGCGATAAGACCGCCTGTTGTTTACCTCTATTGAATGTTACTTGTAATCTGAAATTGTTTGTATTTATTTCCTGTTGAGGTGTGCAATAAAGAATATTCTATTCTATTCTATTCTATTACCAACTGTATGCTGTACTAGATGTAGAATTCAGTTATCAATTCATCATCCATATTGGTGCAATGACTTTTTTTTTTAATCAGTTGAAAACTACTCCTCTTGTCGGTTAAATTAAAACCAGAGTACCCAGGATTATTTTAATTGAAACCCCGAACCAAACCCGCGCCTAAAACTAGTCCAAACTAAATTAACTCCAACACCTATCGCTCGATCTTTCGCTATTCACCACTTAATTGAATACCACCCCACACGATTCCTATCCCTATAGCGGGGATATAGAGGTCAGATTGTGAAGTACTGGCCATCTTGTCCCGTACCTTTGATAGCTAGCACATACATTATTACGTTATGATGAGGATATCGCACTATTAATGTTAAGCGGTTGTATAGTATTGTACCAATTTATAGTTATGATTACAAGGGTTATTATAGCTGTTTTATGGTCAGAGTACAATGACAACATTTCAAATTTTCAAATAGTGTTAAGTTTCCACTCTTCCAAGCAAATTAATTGTCAAACCATACAAACTGACATACAACCATACAGTTTGACAGTTTATTAGTTTGGTAGAGTAGCGTGGTTGGACTCTATATTTATTTCATTATAAGAATAAGAATATTTATTTGCAAAAATGTAGTGGTAAATACAGATGGAAAAGAATGTCATATAAAGTACGTACATTTTACTTAAAGAAGCATGCAAATTGTCAAATTTATGCGGACTAGTTTTGAACATATTAAAAAATCACAGAATAAAGACACTAGTGCGTTACGTATTTTGCGTCCCTCAGAGCAGCACCTCTAGCGTAACTGTCGTACGCGACTATTTCTCGCGCGGGATAATTGCCCGTCTCTTTCTGTGCAGTAATGTAAGTGCGGGTAGCGCTATGTCACGGGACAAGAGTCGCGAAGTAGTTGTGCTAGGCGGGTAGGAGTTGAAGCCCCTACAGCAAGACTTCGTCAACATTATGTATGTCGCGTCACTCACGCTTTCACAATCGCGTTGTTTTGTAAGGAGAAATTAATTAAAAGTTATTGTCGGATGATAACGGGACCCTAATACTGAGCCTCCGCTGTCTGTCAGGGCTGTCTTTTAGACACTTTAATTTTACGCATAATGTGTATTATCATAGCCGCTATAACATAATATACTAAAAATAAAAAAATGCCAGTAAAAATACGTGTTTTTAAGATTTTCTTAGTTTTTTCTAACGCTTGAATGGATAGTTACTTAGAGATTGATACTTGAAATATTCATAAGGTATGTTTTATTAAATCGACGCAGTTGGATCAGATTTTTTGAGAACATGCCTACTGAGCCGGTGGTCCTGGGTTCGAATCCCGGCCAGGGCAAATATTTATGTGATGAATTCGAATATTTGTGCTTGGGTCATGGTTGCTCTATATATTTAAGTATATATTTATCTATATACGTATGTATATCGTCGTCTAGTAGCCTTCTTGAGCTTTAATTTGGGACTAGATCGATTTGTGTGAGGTTGTCTGATATTTTTTTATTTTATTGAAATAAATGTTGTTTAATAGTTTAAAGAGTCTATTCTTTAATTGCTTCTGTTACAGGCCACAACGGGTATAACAAACCCCACAGTTGTACAAAACGTCACGTACATCCAAAGATCGAATGCGTCTGACATCTCATACGTCTCGCCTTAAGACGATCTCATTAAGAAGCTTAATCAATCGATCCCAGGGTTGCCAGCATTTAATTAAACCTGTCGATTAGCCACTCTATCATTAATTACAGCCTAATGCTCCATTACCCCGGTCATTTGTCTGCGTCGGTAGAAAAAACTCGGCTCGTTTTTGATCGGATTGCAGCTTCGATTGTGGAGAGGGAACATTTTGCGAGATTTGGAAGGAAAGTTAGAACCAATAGAACCGGCCAAGAGTCTCGCGCAAGAAAGGCTAAAAAAAGTATTTTCAATATTGAAAATAATCAACAAATGTCTTTGTGTTTGTATACAATGATTTAAGTTTACATAGTTGCCAGGATGCTTTTATTTCGTCAAAACAACCATCATTTCTTCCTAACTCTAACAATCACTTTCAAAATGAATGAAGATAGCCTATCGCGTCATATGCCAACTAAAGAGAAAACACTAAGTAAAATAATTGAAAAAGAATAATAGTAACAGACAGAAATACAAGATATATATAGAGATGTTTTAATTACTTCGCTACTAGGGCGCCTTTTGTTTTACATCCACCGTTTTCTTTTCTCGGGCTAAAAGTCATACATAAAATATATGTTAAGTCTGCCCTTATGTTGTCGCGAAGGGCACTCGCTAGACGGCTGGTAAATGTAGTCATTTCGGTTTCGTTTAACTTTATTTAGATGGTCGCGTGCCGTGTGAAGTCACATAGTAATTGACGCTTTATTAAGTAACTAGCGACCCGCCCCGGCTTCGCATAGTTGCAATCTAGTTAACCTTCCTCTTGAATCACTCTATATATTAAAAAACGCATCAAAATCCGTTGCGTAGTTTTAAAGGTCTAACAAAGGGATAGACAGCAGGAAACGATTTTATTTCATACTATGTAGTGATGTGCTAGACCGCGTCAAACTTCTTTCCTTACCGTAGACAGGTAAAAAGTATTCTATAATTATCATTGGATATCCAGTTATCCCAGTTCTAAAATTGGTTAAAATCCGTCCAGCCGTGCCAGAGAAGTGGACACAGATTGATTTACCAACAAATGGTGCACGGCTTTCGCCGCGTACGCATTTTAAACCTGCATCGCACTGTTAAGATTTTTCCTGAAATAAAGGCCCCTCTGTATAGGAAACTAAGTTTTCAATACAATTGTACAACTTTATATTTAATAGTATAGGATGATAGATAGATAGATAGATAGGATGTCAAGTTACCGCAGCGGCCGCGATTACTTGGCCAGAAAACGAACCTACTTGAACAAAATCGGTTGATTTGTCTAAGATCGCCTTAAAAATCGCTTGAGCGCTTCCCTCCTAAATGTTTCCTTAAGAACTAATAATAAACATTATCTCACTAATATTATAAAAGTTTGTGAATGTGTTTGTGTGTCAAACGCCAGGACCAATTGTGATAAATTTTGGTATGAAGGTAGCCGACACCCATAGACTTCTTTTTATACCGAAAAAATGTAGTGTTCCCGTGGGATGAGCGGGTCACACTGCGTGGCGCAGCTAATAATTAATAAACGCTTCTTTTACCAGCTTAGGGCGTCTATATGACTAAGGCCGACCCTGTTTAATACACATTTTCCGATAATAATATGAGAAACATCGTGTATTATATTTGACACAAACATCACCTATTTCTGAAGCTTGTGGCTGGATCTATTCGTGTCGCCGATACTTACTAAATCACTCCGCTACGTGCGAGTTAGGGGACGTACACACCGGTTCGACACTGCCTATAATGTGTCATATGAGATTTACTGCTAGAATAGGTACTAAGTAAGAAGCGAGTCGATCCCTTGGAAAACTTTTATAGTTTTTTTTTATTTTGTGATCCCGGTGTTCACTGTATCGCCTCCACACAGGAAATCTTATAGCCTACCAGTATATATAGGTTATCTAAAGGTAAAAGAGAAACCATATAATGACCAGCGCGCTAATTCGAGTCTACTTGGTGATATCCCCGAATAAGCGATGATTCAGGTATATCTGTATTTACTCGTATTGTAACCGGGCTCGCAGATGGCCAAGATACAGGCTCAGCCTAGTTTGGTCACTGACCGAGACATTTTTTATGTTTCAACTGAATTTGTTTAAATAGGTTAATCATTTTGTATTTGTATCTCAGGCATTATCACCGTTTATCATAAACGGTTTATGTTTGCGTTTCGGGTAGCATAAAGTGACATTTGACGTTACTTGCACGGTCAAAGTTAAATTTGCATCTGACACACTGCCACGCTAGCCCGGACCTCCTGACGACCAGCATTCATAATTTGTCAATTTAATTTTAGCCTTATGACAAATAGTTGACAGTTAACTATTCATTGAAGTTTATGTACTATGTGTAGCACGCTAGAAGTCAGGAGGATAGATGCGAAAGTGTGTCTGTCTGTCTGTCTGTTACCTCTTCACGCTTAAACCGCTGAATCGATTTTGATGACATTTGGCATGGAGATAGTTTAAGATCCGAGGAAGGACATAGGATAGTTTTCATCCTGGAAATTATCCCTAAAAAGATTGAAAAGTGAGTAAGTAATTCATGATGACATTGATGACCCTGTAGGAAATGACTGTAATGATTAGACCAAAAGCACAATTGCTCTTACATTTGCTTAGGCGCTTTTAATAATCCCTTTTATTAATTAAGGTGGTTAGGTGGATATCTATCGTGTTGTACGAGGTTGCTTCCATACTTCTAAGTTCCACGCGGACGTAGTCGCGGGCAAAAGCTAGTGATTTATATTGAACTGTTAGGTAATACAAATATCAAATCACAAAGAAAAATTTAAATGCGTAACCTAACGTGTAAATACTTTCAAATAAACACTGCAAAGATCGACACACAAAGGATACGGAAAATTTCGAAAGTTTTTCAAGAGTGGTGAGGAGGTTAACACGTTGAACCGGTAGTCCAGAGGTACCGGGTTCGATTCCCGGTCTCTTCCTCCTGGTTAAAAAAAATAAATTAAACTGTTTATTTCAATGAAGTCTACTACACACTTCTAATTAGATTCTAATCTTATATTTAAAGATTGTATCGAATCTAATTATGTTAAATATAAATTGGAAATCTATTCAAAGCTTGCGGCAGTGCATACTTAGGTACGCATTTAAATTTTTGTGTGTGCTTTAATCTTTGTATCAATAGTTCAACATAATATAAGATTTAGCTCAAACGTTTGCATACGAATAACTTACTCAAGGAGAAATCTTTGTAAACATCCTTTCAATTGCAAATTTAGCATTTAGCCAACTACAATATCACTTATGTAACCGCACGCCAAAGCTATGGACTGCATAGTTAACTATTTCCATATTTAACGACCAGTCCGGATCTAGACTGTTAGTTATTCTAGACCATAATCACCTACTGGTCTAATTCAAAGTAAGGTAATACGGAACGTGCTTTGAATGGAGGCCATTTTGAAATCTCTCCGATAAGTGTAATTCTCACTCAAATGAGCTCTGTGGATTTGGAAAAATAGGGTTAATTCGACGAGACATTACTTTATCCCCAATTCAGCAATATCACGATTTTGCCTCAACCGAGGGAGCGAAGCATATCCGTTTCAGCTTCGCCAAAATGTCTTGTGGGTGATGATAAACGAGATGCACTGATGATTACCTGTCCCTAACTCGCGTAGGTATACGTCATTTTTAGGGTTCCGTAGTCAACTAGGAACCCTTATAGTTTCGCCATGTCCGTCTGTCCGTCTGTCTGTCCGTCCGCGGCTTAGCTCCGTGATCATTAGTACTAGAAAGCTGAAATTTGGTATGAGTATGTGTATGTATCACGCCGACAAAACGGTAAAATAAAACTAAAAAAAAACTTTTTTTCGGGTACCTCTCGTACTCCAAAATTGGGGGTATTTTTTTTTGTTTGGCAAAACTGGATATTATTCGTCATGTTTGGTAAGATCTGTCAACTGTCAAAACATTCAAGATCCACTTCCCATCAGTTTTGCCTTCCTACCCAATTAGTTCCTAAAATTTCGTAAAGATTGGTTGAGTTTTGGAAGAGAAAACAGATGAGAAAGAAACTTCGATTTGGTTATTTGGTTACGTAAAGTTTGGGCCACATTCATATCCGACGCCATAGTTAACAGGTGCAACTGCAAACTTAACATAAACTGATAGATTGTGATATATCCTCTAAACTCAAATGAAAAGGAGATGTGTTATTATCATTGTATATCTTTACATGATCATGCGAATAAATGTGTTTTCTTTCTTTCAAAATAAATCCCTTAACATCCCATCTCAAACTAAACAGACACCTCACAGACAAGTGTAACCCCGCCCTAACCTAAGGCACTGTAAAGCCGCTTCTACACGACCCGATCTGTCAATATATCGAGCTTATCTGCTTTCGTATGTCACCGCCCTATTTTTACTTTCGTTTGCCCCAGAATTTTCGCGTACGGAGTGTAGAAAAGGAGGAGCACTATCTTCATTATATCCAAAAGTGTCACTTATTAACAGTTAAATTGACAACATTTCATATTTTTAAGACTACAATTGTATTACTTTTCTGTATTCCACTTAGAAATATGACAATTTTATAAAAAAACTGAGATTTCAGTTATTTTACGTTTATTCTTATATTTCTTTAGATACAGAAAAATAAGTTCAAGTATTTTTAAGGTGTACAGGACGCAAAGCGCTCTCGATCTCTTTAGTAATTTCCACCTGTTATAAATATGAAATATTGTCAATTGGTGGCGCTACTATAATTTTATTAAAACTTTCGTGAGACATATTTTATTATTGTATTAAGCGGTTTACACTCACGTGAAATTGGGCGTGGCGCTACTGTTGTGTATAGTACTTAAGTTACGTAGCAACTTTTTGTTTACTTTTTTAAATTACACCAAGCTTACACCAAGCTGTCGTCATTCTTAGATGATAGTTTGTGGCCGAAAGGAATACGATTCCGGCGTTTTGTTTATTTCAATAGAGATACGTATGACCAAAACAACGTTCAAGAGAAAATAACTGACTTGAAAAACAATAGTTTTAATGGATCATAACCCTAGTATGAGAGAAGATATAAAATTAGTCAGCTTTAACTGTAGGTCAATCAAGCGTTCGGTCGAGTGCGTCAGAAACCTGTGTCGCACAGCTGATCTTATAGCGCTACAGGAAACATGGTTGCTACCGGAGGATATCCCGTTCCTAGGTACCATACACGCTGATTTTGATTTTACGGGGAAATCGGCTGTTGACACAGGAGCGGGGATTTTACGCGGGCGATCGTACGGAGGCGTCGCGCTGTTGTTCCGAAAATGTTTGTTTACATCGGTCTCAATCGTGCAGTGTAACAGTGTGCGGCTCGTTTGCGTTAAGATAGTGTTATCGGATCGCTCTCTACTAGTGTTCTCCGTGTACATGCCTACTGACTCAGCTGAGACTCTTACCGAGTTTACAGAATGCCTAGGTGAGATTGCGGCGATAGTGGAGGAGCTCCAAATAGAATCCGTTTTCGTCTTAGGGGATTTTAACGCTCATCCGGGCAGGAGGTTCGGTAAAGAGTTACAAGACTTTTGTTCGGATCATAAGTGGCAGTGCGCGGACATTGACTTTTTGGGAACAAGTTCGGATGCGTACACTTATGTAAGTGACATTAATGGCTCTAAAAGCTGGCTGGACCATTGTGTAGTGTCTCAAGCGGCTCGGCGGACAATACGGGATGTAAAAATACATTATAATGTCTATTGGTCAGACCATCATCCATTAGAAATAGTTTGTAATTTAAATATGATTAGAAATAAAAATTTATTCAATAATAAAATTTGTAATAAGGTTATCTGGGGCGAGAGAAATCCACAACAATTGACATTTTATGAGAATTATTGCAATGATAAACTTAAAAATATAGATTTTCCAATAGAATTTATAGAGTGTAGTGATAGACATTGTACTAAGTGTGAACATAAATTAGTTATTGACAAGATGTACGCAACTATTATTAATACTTTAAGTGAAGCAGCTATTTGTAATTGTGGTGACAAATTAGTAAGTAAAAAGAGACATGTGGTCGGTTGGAACAAGCATGTACGACAGGCTCATGTGGAGGCTCGGCTTGGGTTTCAGAATTGGGTTATGTGTGGAAAACCAAAAGCAGGTGACGCGTTTGTTAATATGGTTGAAACACGGAAAATATTTAAACAAAAATTGAAATGGTGTCAGGATAATGCTGAGCAAATTAAAATGGACATATTAGCTACACATCATTCCAATAAAAACTTTAAAAATTTTTGGAAACAGACAAACAAACTGAATCCTAGGGCGAGCCTGCCGGTGAGCGTGGAGGGCGTTAGCGAGCCTGATCGGATTGCTAATCTGTTTAGACAGCAGTTTAAAGTTGAGTCTCCCCTGGGGGCGTGCAGTGAATCACCTCCCGCCAGGTGTTTACCTGCGGGCCCTTTGGTGAGATTCACGGCTAAGGAAGTGGCATCGGTGGTGAAGGGCATGACGCGAGCGAAGTCGCCGGGACATGACTTCCTTAGCATTGAACACTTGCAGCATGCTGGAGTACACTTACCTAGAGTACTTGCCATGCTCTTCACCTTCTGTGTCAGTCATACCTATTTACCTGAAGAGATGATGAAAACCGTGGTGGTGCCTATAATAAAGAATCGTACAGGAGACACCTCTGACATAAAAAACTATAGGCCCATTTCGTTGGCTACTACTGTAGCAAAAGTGTTGGACGGTGTGCTTGACAAACAACTAGAAAAACACGTAACAATTAACGATGCACAATTTGGCTTTCGACCTGGCTTGTCTACCGAAACCGCAGTTCTTTGTCTTAAGCACACAGTTCAATACTACACAGACAGGAAAACGCCGGTATTTGCGTGTTTTCTTGATCTGTCCAAGGCCTTCGATCTGGTGTCCTATAGTAAACTATGGCAAAAACTGTACGAAGATACGTCACTGCCCGGAGAATTGGTCGAACTGTTCAGGTACTGGTACGACCACCAGACTAATGCTGTGAGGTGGGCAGATACGCTGTCCGATGCATATGGGCTGGAGTGCGGGGTGAGGCAAGGGGGGCTCACGTCACCTAGGCTCTTCAGCCTTTATGTCAATCGATTGATTGAGGAGCTCAGTAGCACTATGGTCGGCTGCTCAGTCGATGGGAAGTTTGTCAACAACATCAGTTATGCAGACGACATGGTGTTGCTGAGCCCCTCAATCAGTGCCCTGAGGACGCTAGTTAGCACATGTGAGCGGTATGCGGAGGCCCATGGCCTCAAGTACAATGCCTCTAAGAGTGAGTTGCTAGTTTTTAAGGGTAAAGGCATAAAATTGGAGGATGAAGTCCCGCCGATTAAACTTAATGGCACTCCTCTCAAGCTAGTTAGAGAATTTAAATACCTGGGGCACTGGGTCACCGCAACGCTAAGCGATAATGTGGATCTGGAAAGGGAGCGTAGGGCGCTGGCAGTTAGAAGTAATATGTTGATCCGTAGGTTTGCAAGGTGTACGAATGACGTAAAGGTTAGCCTCTTTAAGGCTTACTGTCAGTCATTTTACACCTGCAGCCTATGGATCAATTATACTCAAAAAGCTTACAGCGCCCTACGCGTACAGTATAATAACGCGTTCCGGATGTTGTTGGGGCTGCCGCGCCACTGCAGTGCCTCAGGCATGTTCGCCGAAGCGCGCACAGATGGCTTCCACGCCATTATGCGCAAGCGCACAGCGTCGCTACTGCGGCGCGTGCGCGGCAGCGCCAACAGCCTCCTAGCAATAGTCGCGGACAGAGTAGAAGGCCCTTTCTTGCAAGGATGGAATGCCTTGCATTTGTCACCTAGGTTAAGTTAGTTAAGGTTTGTTTTGATATTTTTATGTTACTAACATTAGTTATAAGGTTTATTATTTATGTTACTAACACGATATGGATGAAATTCCGAAATAAATGATGATTATTATGATTATTATTATAAATGAAAATCGTCGTGAATTAAACTATGCATGTTTCCTCTATACACTTTAAGGAACTAATATTTTCAACTCAGCACTCATCACACTGCGTTTTTTTTCATGTTATCCTGCGACGCAAGCGTACTATTTACTGCTCACCGCTTGATACTCCTGCGAATGTTATCTCAAATAAAAATTTGCTCCTTTAACTTCTTCATTCCATAATTTCAAGAACGAAATACGTCACAATTCGGAATACGTCATATAAGTTTTGTAAATCTGCTCCGCGTCTAGGCCGGATAGTTGTCGGAAAATTCCTTCCTTGTGATACGTTTTGGCAAGAATGAAAGCACTTGCAACTGAAATCTCTTGTCTCTTAAATCGCGTATCGTTAAGAAGAAGGTTCCTATTTTGCTGTTCAGCAAGTCTAGCATAACTCTGACACGCGACTCATTATCGCGCGACAAATGCTGCCTGTCACTTTCATTTCAATGCCATGCGAGCAAGACAGGTGGTGCTGAGTTGTGTGACAAGCGAAATCATGACAAGATGTGCTAGCCCTACTGATAAAAAGAAAGAAGAAGGATGAAATATTTATTTGCATACACACGAACACAGCAGAAAAGAAGACGCAAAGCGTTTCGTACGAATCAGTGATATATCGACAACATAAAGGTGGGACCAAAGTCCGAGTATTGTGATGTCGGAATGGAGAAGGTGGAATCAGTAAATGCAATCCTAGTGCACACTCACCGAAGTGTATCCTAAAGAAAACCGATAATCAGACGTCTCTCCTGCGGCGTTTGAGGGTCTGCAGCTTTTCCTGAAGTAAGGCAGGATGGCAGGTTTAATTCCCCTTACTCAGATCTAGATGAAACATCAAGATTTACAAACTTCGATTTCGAATCAAAAGACATCCGTCCATTATGACTATCATTAAGGCATCGGTTGGAATGATTCTAATTGCACGACAGAAGGACTCAAACGCCAGTAAGTGAAAAAGTTATTAATTGCAGAAAGGGGCGATGGGAGGAAGTGGATTAGGGTTGTCACTCCTTTATTTATGGCAATAAATCTACTTTATATTTAATGTTGCTGCTAAATTTTCTGCTATACATTTTCTGCGTTGGTAATGAAGTAAGTGAATTAATGATGATAATGATGATTTTATTAATGATGCAATATTTATATTTCACTAACATTTGGGAACATAAAGGTTTCTTGAGGATTCGACTGTCGTATATTTAGATGTTATTGGACTCAGAATCAGAAGTATATTTAATTCATGGTCTACACTGGCCCAACACTAACTAAAACAAAACATTAACAAAAATGTTATGAACAATCAAATACCTAAATATATCATTATAATGTAACACAATCTTTAGATAAAGTTATTAAAATGACATATCCTACTTATGTATATGTACCTAATTATTGTTGACATTGACTTGTAAAATGTTTATTTTTACCAATAAAGAATCTGAATCTAAATCTGACTGGGACTCGGGTCCAGTATTTATGGTTTATGGATTACCAGTCCAGCGTCAAATAAAGCATTCTGACTTTGACTTTAAAGCTTTTCGAAGTGTGAAGCAAGCACTAGTTCATCATTGGCATGGATATACCGACAGTAGCACAAGCCCCCGTAGTGGTAGTAATGTTCTACATTGTTTGGAAAATGCTCTATGGGCCACAAAAGGTACGGAAATAACGACAGCAGTAGAAACTCTCGTAATGTCCATTTGTATTATCGAATATATAATCTCAGACATCACAGTGCGCTGCCCAGAGGTACTGAAATACCAACATGAAAGCCTTATAGTAATGTCCTACATTGATTGTCAAATGCTACACTGGTCCCAAAAACAGGTACGACAGTGTTAAAACCACATGGCATAGACTTTTACTTAGATAAATTTTACACCAGTAGAAGTAGCAGCCTTTCTAGTATTATCAACTGCGCGGGCCCCAACAGGTGAGGTACGACAATGTTAAAACCGTATAACATAGGTAGACTTGTACTTAGGTAAAGTTACACGAATATTAGTAGAAACCCTTGTAGTAATGTCAGACAGCCCTGAGGTATGAAAATACTAACAGTAGAAACTCCCGAAGAAATGTCCTACATTTTATTAGCAAATCTTGCGCGGGACCCAGCAGGCAGCCCTGAGGTACGACGACATTGTTAAAACTTGGACGGCATCGCCTTAGACAACTTTGTACACTTTTAAATTAAAAATAAAAGTTGAAACACATTCAGTTGTGAGCTTTGAGTTTTTAGGTAGATATATGTAGGATCATGTAATATTTATGTAGGTCTTGCTGGTTTATGATGTAAATAGCAATGTATAACCTGAGAGTCAAAGTCCGACTCACTGGTAGTGAGGGCTAAGCAACCCTGATACAGTTCATGTCGTGCCTTAAAAAAAGGACAGAGACTCCTGTGGCCAAATGCGCCCGCCATGCAATAAACAGAAACCTATGAACAGACTCCCCATGACCATGACCACTCTGTGAGTGAACGAATAAGAAGAAGAATTAACACAAGAAGGGGCAAATTAGCGTGAACGTGAAGAGGTCTTTACTCACCACTGGGTGGATACAGAATAGTGATATTTGTTATGTTAACACTTCATGCAAGAGAGAATATTAGAGAGAAGATACATTATCCTTATGACAAAACTAGATGTGCCTTTCCGAGTTTTTATTGCCATCGTCTTTTACAGAAGTGCAGAGGTTGACGATTCTAATAAAATTGTTCTCAAGCGCGGAAGTAAAAGAAATGGTAATGAGGGCAATATTTAGATTATTCGCGACATTAAAAATAAAGTCCCCAGCCCATGGTAATGTCCGAAGTTTGAGAATTAAAAAATAAACACAAAGTTAAGTTGGAATAAATTTGCTAAAGACCTCTTTATGGTGTATTTTGAGACACAATTTTGTTTATATGTTAACCCATTTCAGAAAACGTTGGTTATATATTTTTTGTGCGTTCGGTTGAGGTCAAAATTGTATTTAGTCACGGTAAGCAAAATGTCTTGGTTGTGTTGTATACAACACTGTCTGGATATGAAGATGTTTTGATAATGAAAAATGCCATATACTATTGTTGATGGAAAGATTAACGTTTTACATACGCATAGAAACCTACCGTCTCAACTCTAAGGCATATTAAAATATATACGAGACGGGTCGTAAAATTCGAATATCGCACGACACGTTCCGAATCGGTAAACCCGCCGTGTCGATGAGTAAAGCCGTTTTGTAGATATTTTAATGACTTTGACGTAAATAAAATGTCTTAATGTAGTCACAGTTGGCGTAGTGAGAGTGCACCTGCCTAATGATCTGGTGGTCCTGGGTTCGCATCCCGGCAGTATGTTTATCGTCGTTTAGTACCCATAACATAAGTCTACTAGTAACTATTATATTTGGAGCCAGAACTGTTCTCGTCACAAAAACCGCTGTGTCTTAAGACGAAGGCTTTTAACCAATCTGTGTTGTCTGTGATGACATACAGCTATGAGACGTGGTTGCTCACAATAGGCCTCATAAGGAGGCTTAAAGTTACTTAAAGGGCAAAGGCGCGGGATCGAATCGAAAATTAGGAGATCCGCAAGAGGACAAAGGTTGTAAATATAGCTCAGACAATCGCCAAACTTAAGTGGCAGTGGGCGGTGACAAGGCTCGTACAACTGAGAGCCGTTGGGGCAGAAAGGTTCTTGAGTAGCTACCGAATACCGAAAGACGCAGTCCCCAATAAGATGGACCGACGACCTGGTTAGAATCGCGGGAAGTAACTGGATAAGGACGGAGCACGACCGATCATTGTGGAGAACTTTGGAGAAGCCTTTATCCAGAAGTGGACGTCTATAGGCTAATATGATGAGGTCTACTAGAACTTACTTTGAGACTCAGTCGATATAAGTAAGGTTGTCCGATATAAAAGAAACCGGCCAAGTTCGAGTCTGACTCGCGCACCAAAGGTTCTGTTCAAATACTTATCCCATCTTAACTGGCTGGGATAAGTTAAGTTTGCACCTGGTATGCATCTCGCTGGATACAAATGAGGTGCAAAGTTAACGTTTGGGTATAGAATCCTAAAAATTACATAACGTTTTAATAGGCAAATGGTTCAGATGCTCATAACGCCCTATGGCAGCAAAGTCTTTATTGATGGTCAGCAGACAGTAATACAGCTATTACAGTTGAATAATGCAAGATGACCAACTGGGAGCGGATACGCTAATAAGCGACAATAGGGATTTATGTTGTGACAGGTCGTTGATCTCGTAAGATGCGTTTCTTGAGAATCTCTTGACTGTCACAATATCATTAACCGACTTCAAAAGAGGGTTCTCAGTTCACTGGATTTTTGGATGTCTTTTCCTTGTGTGACAGTTTCAACGTCATCACGCAATGATTGGTTGCTTGGTTCTGTCAATCCATTTCTGTGTTTCCAGTGGTGTATAATACTTCCCGGTTCTATTTTAACAGTGCATGAAATCGTGAGTGTTTTAAATCAATTATTATATTTATAAAAATAAAACAAAATTCAGTTAAAGAACATGGCAATTGTATTGTGGGAAAACATTTCATTCCTTATACCATGGCACTGAACCACTGTCCGATGGACTTCCCCCATTTTCCCCGTTTAGTAAAAATATAAATGCTGGGTACTCAGGGCACTGACATCAATTTATTCTGAAAAATAAGATACCGATCCTATAAATTAAATTCCCGACGGCCACTGATGCATCAACCTTATATCTATTTTTATTGGAAGGAAAATAGCCGCTGTATTGAGGAGCTGCAATATTTCAAAAATTAAATGGATTTTAGCTCAGATAGTTTCCAAACTTAAGGCACATTGCTCGTAGAACCGATGGACGTTGGGGCAGAAAAGTTCTCGAGTGGCAACCGCGTTCCGGACTACGAAGAGTGGGAGAGCTCGTTTGGAAAGCGGAAGCTGTTGGATTCGGCTGATAAGTTCAAGGCAGACGGCAGTTAAGGTCGAGAACAGTTCAATGGATTATGACGACAAAAGGAAACTTTTGAACTTTAAAGACTTGACGGTTTTAGATCACTTTTGGATTAATATTGCTGAGGCTTTTGTTTAATTAAATTTATTAGGGTCACAATTTAAATTCCACAAAACGTTATGAGGATTTTTTGTTCAATAGCACACATTTCATAAGAATATAGTCAGAGACAAAAGTTATTTACATTATGGGAGTGTATAGCATTTAGCCTTTCGTATAAATGCAGAAATAACCCGCCTGAATGAGACAGAATTCACAAGTTTCTTAATTGTACAAAATGTCACCCTTCGTATACTTTCTCAACTCAAGTGGTCATAAAACTACACATAAAAAAGTTCCAACCTCCACATATCATAAAATTCAATTAAATTTTTGAATTATTTTAAAGCTAAATGTATTTACGAGCCAGCAAACTTCGATTACCGTCCGAAACCTAGAGCATTGAACAGAATGAGAGAAGTAATATCATTTATTACTCACAGATTTACTAAATGTACAGTTCCCGTAATATAATGCCTCGACGACTTTTCTATCTTTTTTATGTGCGTTTTATTGTTCTGCAGATAAAGAATTTATCGTGGCCTATTCGGGCATATTCTGGGTCTGGCAGTGGGGCACATTTACATAACTGTAACGTTTTATCTGAACTGTGACCATCGACCTTAGTAACCTTGACGGGAAAGGATTCTTGCCAGAATCATAATCAGAATAAGTCTATGCAGAGACATGGACAAACAAACCGCTGGTAGACAAAGAGTTGATTCCTTTGAAGATACCTTCGACCACCGTGCAAACGTCTGAGTACTAAAAGAACTCAAACTGAAGAAAGCACAGCCCTTGTCGTCTATGTGCGTACAACGCATTGTGCTTACTTCGATCATGTAGCGTGTAGTCCAAACAACTTGGAGAGGTTAATGGTGACGGGGAAAAATAAAAGGGTAAAAGAGTCGAGGCCGAAGTCCCCAACAATGGTCAGACCAGATAACCGAACAGCTTGACTAATCCGCGCTGCACTTCATCAAGCGACTGAACGTAGCCGATGGCGACAACTGGTTGACAAGATTAAGAGTCACGATCCTCAGCAGCAGCAGTGAGGGAGCGATTGAGAAGACGAAACTAATTACATACGGTTTTCAGTCGGCTTGTGAAAACCAAAAGAACCTTCTGCATCATTAGTATACCGTAAAACGGTATGTTACCTTAAGAAAATTTGCGGCTATTATGATAGATTTTAAATGGTTATACAAACGAAAATATTCTGCGATTGAGCAAATGAAGTAAAAGGTTAGGTCGTTGTTGAAGGTAGGTATTGCATTGCCACAAATAGTAAAACAAATAAGGATATGGCGTAAAAACACTTTCCAAAGTAGCCCCTGCATTATAAAGTAGGTAACCTTGCTTTACGGTATTAGATAGTGGATTTTGCGTGAGCAGTTGTGTTTTTAGCTCTTATTTAGCTCCATAAAAGTCTGAAATGGAAAAAATACATTGCTACTAAGGAAACGCTCATAGTAATTACTACGAGGCTGTGACGTCATGCTCGAGTGAAGATGGTGCATCTTGCTCCAGAACCCCGAAGCGAGCGGACAGGAAGGGCAATTTGTCTAACCACCCTATGCTAAAGGACGATGGCACCCTTATAATAAGGGTAAGACGGGATTTAATGACAGGCCGGGCTGATGTATAGTTTTACTGTTATTGCTGCGATAATGCATGGTTTCGAGTGCTTGAGTTATATTGTTGAGTTTGGCTTGTTATCAGTGTTAATGACTGTATAACTTGCCTCTACTCCATATAAATTAGTTGCCAATTAAGTACTACATTTATACTAGATAATTATAATGTCTATACAGTGTACGGTATTTTAATAAAGAAACTGCAAAAGTGGGCAAAAGTCGAAATAAAGATACATACAATCGCAAAAATATGCGAATAAATAAACCTAACTTAGCTGTTGCGAATATAACGATTGAATAGGTTTTAATAAGGGTTGGATGGGTCTATATTGACTTATTATGTTTCATTTTTTGGCGACGCGTTTGGCTCGGTTTGTAGACACTTGCCTACTGAGCCGGCGGTCCCGGGTTCGAATCCCGGCCAGGGCAAATATTTGTGTGATGAACTCGAATATTTGTGCTTGTGTCATGGTTGTTCCTATGTATTTAAGTATATATTTATCTATATAAGTACGTATATCGTCGTCTACTACCCATAACACAAGCCTTCTTGAGCTTAATTTGGAACTAGATCGATTTGTGTGAGGTTGTCCGATATTTATTTATATATTCATTTTGCCGAAAAATCATTTCGCAGAAAGCATTGTTCTTAGCAACCGTAAGCTATTTGAGATTGTTATAAAACAAACCTAACCTAGCCTAATCAATACGATTATATTTGCAATAATGAAAAATTTATGATTACAGAGGAGTAAACAGTCTGCGATATGATCATTCGGCAAAATTAAACATTCGACCAAATATTTTTTTAGGAGTCAATGAGCCGGGAGCCCATGGAATGGATAGATTTAGGAGCCACTACTAATTTCTTAAATTTCGCATCTAACCTGTTCAGCAAAATCGGCCTGCCCGTTCATACTCGTAGGCTCAAAATGGTACAGATTTTTACACAATGATAGATCCTTCACCTATCAAGAAGTGTTATTTATAATGCGGTATAAATAAGACCATAATTAATTGGGGTCGAATGGATCTCGGGGGCACGGATTAGCGACGTAATTTACTGGTCGAACGGTTCGGGCTTGACGCTTCCTTCCACGAAGTTTACTAACACACATGAATTCATAGATTTTTTTATTTATTGCCATTAATGAATTCACCAGCATTACAGATATAATATGTCATAGCACTGGCAAACGTATTTTCTAAACTAAACTAACAAAATATCGACACGAACTACTTACATAACGGTACAAAAACAAACTTATAAACCATTTTCCAAAATCAAGATATTTTGTACTTAACTCTGACAACAAAATATATCATTATGTCATTATGTGACAACCATGGCACCAAATTTCCTATATGTGAACACTTTATTATACACGATGGTCAGCACGTATTCCTTTTTTCGACTTTTACGATTTTATATCTACTACTTGTCTTCGTAACTTATAAACTTTGAATGGTGAAATTCTTATATGCAATTAAGTGGATGACTGATTCAGGATTGACGCTTATTAAAATCTTTTTAAGGTACAGTGTTGCTATTGTGCAATGTTTGTCACAGTAAGTAAAAATATTAAAAACTTTAAAGAATCCCTGGTCACGGCACCGAAATATATTTTTTCCCAGGGTTCCAGTGCTCACAGACTAATCAAAGACCTCCAAAGTTGAATAACAGAAACGACATGTGACCAAAGAGGCGGCAGATTCCTCGCTACATAAAAAAAAAACACTGCCAGCATCTTCGGGACCATGGTCTCATGAGAGGCACAAATTTTTACATTTAATTCTTTTAGTTTTATCCATACCATGTAGCTTCGATTTTAGATTCGAAGTAACTTCAAGTAGTATTCCTTATTTTATTATTATGAATCTGAGATTAACATTTTGTTGTTAATTCTGTCGTTGCTAATAAATATTCTTGCAAATTTTAATTTTAGGTCACACCATTTCGCTATTTTACTTCTGCCTATTCCAATGCTTTTTCTCCGCGATTGCCTGTTAATTTGATCAGTGTTATAGTTTATCACACGAACACGATATAAATAAGGGTGCGCGTAATTAATCGGGGTCAGGGATCGGGGAGCGGCCGAGGATTAGTCTATGGAGGTCAAACTGTTCCAGCATGATCGGGAAAATCATTTTAGGCTTGATTTTCAAATTCAACATGAAAATTTATCCTCTTGGCCAAAACATAAAAAATACCTTACATAGAAAAAAACATAACATAATATGATGCAATAAAAACAAAATTAACTGAACAACTCATACCTACTCAATGTAAATATTCCGTATTTATTCGCAATTTCAACTTCTTTATTGTCAGTAGAACAAAATATTGCTGGAAAGACTCTAAAGTTCTATATAATTTGAATAAGGTCATAATTATACCACTACGAGTTTAATACTTGTACATGTATGCCGCGAATAAAACAAAACCCCACCCTAGCTCAAGTTCTAAGTTTATTTAACTAACTTTGGAATTAGTCTAAAATTTTACTCAAACTCATCCTTTAAATCAACTCAAACCGTTTTTTACTTAGTGGGTCAGTAGGTATTATAACGACATGTGGAACGACCTAAATACAACCTGACTGTATAGAGCATAAGGCTCAGGTTGGTTTAACTCGCATATTTATATAGGTCTTTCGTGCACTGTCTCCTTCGGTTGTCTAATTAAAAGTAGAACTTTAATTTGTAATAATTGGTTATTTTAACGTAAAAGAAAGTAAGCTTTAATACTTTGGGTTAGGTTGGATTTGAGAAATCTGTTGGAAGGTTTCTGTCCATTTTATAGGCTATCTAGGGGGTAGGTATTTAATATAAGATATAAGAACTTATACTATAATATTCATTTTATATACGCTCATATTGTATAAGCTTGTTTTGTATACCGTTTAAGGTGTATAACGAACGTTAGATATAACATCAAAATATCTATTTTTATTAAGTATAACGTTATTTAAGTATAATATCATTGTATATAACGATCATAACGTATAACGTTCATAATATCTCAGATTTATAATAGTATAGATTACTCAATACATCTAACACCAAAATGCATAATGCTCGTATAGAATAACCGTCTGCACATCAATTGTGTAGATACATACTTATGCAATGCTGTAAAATTTTAATATATGTACCTCCATGCAAGGAAGCATTTTGACGTTCCGCTCGCTTCGCTCGCTCCGCTATCCATGGTCATAAATCAAACCTAACCTAACCTACAGTTTTCGGTTTTTGACCCATATTCCATTTTGTCGCAGTTCTTCCAAACGGTATACTCGTATTTGCCATTATTTCATCTGCCATTATCAATTGTGAACATACGTATGCAATAGTTCGCTTTTAAATGTTATTTTAATATACCTCCATGCAAGCAAGCATTTTGACGCATGGTCATAAAACAAACCTAACCTAACCTACAGTTTTCGGTTTTTGACCCATGTTCCATTTTAGGGGCATAGGGGTAACAGTTATAACCCATTTAGTATATCATACGCTATTATATTTTCTAATCATTATATTTAAAGAAAGTATATACTATGATCGATATACGTTATGTATGTTATATCAACTGAATTTAGAGTATTTGAGTGTTATATAAAAAATCATTCTACAACATGAGTATTATGCTAATTGACCGTTATTCCTAATAAAAATATTAATTTTGATGTTATAGCAAAAGTTTATTATATCTTGTGAACGTTATTAATATGAAATTATATATTATGTAGTTATATCTCATGGGACGCACCCCTATCTAGGTAATGTACATTAGTAGCAGTAGCGTCGTAAAGTCTAAAAGGCGGGTTTGCCTTACTGGCATAATTATCAGACAAGTATATTTGCTATTGAAATAGTTCAAAAGCATGATGAAGTTATGATCAAATGCTCATGTTTTCATTACTTGAAACTATACAGAGTTGAGGTACAGTCATCTTCGTCGTATTTAGTTGCACTTGTAACCCATTTTAAATTAATTACACCGTTTAGTATTATATACTACAAAAATATGCAACTAATAAGTGAAACAAATGTACCAAAACCCTTATTATTTTAAACAAATGATGACACTTTGGTGCCGTGACCAGGATTTATTGAAACAATTTTTATTGTGTTTTTCAGTAAATAAATAAATAAATGATCATGACGTAGCGAGTATATGTTGTTGTGTTGTTCCTAAAAATCGTCAAGCCCGAACCGGTCGTCCACAAAGTTCCGTCGCTAATCCGGTGCTCCTAAATCCATCCGACCCCGATTAATTACGGCCTTATTTATATCGGCCGGCGTGAGAAACGACCCTATGATATACGGCAATATGCGTTAATTTATTGCGTGCATGCATTCTTCGCAGATTTTGTTTACGTGTCGGTTAGGCCTTTTATTATTTTCCGAAACAGCTTATCTATTTACAAAAAAATGCATTTTCCAAGTCAATGTATTATTGAAATCGTTATAATAATAATGAGTTTAAAAAAACTTAACTAAAAATAATATGATCTGAGCAAAAAATCCTAATTCCAAGGTCTGTGTGGTGTGTTTCGGCAGTTCGAAGGTAATTTGCCGTATTCTACACCAAATGAGAGGACGCAACGGAGCTACGTGCCAGTGTGTTTGAAATCTAATTAATAAAGAAAAAGGGTACGTTTTTTCTCTCACTAACATTGAGTACCGGCACATAGGTACCTACTAATTCAACCTACTCGTAGATTGTAACTATAATCGACAGTGGCCGCATGACTACAAACTAAGTATATTGATTTGAACTTACCTACAAGATTTTCACACATTGTTATAACATGACGGGACTTAAGAGGCCTTACTCCTTTTAAAACGTTGATTGTTTTAGACATTTTTCTATATGATCAAACATGTTTTTTAACATAATATTGATGTTACTACCTAGAGCAGGCTATTGGGATTTATTGGTACCTATATATTTGAAACCTACAATTTGAATTTTTCATTGATAACTTTTGTTTCAAAAACTACTCGAAATTGACAAAATTCACGCGGAAAGGTTTTTTCAACTTATTTTCGAATACACGCAATGTAAGCATGAAATAGCTATGTTACTACCTAGAACTCGGGGAAAAATAGTATTCACTTCAAAAAGTTGGTGGAAATTATCAATATATTTGTCGTAATATGAAAAAAAAAATTCAAAGGAATAAGGCCTCTTAATCCCGTTTCAAAATATTTAACTAATTACCTCGACGTTTTTCATGGTCTCAAAGGGAGAGCCTTTTTGTTCTGTCCCTAGTCAATAGTCACCCTGTTTTTTTTTTCACTTTGTTATCATTTCCTGTCATTCAAACCTGCGTTTCGGGATAAAATAAACAAACACAAAACTGTCACGCAGGGGGGTCCCTTTAAAACACCAAAGAGCCTTCAGGCGCTCATATAGCACCACTTACTTTATAACGCAAACAACTTGTCTACCGCCATTACTAAAATTGTCCTAAAATTAAGCATAATTGTACCACCATATTACAAAAGAGCGTAACTCTCCATCAACAGGTATTAACTTATGTCATTTTAGTTTGGGTTGTGGAAATTCAGTATGCAAGCAAGAACTTGTCCCAGTGGGCTGCAAAGTGAGGTCACTCAGGACTGTCCTCGGTATTCAGGGAATTTGGTCACATAGTTAAACTATATTGTATTACAGTAAGAAAATGGTTCGTTAATTGAAGTAGAGTTTGAAACTAGGCTCTTAACAGACATTTAAAATGGAGAAAGTTTAAGTAGGTGTATTAATTTCTAAGTATCTACATATGTTTTATGATTATGAAAATGTATGTGATATATTTTTTAGGGTTCCGTACCCAAAGGGTAAAAAATGGGACCCTCTATTTACTTAGACTCCGCTTTCCTTCCGTCTATCTGTTTGTCCGTATGTCACCAGGCTGTATCTCATGAACCGTGATAGTTAGACAGTTGTAATTTTCACAGATGTATTTCTGTAGCCGCTATAACAACAAATACTAAAACAGAATGAAATAAATATTTAAGTGGGACGCCCACATAACGATCGTGATCGGTCGTTAACTTTGCACCTCATTTGTATGCGGCGCCATACATATCAGGTGCAAACTTATCTTAACCCGGCCAGTTTAGATGGTAAGTGTTTGTACGGAACCATCGGAGCGCGAGTCCGACTCGCACTTGGCCGGTTTTTTGTCTTCCCTTACCTAGTGTGGAGCTGTGAATACACAACTCCGGACTTTTTCAAATACCTACGTGACAGGTATTTGAAAAGAGTTGTGTATTCAGTTTTAATTCTATTATGATCCTTTTCTAAAAACCTAAACTGTTAGAATGGAAGTATACGTGTATTAAAAAAAACGCCTATTCATATTCATATTCATTTATTTATAATATTTTCAATATTACACGTCAATACATGAGATCATTTATAAATTAATATACAAATTTAATTAACATTTACTCGTATAAAGCAATGCCGTAAATAAGTAAATTTACTATTTCATAAACGCCGATCAAAATTTAGTGTACGGCAATCTTGGCACTTTGTACGGATTGGCAGTATTCTTAAATAATTCGTCCAAATCTAAACAAAGCTAAATTTATGAAACATGTCTAATTTTTTCACACACCACTGTTTTTTTATTAATCCATTGATACAAAGATCAAAGCTCAAAGTAAAATTGAAATGCGTAACTTTGTGAAAGAGACCGCCTTTCAAAAAACAATGCAGAAGATCAATGGTCTAAACAAAGCTAGTTGTTAGTAAACACATTGTATGAAACAGCACCCGTTTTGCACGGAGTCAACAACGATTCTAAAATAGCCAATTCAAGCGCCCAATCTTTACTACCAAAACCAAATGTACCCAACATAATGTATCTAGAAACAACCTGAAATTGTGCCATATAGCAGCCTATTCTTGAGACAGTAATGGCTACAATAGCTTGAAACTTCGAAGGATTCGTTCTCAAATATTTGTCTACATTGTGGACATACGATGACCTCTCGACTTCTGCTGAGTCCTGACTAGGGATAGTAGGTATGGATAAACAACGTCACGGTGAAAAAATCACAGTGATCGGTCGAAATCACTGCTACTATCACAAAAAAAAATGAAATAAGTAGGTTGTTCCTCCGCTTCTATCTGTTCAAGTACTTAATAAGTGTATTTCTGTAATGCGTTGCGTGGATAAAAATAACAAATTATTCCATCTGACACGTTGATGCTGGTAACGTTAGTGTGAAAAAATTACGTTGCCTTATATTATTTCGTGTAAATATTGATGTTTTCGTAGAATATTTTTGTATTTTTGTCAGATTTCATTTCTTTACTTCATTACTTTACGTGTATCTTGCAGGGCAGTTCAGTATAGGTAATGATGTGAATATCATCAAACCCTGATGAGAATGATTTTGAAGCAACTGTCAATTCAATGTACTTATATAGAATTTACCGATCACTAAGATCCAATCCAGTCAATTCGGCACAAGTTACAAACGACCATATACTAGAAAATTTCAGATTGTTTTCCATAAGTGTCAGTTTGACATAATTTGATCTATGGGTTCCAGATAGACTAGTATACCTGTTCTTTTTACTTTTGTATAAATTGAGTAACTGTCATATCTAATTTCCTTCCTAATTTCAGTTCAGTACTTTGTAATAACTTAAAGGAACTGGAATTTGTAATGATAAGAATAAATGTTTTAATGTTAATGAATTTATTGACCGAGCGAGTGAAGACTTCCATACGCAATTTTGTGAGTAGGCTCGTTAATTACATAGAGTTTTCGAAATAAAAATAAATGAGAGCCAGAAAGTCACAGTGATATTTTACAATATGTTTATTGGAACCGGAACCTCATTCACAGCGATTGAAATACTACACTTTTCCGTGTCTAGCCCTGACTTCTAGACTCCGCAACTCTGCTAATTTGTGGCCACAATTCACATGTGTTGTTTGTACAGAAAATAAACTTCGAAAGGTGGTTGCGCCATAAGGGAATGTGAATGTAATTATGGTGAGTGCCGCTTTAACCTAAAAGGGGTGTTGTAACTTTCAAAGGTTTGTGACATCGTCCAAGGTGAAAGGGGAATTTTATACTGTTTTCAGCCATATCTGCTTTTTTATCTTATGATCTTTAAGCAAGTTTGCTTTAAAAATGTATGAAACATGTAATGTATTTTTTTATGAAATCCAGCAATCCGGAGGTACCGGGTTCGATTCCAGGTCTCTTCCACCAGGTTACGCATTTATATTTTTGTTTGAGCTTTGATCTTCATATGAATGGTTTGGGTACGTTTGCTTTAACTTTAAGAAAATAAGAATGTTTGTTTTAAAATAAGTAGTATTTTCAACTAATTCTGTGTAAGTTACCTATTCAGAGATTTAATTCAAGATGTACCTAACACTTGTCTGGTGTAATAAGTCCATAAATATTAACAATGTTGGCTGTGACTTTCAATATACCGGAATTCGTCGGCGTGGAAGAAAAAGTGGGTTATGACTTTTTGCGTTTTCGTAGTCGGGTAAAAAGTATACCATAAACATCTAGAGATAACTAAATGGGGAAAAGGTTTTAATATCGGTCCAGCTGAATAAAAATCCCAATATACAATTTTTCGATTCAGTGAGTTTCAAATAGCCTATTTAATTCTATATCTTTTTCAAAATGTACATTTTACCTTTCATTTTTACAATATTATAATTGTATATGTCTTAAGAAATTTAATTGAATAATTACATTTGCACTGAATACTTATCATTGGTCATTGACTATACTAGATCATGAAATTTCAGCCAGCTTCCGCCCTTCTCCGTTTAGGTATGAATTCCCCTTCACAAAAGAAATGTGCTGTAAAAACTACTACCCTATGTAAAATAAGTAGCCCTTAACGAGGCCTCAAAGATAACATTTTAATATGCTAAAAGGTTTTAGGGTTTAACGAGGTAGGTATACATTTTACTGTAATTAACAGCGCATTCCTAGAATATTCAAGTCAAAAGCTTTATTATCTTTATAGTAAAGTTTTTCGGTACATTCTTTTAGTATTTGAGTATTTTTAAATATATTGATTTTAAATTAGATTAGGGATAAGTTTCAAACGTTTAATTTTGGGGTTCCGTAGCACAAAAGAAGAATGCAATTTTAGGTTTGCGCTGCGCTAAACTATTAAAAAGTGGAACTTTTTGCAGGCACATGTGTTTCCTCCTTACAACATGGGACCCTTCAACAAAGCATGAAGGGCCAGCATGGCACTGGGTCAACTGACATGGCACCGTTGGTTTCTTGTCAGTTGCCATTGCGACTCGGGCTCCCTTTTTGATTACCATCAGGCGAAGTGGAGCCACTATGTTCTGCTAATATAAAGTAAAAGGTTTTTAACCGGAGTTGGCCGTGCTATGTAGTCAGTATGAAAAGTAGCTAACAATTTTACTTCTGCTATATAGATACAAAAATCAACACGCGAAGAAAAATTAAATTGCGCTCATACGTGGTTTGGGGTCTTTGCTAATTTGACACTGCTGTAAAAGGAATGCAATGAAGTGTGAACATGTGTCATGCATATTCTCATAGATGGCGCTAACGTTAAATAACTTTCAAAAATAAAAAAAATATGTAGGTACAGAGATCGAAACGAATAGAGAATTTGAAAGCGTACGGACAGTGCGTCTCTGGTCGAGAGGTTAAGACGTTGGACCGGTACCACAGGTACCGGGTTCGAGTCCCGGTATGGACCAATTTTTCTCATGTTGATATTTGTATCTCTAAAGCAATCAAACAACTTAGTGTTAATTTACCAACATTAACCCTTCATTTGATAAAAAGTTGATAGTTCAAGTCTCGTTAAGTTTGAATAGAGCAAACAATTCTCATTCGAAAAAAAATAGTAAAAGATGGTCAAATAGTTTGTACATCTTGGTGTGCAATGCCAAATTAAGGGTTAAAAAAAAATCTACTGTGTGTCAATTACATACTAAGTTTGTCAGCCACTTTTGCTGCGGACTGGTGAGCGTGACATGTGGTGCAGACGCGCCCGCTACTGATGCCCCGTATCGCATAGCCTCTTAAGCCGGCTGTGATCCCGCAATCTGTTACTTGAAGGGAGACTAGTTACTTGCGAGGATACAGACGGGACACTTGTGATTATAAGATTTAAAAAAAGAAGTACTTTGTATGAAATTATACCGTAAAATAGTGAATGAAGAATATATCGTCGCCCGATCGTATTGCTAGCTTCACAATTTTTAAAGCTAGTACATGTAGACCCGCTTGTTGGGGCTTCTTTTTCGTTTCTTAGGAAAGCAAGGTATCAAACCTAACCAAGCTGAAGTAAAATGAGTTAAAGGTATTATTTTCTCATAGAATCGCTAACCTAATTCCCCTAAGTATATTATGATTATGACATGCCCAACTGTGTCTACCCAGAGTGTCACCCACTCATCCTACGAGAACACTATTTTTTCCGGGATAAAAGTAGCCTATGTGTTATTCCAGGATGTCAGCTACTTTCATACCAAAACTTATCAAAATTGGTCCGGCCATTAATGCGTGAAGAAATAAGAGACATACACATAAACACACTCACAAACCTTCACCCTTTATAATATTAGTGTGATACCTTCGGCAGGCTATCCCCACGCGTTTCGACCGCGCGAAACATTCCGATCTCTAAGTGGCAACCTCGCGTGACAAAACTTCAGTGGGCTGCCACGCCTCGCGGCGAGCGGACGGCGTACAGTTAACGTTTCCCGCGCAACCTGTGCTGTACGATGTAGAAAAATAAAAGTCGGGTATATTGTTTTTGCGGCAACAAAGACGATTGAAAATGATTTCATTTGTTCCAGAACACATTAAACTCTCCGGAATAAAAGATATTGTTTAAGAATTAACGTTTACTGGGGCACTATTAACGCGTAACTATTAAAGTCTGGGTATTTCTCTAAAAATCTTTATGGGGGCGCCTAGCTTTTTTTCGAATTAATTGCGTTGGTTTGATTCCATGCTGTGTTGTTATTACTGAATGTTTAGTTATACAATCAATAAGTAAAATGTTTAAAGATTCACTCTATTATTCCTTATGTTTTAGAAACACGATTACTTGTAGTTTCCTCGATAGTTTTTTTTTAAAGAACCTCAAAAAAGCAACATAAACCCTTAGTATGTCATAAATACTGCAGGGAAAGTTATCAGTTTTTTTAATAATAACATAACGAGATGTTAACTATAATGTATACATCTTACATTTTCAAAATCTGTATTACTCGTATTTCAATAATTAAACCGAAATAACATGATTTCCGCGCTCCCAGCAGAGATGGGCAAAAGTTAATCGATTAACGATTAAGATTAACTTTTTTAATCTCGATTAACGATTAAAATTGACGATTAGTTAATCTAATCGTACGAGTTCCGATTGATTTAATCTCGAAAGATTAAGTTAATGGTCGATTAATTTTTAGCGATTAAATTTTTAATCAATTAATTAATTCGATTAACTTTCTCTCGATTAATATTAGGAAAAATAAGATAAGACTTTTTGTAAGTCTAAGTCCCTGCCTAGAACATCTTAGAGTACCGCACTATAAAAACCATCTTGTATTACTGTAACAAGAGGGAAGAGGGAAGAGCGGAGAGGGAAGAGCGGAGAGGGAAGAGCGGAGAGGGAAGAGCGGAGAGGGAAGAGCGGAGAGGGAAGGGCGGAGGGCGGAGAGCGGCGATCGGAGAGCGGAGAAACGCGTGCGGAGAGCGGAGAGCGGAGAGTGGAGTGCGGCGTGCGGAGAGCGGAGAGCGGAGAGTGGCGTGCGGAGAGCGTAGTGCAGCGTGCGGAGAGCGTAGTGCAGCGTGCGGAGAGCGGCGTGCGGAAAGCGGAGAGCGGCGTGCGGAGAGCATAGTGCAGCGTGCGGAGAGCGGAGAGTGGCGTGCGGAAAGTGGAGAGCGGCGTGCGGAGAGCGGAGGGCGGCGTGCGAAGAGCGGAGAGCGGCGTGCGGAAAACAGAGAATGGCTTGCGGAGAGCGGAGAGCGGCGTGCGGTGAGCGGAGAGCGGCGTGCGGAAAGCGGCGTGCGAAGAGCGGCGTGCGGAGAGCGGCGTGCGGAGAACGGAAAGCAGAGAAGCGGAAAGAGGGAACGGTCGGATGCAGAGGTAACCGAACGTAGAGAATGGTGTTCAATCGTCCTGAAGTGGGCAACCCAGTGGGAATCGGGTTGTCTGGACGCCACGCCTCTGCTGACTAGACTGGTTGACCAAACGAGCGAAGGCACGAGAAAAAGCTAGCGTTCACATAACGGAGGCAACCCTAGAGCACATTCCAATGACGTTGCGTCATCCGCGGGAGGGGGCATCGATAGCGGTGGCAACGCCTGCCGTCCAAACAAGTGGGGTATCTGTTACGTAGTAACTTGTATATAATCTGTGCTTTAGATTCACAATTTCAAATGTTGCTCACTTTACACCAGTGATCGCCAAGTCTATATTTATAAGCCCCCCACAGTCCCACATAAGAGTTGATCCTCTGTATGCACCCATGCGAGGTTGTGTGGCCGCGATCCCCCTAAGTAGGTCACTCGGTTTACTAATGTTTCGCCGAAAATTATTTAGCAAATTCTTAACTCGCCGAACTACGTATCCCATATTTTTATTTGGTCAAATTTTCATTTCCCAACTCAACGTTTCGCACTGATATCTTTTCCCAATTAATGATTTGATAAACTATTGTTAGACCAATTATTATCTGTGATTTTTATAAGATGTCAATTATGTTTTCGTCAAATGTATTGATTGGCATACCTTGATTTAGCAACATATTGAATGGCATTATGAAATCTAACCTAGTTTGTTAGAATGCAAGGTTCAAATTGCAGTATAATTTTATTGCATTAACCCTTTACCGCATATAGAAAAAAAATTGTTGTTTGAATTTGAACCTTGACCTGTGCCAATAAGGTCCAAGTTCATATCTGCCATATATGGCTTCGTATGCGGTAAAGGATTAAGCGGGTAGGGTGATGCAACATGCACCTAAATTTAGAGGGTACTTTTGTTTACATACTTTGTGGCTCAAAATAGCATTTCATTCTTGAGTTATCATCGCTGATAGTTAATGTGCGTGTGTGCATAAAAAAAATAACCCTAACCTACCTATCTCTGGGAGCAGTTTCGTCCCGATGACTGTAATCCCGACGGCTAGAATTCCTACAGTTCACATACATACGTATCACAAGTACGACAAAAGGAGCGTTTTTTAGGGATATAAAAAAAAACTAACCTAACCTAACCCGGCCGAGTCGGATCTGCTCACATACATACGTATCACAAGTACAACAAAAGGAGAGTTTTTTAGGGATATAAAAAAAAAACTAACCTAACCTAACCCGGCCGAGTCGGATCTGCTCACATACATACGTATCACAAGTACAACAAATTGATTTTGATTAAAAAATATTTTTTTCGGTTTATATTTGTGTTTTATTTTGCACTATCATCATACTGTAAGCAATGGTTGTAGGTAATTTGCCCAAATGACTTTTGATGAATCGTTATTTGACTACGCAAATCATTTGCTACACAATTATTTACCACATAAAATTTGACGATATGTTATTTGCCTTAGCATATCATTTCCTACACAATTATTTACCACATAAAATTTGACATAATAAAATTTTGGAATATAAAAAAGTAGCGAAATAAAAAAAATACGAAGTAAAATTATGCCAAGGATTGGTTTGCGTAATAAAACTTCGGCGAAAAGTTGGTTGCCAAATGAAATTTGACGAAACATAATTCGGCCAAAAGGCAGTACACCAGGTCACTCGTTAATTGTACTTAAGGGATGTAGGTATCGTAGGGCTATTTTTATAGTGACTTGAATTTGCCCGCAACGGTTTACTAATGTTTCGCCGAAAATTATTTCGCAAATTCTTAACTCGCCGAACTACGTATCCCATATTTTTATATGGTCAAATTTTCATTTCCCAACTCAACGTTTCGCACTGATATCTTTTCCCAATTAATGATTTGATAAACTATTGTTAGACCAATTATTATCTGGAATTTTTATAAGATGTCAATTATGTTTTCGTCAAATGTATTGATTGGCATACCTTGATTTAGCAACATATTGAATGGCATTATGCAAATCGCAGTATAATTTTATTGCAATAAGCGGGTAGGGTGATGATGCACCATGCACCTAAATTTAGAGGGTACCTACTTTTGTTTACATACTTTGTGGCTCAAAATAGCATTTCATTGTTGAGTTATCATCGCTGATAGTTAATGTGCGTGTATGCATAAAAAGAAAATAACCCTAACCTACATCTCTGGGAGCAGTTTCGTCCCGAAGACTGTAATCCCGATCCCGACGGCTTGAATTCCTACAGTTCACATTACATACCTATCACAAGTACAACAAAAGGAGCGTTTTTTATGGATATAAAAAAAAAACTAACCTAACCTAACCCGGCCGAGTCGGATCTGCTCACAATATACATACGTATCACAAGTACAACAAAAGGAGCGTTTTTAGGGATATAAAAAAAAAACTAACCTAACCTAACCCGGCCGAGTCGGATCTGCTCACATACATATGTATCACAAGTACAACAAATTGATTTTGATTAAAAAATATTTTTTTCGGTTTATATTTGTGTGTGCAGTGCACTATCATCATACTGTTAGCAATGGTTGTAGGTAATTTGCCCAAATGGCTTTTGATGAATCGTTATTTGACTACGCAAATCATTTGCTACACAATTATTTACCACATAAAATTTGACGATATGTTATTTGCCTTAGCAAATCATTTCCTACACAATTATTTACCACATAAAATTTGACATAATAAAATTTTGGAATATAATAATGAAGCGAAATAAAAAAATTACGAAGTAAAATTATGCCAAGGATTGGTTTGCGTAATAAAACTTCGGCGAAAAGTTGGCTGCCAAATGAAATTTGACGAAACATAATTCGGCGAAAAGGCAGTACACCCCCGCAACTTGGTCTATGTATTTTTTTTTACTATATGTAAAAAGTATCCTAAAATTATCTTTGGATGAGCTACCCGTGTACCAATATTGATTAAAATCTGTCCAGCCGTTTCGACGTGATGAGAGTCCAATGAATTTGTTTTTAAAAGGTTACCTATCTGAAACACTAATTGTTGGAGTTTACTCCTTAAGAATCGATTTTCATATATAAGCCCGGGGTATGAAAAATATGGGGTATAAAATCGAACGTATCTGTCGTGCTAATTTAAAAAGTCGTATCTCAGTATACGATCGGGGTAAAAATACGACTTCTTAATTCAGCAGGTTATGCGTTATGCGTTATAGACTAAGATCCCGATATAAAATGACCTTCACCGAGATGTTTATTTGATGAAATGTATTTTATATTTAATTTAATATGTCAATAAATATATTGCATATGGGTTGCCTAACAAATTTTAGTCCAGGGTATGTTTAATTAATAATTAAAAAAAATGTTTTAAACATTTCACCGGTTTGATTATATTAGATAAATACATTTCATCAAATAAACATCTCGGTGAAGGTCGTTTTATATCGGGATCCTAAACTATTATGTGCGAGAGGGAGCCCAAGAGGGGTTTCGGGATAGCGGAAGGGAGACAAACTAAACGCTCCCAGCTCCCCTATCATTATGTTCACATAAACAAACTATGAAATATGACATTTCGGATGCCTGCATGAAGTAAGGATAATGCAGGCCATACACGATCAAGCCCGCCGTCAAGCCTGCATGATACTTGAAGCGGCGTCCGGTAAACTTGTGTATGTGTATCTAAGGGCCTACTCCGAACTTCGTATCGTGCCGACCCTTTCACTCATATTGTGTATAACACGAGAGTGAAAGGGACGGACTTTAATAAAATTGTTGAAATAACGTCATGCAAACTTGACCGTCAAGTATGTCAACAACAAGGAATATAATACTCACAAGGAGAAGAACGGTAACTACGTTCAAAAAAGTTGCATATCTTTTTTTTTTATACTACTAGCGCCACCGTATATGAACTAAGTGACAGTGGGCTTTTTTGGCGGGGTTTTCAAATATGCCATATTGAAAATTTGTTTGTCCAACTTTTCTATTTTACATGCATGCATATTCAGGTTTTATCCTGCAAATCATTTGTCAACCACTTCCCGGTATACGATTGAGCTGAAATTTTAAGTTTTATAAAAAATACAACACAATGAATTACTTTTAAATGGCCTTTATTCATTGTATATCCAAACAGGGACTATAATTTACAAAATGTCTTTAAAAAGTTTACTACATAGGTGCACTATTATTGCATTGTTTTAATAATATATTCTGTTGTTCCTAGAACAGAATACGTGCTCAGGCTTTTTCTACAACTGTCAGTGTAACGGGAATGTTGGAAATGTCGTCCACATAAAACCTTATTCCTTTCGTACAGAGAAGTCAAGGATTCTTGTGAAGACCAGTCGTGCCCAAAATGTAGCTCTGAAATAGGAAATTACATTTTAACAAGTCTACATATCCACATTAATTGAGACCTGCTTGAACAAAATGGACAATAGACATGAACAGAAATATAATGTTAAAATACTATGCACTAAGCTCAGAACAAGTTTGGTCAATGCAGGTCTAAATATCTCTAGCAGTGTTAAAATATTACCTTATGAATAATACCTATAAATACTCGTATTAAAAAACTTCTTGTCTACAGTTGTTGGGTAAGAAGTAAGAAGTATCCTATCACCATGTTTGGATGCTATCTGGGATTAAAATCCGTGCAGCCGTTTTTGTGTGATGAGAGGTTAAAGATATTTAAAACAAACAAACAGAACCTGTGATTTAATAACATACAATAACCGTATTTCTAGGCAAGGTAACGTAACTAAATGTACCTGAAACACGTCTAAAACAAATAGCTGGTAGTTCTTATTTCATGTGTATTAAAATATGCAACAAAATTCCGAGACATATAAGAGACCTGAAATAAAATATTCTTACCGTAAAATTATTATTCCCGCTCTAGGAAAATGAACTGAATCGTCTTCAGCAGAGGTTGTGCCGCATTAAGCACATTTTCTTTATGCATTTGAAGACATTAACTATGATAATTTTGAAATAAATCGCGAAAAAAATTGAAATTGGCTGTTTGTTGACATAAATTAAAATAACAGGTTGACAGCCATCAGTTTTTTGTGTCGAGACTTTATGGCTTACAGCCAGCACGCGGTGGCGACCTGCTGTCACTATGACAATCCAGGCCGCGTGTGTCTGAGCCTCTGAGGGAATGTTAGGATAGTCATACATTACAACTGACCGCCACCGCGTGCCGTCCCTTTCAGTCATACGGTGTATAACAGGAGAGTGAAAGGGACGGCACGATACGAAGTTCGAAGTAAAAAGAAAAAAAGATGCAGATTTCGTTCACAAACTTAAACAATCATTAGTTTCGAAAACGTACTCCTTGAACGAATATTCAGAAGATAGGCCTATGGGTAAAAAAAATATGTAACATTATTATAAGTTTTGCTGTATATTATACTCGTATATTAATATTATGTAAGTGCCTACCTTCTCGTTCTTGTTTGCAGCGCCCAACAGGGTACATAATGTGATACTAAAACTATTTACTTCCACCTGTATAACCATTATGTGCAATAAACGTATTGAGTATATATTTTATAATCGTTCTTAAGGTCAGGCGCGCACCACGATTTTAGTCGCGCGATAATTTTGTGGCAGAAATGCAAGATATGGGTTTATATGAGAGTGCGCGCACCACTATTATCATAAACCCATCGCTTATTTCTGCGACAAAATATCGCGCGACTTAAAAAAAATCGTGGTACGCGCCTGGCCTGAAGAGTAAACTCCAGTCGTGCGTCGGAGCTGACACACACACTTTTTTTTGTTTCCCATCTGTAATGTTTCGCCAAATTTTTATTTGTCCGAAAACTATTTTTTTTCCAAAAATTATAATCTTTAGGATAATTATAAAACAAACCTTACTTAACATAATGAGTTGTTTAAAACGATGTTTATAAAATCCTGAAAAAAATACGGGTTTCAGGAAAAAAAATACTTTCGGACAATTGAAAATTTGGCGAAACGTTACAGATGGGAAAGCTAGAATAATAAAAGCAAGTAAAACCAAACGCAAACTGCATTTTGTTAACACAAAGCCGCAAAAACCTCGTCTGCGCAAATAACTATAAAAAGTGTGGTATACATTATTTAAGATAGTAATTCGAAAGATAATTTCAAATGATAAATTTATTAGTAATAGTGTCAATAAATCTCAGACTACATGGGCAATGATTAAGCAACAAACCACCTCCCTTTAAAAATGTCAATGAAGAAAATAATGCATAACGGTACTTCTATATCAGATCCTCTAGACATTGCTAATACCTTTAATGATTATTTTCTAAACCAAACTGCAGATGCAGGTAGCACCTCGCCTTGTGAAAAGTATAAAACGTTTACATCAGTGACATTTACTGACTTTCAACGTCAGCTTTGTCGTTACCAGTCAAAATAATTAGTGCCACTAAAAATTCACAATTATGGCGTGGGTTGGTCAACACCCTGTTGGACAACACAACGCTTTTAAAAAACTAGTTTCGTGTATTATGAATAAAAAGTTTCCGGTATCTTTTGAGGATAACGAAAATTGGCTTTAGTACAATTTTGTTGTTTTAATAGTAGCGATATCTCGTTTCTGCCTGACCGTTCCTCACAGTATTTCCTCTCCAATTACAGGTCCGTCTCGTGTGAGCAATTTGAAGCGAGTCCGAGACACCTTAATGCATTTCATTTGAGAGAAGCTGCTGTCCGTAGATGGAGGCTTAGAGTCCGCGCACACTGCACCCGACGACAGGATAAATTAGTGCAAGGATCAGGACTGTAGATGCTGTGGCTTACACATAGGAAACTCTGCGGAAAATCTATTTCATTTGAAAACATTTCATATTTCTAACAGATTAAAATTAATGAAGAGATCGATAAAGCTTTGCATCGTGTACGCTAAAATAAACCTAAAAGAAAGCTACGACAACTATGCCTAGATAAAGCTGTCGTCTTCGACCTATTTACGAAAAAAAATAAGCTGTCAACAATGTCAACTAAAACGTCATTGGTTTTTTTTTATTATTAGACACCAGATCAAAGTAACTTTTCCAAATTCCATTTCGCCATAGTTGTTTTGGAGTAACATTTTAATAAATGAATGATAAAATAATTAGTAATCTCAGGAAAAATATAAAAACAGTGATTACGTCCTCTTCCTCAGCTTAATACGGAAAAGTAATAAAATTGTAGTCTTAAAAATATGAAATGTTGTAAATTTTAGTGTTTTAATGCTAGAGATATTTCCGTTCTGCCTGACCTACCTCACAGTATTTCCTCTTTAAAGAAATAAGACATTAAATGGTGTATTCCAATTACTGTCCAATTCGTGTGCTTAATTTGAAGCGAATCCAAGATACCTTAATGCATTTCATTTGAGAGAAGAGAAGCTGCCGTCCTTAGATGGAAGCTTAGAGTACGCGCACACTGCCTCCGACCACAGGATAAATAATTAGTGCAAGGATCAGGTCTGTAGATGCTGTGGCTTACACACGAGAAAGTCTGAGGAAAATCTATTTCAATTGTAGTTGATCTCCGATGTAATTAGACGGGTGGAACAAAACATATATTCTGTGATCCGTCAAACAGATTTAACTGTTATAAATTTATGAAACATGTATTGTCTCATTTTTTTAATGTGGGTATACCACATTTTTTTGTATTCGTGGTTTAGATTTAACTGTTAATTAATTAATGTACCTATACTGTAAGATGCAGCGTACATAACAAAGAATTCAAGATTTATTTAAAAGTAGGAATATTTATAATGTTATTGAGAGTGATTTTATAAGGAAATTTATTCCATTTTAATATTTCTTCATCATACGTTGGTGGTTGTATATAAAAAAAAAGAGTTACAGTTGTTTATTAACGAGAAGGCAGAAATTTTAAAAACTTACCGCCGTCTTTTTATGGTCTCTCCCGCAGTCTTTATGTTCAGTGAGTATATACTTTGTGTTTCTACATTATATTAAACATTGTACAGTCGAGTTCATTTACATCTACACACTTACGAGAGCAAAAATATCTGAACACGACCCTATTGTCAGGAGCATAAAGCCGTGTTCAGATATTTTTGTTCTCGTAAGTGTGTAGATGTAAATGAACTCGACGGTACATACATACTTACGGATACTATTAAGTAAAGAATTTCACGTATATAAAATTTAATTTATGTATAAAAAATTCAATTTCTTTTTACCAATTATGATAAGAAAAAAATTGATTTAATTATTTTTATTTTTTTTTCATAATCGGTTAACTGTAAAGCATAAAATATCTCGTATTTAATAAAAAATAAAAACCATGAATACAAAGATCAAAGCTTGAAGAAAAATTGAAAA
This sequence comes from Apotomis capreana, assembly GCA_947623375.1. Taxonomy (NCBI): domain Eukaryota; kingdom Metazoa; phylum Arthropoda; class Insecta; order Lepidoptera; family Tortricidae; genus Apotomis; species Apotomis capreana. The sequence continues at coordinate 1,623,900 of OX392519.1, forward strand.
AGGAGCTACCTGGTGGAAGGGACCGGGAATTGTGGTGTACCCACATTAAAAAATGAGACATACATGTTTCATAAAATTATAAAAAATAAAAAGTCATGCATTTAAGGGTTAAACAAATTGAGAAAACAGAGAAATTGTGGCCGTCGGACGAATCTTATCTCCCCCTCTTTCTTTTGGTCTTTGTGTTTTCATGTTTATTATTGTACAATTGTTCTCCTTGGTTACCATGCAACATGTCCAATATTTACATGTTCGACATGTTTCGATTAGATTGTGCGATAAGCACAGTTTCTTAATTCTCCTAAATTTAAATAATTTCGTGTCGAGTAGCCATGCGGACAGAGCGTTTGCCCGCAGTGCGCGGTTGGCCGCCGCCGCGACTGATCGGCTCTCTTAATGATGAATCGCGAACCGATTAAAAACATGAGTCGAGTAGCTGCGCGACAGGGCGTTTGCTCGCAGTGGTCGGTTGGCCACCGCCGCAACTGATCGGTTCTCTTGATGATGAATCACGAACCGATTCATAACGTGTGTCGAGTGGCTGCGCAGACAGGGCGTTTGCCCGCAGTGGTCGGTTAGCCGCCGCCGCGACTGATCGGCTCTCTTGATGATGAATCGCGAACCGATTCAAAACAGGTCGAGCGATATTCAACTTCTACGCGTGAGTAAACCTGTTTATGTATATTATAATGTAAATGGTAGAGAAACCAAGTAACCACAAATTAACTGGCACGATATTATATCGCGGATTAGCAAAGCAATACTATTATTTTAATTAATATGGATTTCCGCAAAGTATAACGCCTTATTCATTTAATTATATTATGTAGTATTTTGTTCTGTTATCATTAACGTGGCTGGCATTGCGGTTAAACGCAAGTAAATAATAAAAGAAATACTAGTGTGTAGTGAAATTGTTGCGGCAAGCGCAAATAATTTGTGTGATGAACACGAATATTTGTGCCTGGGTCATGGATGTTCTATGCAAAGAGTATGTAATCACTGTTCTATGTATTTAAGTATTTATTTATCTATATAACTATGTATATCGTCGCCTAGTACCCATAAACACAAGCCTTCTTGAGCTTAATTTGGGACTAGGTTGATTTGTGTGAGGTTGTCTGATATTTATTTATTTATTTAATTTAATTATATTTTCATAAGTACTTACCTACTTCTATATTAGCCAGTTTTCTTCCAAATCACATCGCAGTGTACACACCCACAGGCGGTAGTGAGATAATGTGGGATTACCTTTAGCTATCCGTTACCCTGTTGCACCCTCTACCCGGCTACCCGGTATCCCCCCTCTACCCCCCATCCGGGTAGTCGCATCACGTTTTATATAGACTCGCTTTGGAGTTCTAATTTCAAACTTCAAAAGACACCGGCACGTCCTATTTCATTTTGATTGGAGAAAGATTTTTGTTTTCTTTTTCAGGTGTGCGTCATTCCGAAGTTCAATATTGTAAGGTAGCCTGTTCACTTGAGAGGAGCGGAGCAAATGGTAAAACTAATCATTTTCCTCTTTATGTACCATTAATACAAAGAACAAAGCACAAAAAAAATGTAATGCGTAATCTGACGGAAGAGACCGTGAATCGAACCCGGTATCTCTGGATTACCAATCCAACGTGCTAAACTTTCCGCCATCCTAACGCCAAATAACCTTTCGAATTTTTGCATTGTTTATTTAAAGGCTTTACACCTTAAATAAAATAAAATAAAATGCATTTATTTCGGACAACAGAATCCATATTTTGTTAGTACTACAGAAACTTAAATGCGACCTCTATGTGAAGTTAATATTCACATCTTAGCGCACTACTCTACAGTAGTGCACGAGCAAGCGAGAGAGGACGCTGTTATATAAATTTATGAAACAAATCTCTCATTATTTGAATGTAGCTACACCACATTTTTTTTTTCTTCCAGATTTTTTTATGTCAGTCGGATTTATGCATAAACGAGGTGAATTTTTGGTCCAGTGCTATAGCCCGTCTAGCACAACTCTGCTTCGCGACTCTTATCGCGCGACATAGCGACACCCGTCACGCTCTCACATTACTGCACAGAAAGAGACTGTTAATTATCTCGCGCGAGAAATAGTCGCGTAAGACAGTTATGCTACAGGTGCAGGTCATCAAACTTTCGCATAATAATAAAAACTGGTATTTTCTGCAACATTGTATCAAAACTACTTAGATAAAGATAATGAATGGCTGTAAATCCGCGACCTTTGTAATTCAAATGAATGCGTTGTAGTACAAACTTTAGGAGTTGGCAACAAACAGACAGACGTATTTCAATGTTGCGGCCACAAGAGGGGCTCTTAAATAAATGGTGACAGTTACACCCCCCATAATTCAGTTATGCAGTAACTTGCGTCATGGGAGTTTTCGTTTAAAATATGTTGCAAAACTTCATAGAGTAACTAGTATTTTTAACCGAGTTCAAGAAAGGATGTTCTCAGTTTAACCTGTAAGTATGTTTGGGTAGATAGATGAAATATCTTCCGCGTAAACCTTTTTTCTTTGCCGTAGATTGTTAAAAAGTATACTATAGCCACAGTATATATATATAAGCTAAAGCAGTATGGAAACTACGAACAAACGGTCGAAACAGCGCACACACACAGACGCAAGCGTTTACGAGGCGCCTCAACGGACTTCGCGGTGCTGTCAGTCGCGCGTGGCGCATCGAGACGACCGGTCATTGTTTGTGTTTATCGCGCGTGCGTGCGCTGTCCACGATTTTTTAAAGATGCCACGAGTGTAAAATTGCGTTGTATACGGCTGATAGCATTCTGCTTCTTTAAAACCGGAGCTTTCTTTTTTTACACTTCCTGCTGATATTGAAAGGTAAGAATGCTTTATTATCACTACATAGTATGAAACAAAGTCGCTTCCTGTCTGTCTGTTCCTATATATGCTTAGATCTATAAAACTACGCAACGGATTTTGATGCAGTTTTTTTAATTGATAGATTGATTCAAGATACAGGTTTATATGTATAATACATGCATAATTTATTAGCATTGCACCTGAGCGGAGCCTAACGGGTTGCTAGTTAATAAATAAAATGCATTTCGTTTTAAATAAATCGTTTGGTTGTTTATGTGATATTTGGTGTAAATTTTTAGTTTTATTAGTTTCCTTACCCATAAGGTAAAAACGGGACCCTATGTATCAATTTACCAAGAGGTAGACAAAATTAGTTACATGACGCCGTGTTCATGTTTTCCGATAATTTATTTAAAAAAGTTATTCATTAGAATGAGGATCTTTTACACAATAAAATTTAATAATAAAGCTTTTCGAACGTATTGTAGCAGGCGAAAGTATTTCTCAGGTAGCAATTTATAATAAGTACAAACTTGTCTATTTATAATAAAGACGCTTCAAAATGTTGAAGTCTTTTAATTACAAATGATTTTGTTTTAAACTAGTAAATTCATTCGATTATTATCTCCTTTATTTATCTTTCATCTTAGGCTAGGTTTTCTACAATAAATGTATATAAAAAGTAAAATACAATAAAGTAATTAATCTAAATACATTATATAAAATCTAACCTAGGGTGCCGCCGGCAGCGGGTGACAACCCTAGCGCGTAGGTATTTATCTTCAAAAAAGGCCTTAGTTTCCATACTGCTTTAGCCCATATATATACTGTGCTATAGCTATCTTTGGATGTCTAGCTTTTCCTGTACCAAAATTGGTTTTAATCCGTCTAGCCGTTTTGGCGTGAAGAGGACAAAGAAAATGTCTACCAACAGATGCAATGCCACTGTTACACTGTTAAGATTTTTCCTTATATACAGTCCGACCAAAAATAATAGAAATTAAAAAGTGGCGACTGTAGCGTCGTCCCAGTTTTCTTATATTGATTAGAAAGGGAGGAGTATTGCCACTTTTTAATTTATACTCTTTTTGGTCAGACTGTAATGAACTCCTGTCGTAATATTTAGATTGTATTGAAAAGTGATTTAGAATACAATCTAAATCTTACTAGATCTTACTAAATTGATGACTTTTTGCAGTAGGTATACCGAGAATATTTTTTCGGATATCCCTTTTTTAGTCAGAGTTCCCAAACACCTTATTTATATGGGTAATTCAAATTTAAAAATACACTTATACATTTTGCTCAACTAGAATTAGCAACATTTCACATTTTTAAGACTTCAATTTTATTACTTTTCCGTATTCCGCTTAGAAAGAGGATGTAATCACTGTTTTTATATTTTTGCCGAGATTACTAATTATTTTATTATTCTTTTATTAAAATGTACTCATTCTAAAATGTAGTAGCTCAAAAACTATGACACAATGGAAAAGTTCCTTTAGTCTGGTGTACACGTAAATTAAAAAAAAATGACGTTTTGGTTGACATTGTTGACAGCTTTTTTTTTCGCGGATACGTCGGAGACGACAACTTTATTCAGGCACAGTTGTTGTAGATTTCGGTTAAATTATTATTTTTTATATATATTTGTTTAAATACAGAAATATAAATTCAAATAAATATTTTAGCGTAAACACGACGCAGAGCTCTTTCGTTATCTTATAAATTTCCATCTGTTAGAAATATGAAATGTTGTTAATTATGAAAATTATGTAAATATTAATTAGTTAATGAACACCATTTGTCGTTTTATGATAAAACATTTGTTATTTTTATCCAGAGCTTATCTTCTGTCAACGTTATTGACCCGTATTAATTATTTAGTTTGATGTATGGTTGGTCGACAAAAAATGTCTTCGATTATAATCTAAAACGATTTACCATTATTCCTAATGATTCTATTGATTATCTATTTTGGACATACGTATGTATGTACTTTGTAGTGTATATTTGACCAACGTTTCGTTTATAGGGTGATTATTTGATCGTGTTATACAACAGAGTGTTTTTCGACCCACGCCATATTGTGGAGTTTTAGTTGTTCTAATTTATTTTACTGGCATTGACAAATTTTTGGTAACTGACTTTGAAAGTCTATGAATATCGCTGATGTTTAACAAAGAGGAAACAAGACTTTTGCACTGTAAAGCCTACACTATCCAGTGTCAAGTTTTTGTTAATAGGATTCAGTATTTATTTCGCAAGAAGAACGAAAGATTGAGGTTGACGCAGTTTGTACTGAGCCGACGGTTGTGGGTTGAAATCCCGGTCAGGGCAAATATTTGTATGATGAACTCGAATGTGTGTTCCTGGGTCTTGGATGTTATCTATAGATGTATTTATATATCATGTATATCTCCGTCTAATACCCATAGTACTAGCTTTGTTTAGTTTGGGACACGTTGGGACAATTTTAAGATTTAATATTTTATGTTAATGATGAGAGTCATCACTTGGTTTCCCTTCGAAAAGATTGTACGCCGATCCTAGTGAATAATAAAATCTCAACTTTCGACTGTGAGATTATTTTACGCTACGAATTTTAATGAGGTGTGAATTTATTATTCCTAGGAGTAAAAACTGTGTCCCATTTTTTAATGGAATATAACTTTTTGAAAGATCTTAAACAACTAAGTTTAATTGTATTTTTTTGAGTGTCGACAAAAAACTTAATTATTAATTAATTAATTACGTCTCAAATGCTTGTTACTAAGCTAATTATTTATTATTTCGTCACTTGTAATATGAATTAAGGTAACCGCCAAATGACGATTTTTCAGGAGAGGCCAAAAACGAAATTGCAAATTAAAAAAAGTGCAGTAACATTTTATTTCCTAATCCGATTAAAATGATTTAAAGTAGTTATAGATTAATTTTGTAAGATCTTTCAGTTGATAATGGTCTCAAAACGGCTGCTATTATAGTTTAGAAAATAGCGTGGCGCTTACGTTATTTTTTTTCCAAAAATGAGGAGTTACGTTAACACAACACAACATTGATTTCAAAAAATGAGCCCTAATTTAAAGTAAGTCACAAAAACGTAAAAAAATCTAACGTAAGGGACACACATTTTCAAAACGTGGACTTACATTAGCGGAATTCAGCTAAGGAATTTTTAAACTTATCCAATTGTAATAAGGTTTAACATAGAGTTATTTCTTGTTTTTCAGTTAATTAGTGGCAGGATAGTAAGTCGTGATAAATACCGGTTTATAAGGGGGAAACAGTTTCTTTTTTGTTTATAAAAACCAAAATTGGCAAAGGCACCTTTAGATTTAAAGAGTATTAAAAAAACACTTCATTTTCTTTCCAATCTGATACTTTTCCTTACTGTTTTTCCTCACTTTGCTTTTTTCCTCCCTTTCCTACAATATCCATACCTACTAATATTATAAATGCGAAAGTGTGTCTGTCTGTCTGTTACCTCTTCACGCTTAAACCGCTGAACCGATTTAGATGAAATTTGGTATATAGATAGTTTCAGTCCCGGGGAAGGACATAGGATACTTTTCATCCCGAATAAATGTAGTGTTCCCGTGGGATGAGCGGGTAACACCGCGGGGCACAGCTAGTTTATTATAAAAGGGAAAGCAGAATGTGCAGTAAACAGTTTACTGCACATTCTGCTTTCCCTTTTTCTCTTTCTTTTTTATTTCTTTCAATATAGGTTTCTTCGTATTTATTACCTTCTTTCTGTTCCATTCATCAATTCCCTCCTTTTGATTTAAGTGACTTAAGTTTAAATTTCAGCTTAACGTTGTATAATTTCGTTTAAATAATCAATTTTGTCTTTACAAACCCTCAGTCCTTTTTTCAGTGTAAGGCTTGTCCCTGTCTGAAACTAGCCGAATGATCTTTATTTGATTCTTCATTAGTAATTTGACCATTTCCTGGCAAACTGGTGACTAAATGTTTCGTCACATAATTAGTAACTCACTCTCACATCACTATTATGAACTTGAACTTCAAGGGGTAAATTTACGACTGAAATGCTATCTTTCTTATAGAGCTGAAACGGATTAAGAGATTTTCTTATATCTTGTAAGCTGTTGTTTTCTCGCGAACTACTTATTTGAAGCATCATTGATGTCCCGTTATTAGTAGAAAGTATGGCCCAACTCAACGCCTTTCTCTGGCTAAAAAAATAATGGTCAAGGGGCAAGCAAATAGTTAACGTATTTTATTGAATCATCGCATCAATACAATGACATTACGTTGGATACGTAGGCTACTGAAAAAAATGATTGGGAGTATCTCAATGTCACTAACCTCCACCATATCACTATTACTACCATCATTCATTCCTGTCTCTTGTTTTCTAAAAATAATATACAAGTATATACATTTTATTATGCCTACATGTTGCTACATGGTAGTGGCAGTGACTGATTTTCACAGAAAAAGTTTTCACAGTCCGTTTAACCAGACATTTAAGAGATTCCCTAAAAACGAAATGCATTAAGCTAGATTGTTTCAATTAAAAGTCCCTAATTCAAGAATAAGACATGATATAAATAGTCATAATAGCTAATTAATAAATAACTTAACTTTAAAAAGTTTAAAACATCAATTTCTATTTGATACTGGAAATCCCGACAAACTTCATTCCGCCTTAGAAGTCCCTTTTGAGGTGATAACAATTTCTATAATACTTACTTAGTACTTATCCTTATCAAATTTCCCTTAATTTTTGAAAGTTTTTTTTTTGTATAATATTATTATTTATTAATTTTTTATGTCGTTGAGGGCAAACGAGCAAACGGATCGCCTGATGTAAAGCGATGAATGTACTCGTAACTCGTAATTTTTAACTGTACTTATTGATATTTAACAACGCAATCGCACAATACTGTCCTTATCACGAATTGTTGGAACCAACCGTTACCGGTATTCATAAGTATTACAAAAAAAATATTACAGATTTTATTTGAAATGCCATAACACATAATTAAAGTATTGGTATAGAACTTTGAAATTAGCTCAGTAAAATAAAGAAATGTGTAATAATAAGCGAAATACCGAAATTTAATACCAGTATTTGTATGGAGTCGAAAACCGGCATCCGATCGCTGGTCGGTACAAACTAAAGTGGCTATCATATCCATCACAACACCAAATCGTAAACAGACGCACGCGGTAGAGTTTGTAATTGCTTCCTACAGTTAAATGTATGGTCGTCTCACCGGTATCTACTCATTAACACTGCAAAGGAAAGAGATGGTCGCAAAGTTCCTGGTAACCAAAATAACGTAAGCACCAGGTCCGTCTAAATTAAGTACATAATTTTAATGTAACTGTCATCACTCGAGCCTTGGGAAGACAAATAATAATGTAAGAGGCAATAATTGCTTTAAAAACTGCGAAAACTTTAATGTTACTGACTAAATTATATATTCACCCAGCTTGCAGTAAGCACAATTTGTGACAAGATTAGACTATAATTGACTTTAAATGGTTGCTGTCTTATAATCTCGTTTAATTTTTTTTTACCTATCTAATCTGAGCATATAAATCATTTATGTACCTTATTATTTACATGATTTGATTCAAAAACTAAAAGTATAACCCATTTAATGTAAGAACCATTTTATATTTTTTATCTAGCTTTGAAGCTAACGTAACAGTCAATCGGTAATAAAGTGCTATAAATTGAGTAATGTAAGAGTCATTTATTTACCGATGAGTCTTACATTAATGACTTTTGTTCAACTTTGGCCAATACTTGTGGTTACGTTAATCTGATATTAAGTAATTTACAAAAATGTGCCATACACCAAAATAAATGCAGAAAACTAAAAAAAACGGTCAATTTTTGTTTAATGTAACCAACATTTTTTTCAAGATATCGTAATTTTAATAACAGCAATGGATAGATCGTCAAATTTACAGACGAACTGTATACTTAACTCAATTTCGTCATTTTGGCGGTTACGTTAATTCATATTACAGGTGACGATTTATTCTTTAAAGTTTGGAAAGCCAATGGGCAATTGGTGATACGAGTAAGGAATCTCGTTTTTTTTTAATTTTGTAATGGTAAATAAGTGATTATGATTTTTATCAATTTCACAACCCAAAGGTTGAAAGAAAGAAAGTCTACCGTTATTTAAATATTGTGTTAAAATTTTGTTTTATTTATTGTATTAAGCGTTTGACACTCACATGAAATTGTCAGGAACGGCCCGACATGTATCGAACTCGTATTGGAGCTCTTCATCAGGGATTACTACTCGGACAGCGGCGCGGTAACTTTGTCACTGATTCTTTGATCGACGCTCCGCAGCCTCCGCACCGTTCGTGTAAACCACTTAAGACAACAATTAAATGATGTCTCAAGAAAATGGCAATTTTCACGTCATTTTAAACCGTTTTTATTATTATTAACTAGATAAGATAAGAATTGTTTAATCCACCACCAACCACTTTTGCATCGTCATTGAATACATAGCTATTACATTAATTGATACAATAGTAATAACATTAACACAAAATTATAATAGGTACACAAGATTTCCAAAAATTAGAAATATTTCCGCGGTAATGCTTCGTCAAAAGTAAACTACTTACATGAAAAATTATGATAATTATAATTACTTTAACCTTTTTAATTTCAAAATTTCTTTACCCGTATAGAATATATATATAATTTCCGGTTTATGGGGTCAAAGTGCATTTTCTGCCAGCTACACTCATTACCACTATTACTACTATTTGCCTAGCAAAACGTTAGTACTATTTCTAGGAGTCGTGGTATTTACGTCAATACTGGAACAGCCGCTCGCTTGGTTTCTTTATCACCTACTCCAGTCTATTTTCGACTACAATTCGGTTACGCATAGTGTATAATAATTTGCATGACGGTTGTACACACTGGCGGAACAGTCGGTGGCTACAATCGCTTACGAACAATAAACGACGATGTGGTGGAGTACGTTCGTTAAGACTGGCTTTTCGCTGAGGGTGCACCAGCTGCAGTCCCGGCACTACGTGCACTTCAGCTCGTTTGTGGTGCGCGTGCCGCGGCCGCTGCAGGACACCATCGCAAGTGCAGACTTCTGGCCGAAGGGTGTTGTGTTTCGGCAGTTCCGGGGCAATCTGCCGAATCCTGCGCCAGATCAGACGACGCAACGGAGCCACGCTGTTACGTCGCCTAAGTAAATCAAATTAGACTTAAGTTTTTTTTTTTTATGTATAGTTTAGTAGTTCGCAGTGCCTTGGTTTAATTACTGTAATGCTGTGTAACTAATTTGAATAAATAAATGAATAAAAAATGGCTTAGTGTAAGTGGGTATTGCAATACGGTCCTCCGGATCCGGCTGGATCCGGTATTAGAGGCCGGATCCGGCAGTAGAGTATATACTTGTCAAGACCGGAATTATCCTGAGGGTCGTGAAGTTGGAGTCTCGCCATAAAATGAATTTTAATTCTTATTTGTTGAGGGTTCCGACTGAGAAGCAAGCGACCTTCATGAAGGAAGGATTTTGGCCAAAAAGTGTTTTGTTCCGGCGTTTCCATGGTCGGCTGCCCAATACCTCGGAAAATTTTCGCAAAAACTGAAACACCACGGAAAAAACTGAATCGACCGACATACAAATATAAGTACTTATTGAACCTACTCACGAAATTTCATGAGAATCGGTTGAGAAATGCGACCCATAGGCAAGATCAGCCGGAAATTAAAACCATCAATCACAACCGAACATAGGAAATAATTTTAAGCCAAGTTGAAACGGGAGTAGTAGGATATTAGGGTATCTGGATACAAAGAGCTATCCAGATACCCTAATACCCTCTATTCAAGAAGTAATTCGCATCTATTCAAAAAGTATTCGCATATTTATTCAATAACTCGTTATATCTTCAGATAGGGTACCCTTATACCCTCTATTCAAGAAGTAATTAGCATCTTCTATTTAATAAGTGGTCTTGCCTTTATTCCAAAGTATTCGCATATTTATTCAATAATTAGTTACATCAGCTATTGAAATTAATAATCTCAAATGTACCTTTTCCAAGTTGCATCCTATTATTCCAAAACCATTAGGCGTCTATTCAAGAACTGATAAATACCCATTGTAACTTAAAGTATTCACTCATCTATTCAATAACTCGTTCCATGTATCGATAATTTAAATATATTAGGTACCTACATTAATGAATATGATCCTGCTATGCTACGCTGAGACGGCGGCAAATGCGTGGGTGGCTCGAACAGACATATTTTAAGGTAGCCGCAATATCGATACCTTTAGATTCAAAGGACATATCCGTCATTGATTCGTGCATCGTTTACGCTCTTTGAGTCTAAATGCGTCGATATGTAAGCAAATTGTTATGCTTTTAGTAATGTGTTACATATCTTTCCTTATCCGTGTTATACCTGAGTACGTCAAACAAATGAGTTACATTAATTTTATGAATCATTGTGAGTTAAATAAAAATACGATAAAATAGGTACTAGTGGAAATTATAAGAGGTATCTGTCATATCGTACGAGTATAAAGAACTTAATTGTGTAGTTGGGGAAAGGTCGCTAGGTAATAAAAACTATTATTCAAATGTATATATTATTTTAATTTTGAAATATTATGTGCCTATCTTACAAGATTGTATAACCGTTACATGAATCTGACGATAGAGGCGACACTATTTTATCGATAAGATCTTTTGTCGAGTTGTAAATGTCGTCTAATAAAACGTTTTTGACTGCATATTGCACACATAATTCGGCATTACACTTGCACATTTGCTCACTGTTATCAATTTTTTCACTGTCAAAAATTTCTATTTTTATGATCTTGGTGGCGCCACTACGAAGTCGTTTCTTGATAAATGTGTAAGCTGCAGTGTTTTCAGCTTTTCTTTTGCGCCCCAATCCGAGCCGTGTTTCATTTGGAGATTTTCTTTGCGGTGTAGCGTAGGGTACGAAGTTGAATAGTTGACCTTCAGAGTCCTGAAAACAATTAAAGGTTTTTGATTACATTTATTGATTTTCAATAGTTTGTCATCGCAAATAAAAATATCGAATATATAGATTTCGGTGAAGGAAAACATCGTGAGCTAACCTGTATAAAACTGTCAAGAAATTCAAGGACGTATGTGAAGTCTCCAATCCGCACTGCACTAAGACTAGAGCCCATTACCTCTCATCCATGAGAGAAGGCAGCCTGTAGCAGTGCAGTGCACCGGGACGTATAAGGCTGATGATGATGATGATGATGAAATAAAGATATAGATAATATTAATCATAGTATTAAAAGTTGGTGACTTACCGACATAGTTCCGAAGTGTTGCAAGTAAATGTGCACTTTTTACAATGATTTTTAGTTCCTGGTTCTATCGTTTATATTCTATGAGAAGAGTGTCATTAAAGTTGAAAATCCGTATATTTTTTACTGACTTTTTCCATACGTAGCATAAACCTGTTAAGGAAAGTATTAATATGGAGCGGTTGACGCCAGAGTAAGAGGATCCGTCTGGATCATATCCATATTCAATAATACTAGTGACATCCCCAGACTATGCGCGAATATAAATAAATATATCGGACAACCTCACACAAATCGATCTAGTCCCAAATTAAGCTCAAGAAGGCTTGTGTTATGGGTACTAGACGACGATATACCTATATACTTATATAGATAAATATATACTTAAATACATAGAACAACCATGACCCAAGCACAAATATTCGAGTTCATCACACAAATATTTGCCCCGGCCGGGATTCGAACCCGGGACCGCCGGCTCAGTAGGCAGGTGTTTACAAACCAAGCCAAACGCATCGTCGAATATACATACACAAATTACGAGGCTCTAGAATGAGTAGATAATCGACGGCAAAAACCTAAAAGTAATAAACGCCAGTGAATTCACTTGACGCTTACTACGTTTCCACTTAAGTCACCAATGATGCTATCATCAATTCATCATATACAGGGCGGAATATTTCTAAAGACTGGACTGATGCAATAGTGCCATCTTAGATTTACATTCAACCTATTATAATTATTGTAAAACTGGATATAAAGTAAAAAAAATAATATCAGCGACAACATTTTTAAACTTGACATCTGTTTTCATAAGTTGCTAGGGTTGATACGTATCAGATCTTTACACTAATGTTTTATAATATCTCATAAACGGATTAAAACATTTACATAGTTCGTTGATGAAAAATAAAGTATCCAGTCTGGACAATTCCCTGGCTTAAAAGTCCCTCGATCTGTTCCACCCTGTATCCTTCCGCGATTTTGCATAGTGCGAGGTTTCTGTTTTGGATGTGTCTTGACAGTGCATTTTTACAAATTAGGCAAAGAATGACGCGTGATAGTAACGCGAAGGCCTATAAAAAGCGGTTTGACTATCCAAGATCATTGTTCAGATCACCATCCCACGGGACAACACCACTGGTACAACAGAATCAGCTGCCTGCAAAACACAACGAAGAACGATGTAAGTGAATTGAAATAACTTTATTGAACTGTTACTGTTATAGCTTTATTTATTCAAATTATTCATACATACTGAGTTAATAGATTCAATAATTCATCTTTTATCCTGTGTCACAATTTCTTACATTTTATTTTACAATCAAATGGCCCCATGCTAGTCGCCGTTATTTTAATAATTGAGACCCTATTTATCGCCTCTATTGCAATGACCTAAAATTGACGGTGACGACTATTAAGACACTGTCGAGCACTGGAATATTAGCCTTAATTTTCATTACGAAAGAGCGCAACATAATTTTATTTGCTATGTCAATGAGTCGGGGGTTCGAATCCGTGTCCGAAATCATAAATAATTAAATAAATTATTTTTATCATTTCCTATTCGCATAGTATTCTTACATAGTTATCTGTATGTTGTATTTTATACGAGGTTGGTTTGGTGCTGCGCCGGGTTTTTATCCATTGTCTAATAGATTTTATTTGATTAGGTCTGCTGCACGAGATCTTTTCCTCTCCGACGACGAGTGCGAGGCGGTGCAGTCGCCCAAGCCCGTGAAGCACAAGAAACGTTCGAGGTGCACGAGTGAAGAGCGCGTCGAGCCCTCGACGTCCGCGGTGACCAAGAAACGCCGCGACGAACCCTCTTCGCTTCCCGCCCCCAAGAAAAGAAAAACAACTATCAACCCGATCAGTCCTGCGATGAAGCCGAACATGAAGGAGCTGTTTGGTAGCGACAGCGAAGAAGACATTTTAGAGGGTTCGGGAGTTAAGAAGGGTACGCCCATTTATTCGTATATTACTCGAAGGCTGGCAAATGGCACTTCTCGCCAAACAGATGACGATAAAACAGGTTCTCATTACGTTGAATTAAAAGTATATTCATGCGATGAAATTGAGAAAGTGCAGCCGATGAACAGATGGCGCCACAGTATCGTCACGATTAAAAATAGAACCAACATTAATACTGAGGCTTGGACACATCTCGCGGACTTTATAAGCGCTACGCGTAAAGAGTTCAAAGATTGCACAGCGTCATTTAATAGCTCGTATTATTAATCTTGATGATATTATTTGATGTTTTGAAAAAAAATGACGATTTCCTGAACGTGTATTACGATATTGTATTATTAATATTATTTGCGTATACTCTGTAATAATAAAAAAATACTTAAAACTATTAGCGTCTCTATGTAACCGAACTTCGTAATATTACGGATTAATAAATACTCATTACTTCACTAACTTTCTTCTTTTTTTACAGTTATATCCCGTGAGCCAAAGATGGCCAAGTGTGAACCTTGTAATGTCGAAATTCCGCAAAAGAAGTATCCATATCATTTGAGAACGAATATTCATAAAAAAAATTGTTTGTTAAAGACTGAATTCAAGAATATTGACATTATCGCAACTGCATTTAAAAACAGAATTGTGACTTATCGCATAAACCCTGCACAGGAAGTCGAGCACCTCACACCCGAGGCGTTCCTGTGCCGCCACAAAGACGATGTTTTAAAAGTTATAAGTTTATCATTACTAAAACATACATGCTTAAAGTTGAATTTTGAACTGTTTGCTTATTTTGTGTTACCGCAGTCTGATACTCCTCAGTTAAAATCGTTTAATACAAAGTTTGATTGTGTTTTTAATAGCACTGACATAGATGATTTGTATTTTAATGCTTTAGAAACATTTAAGCAAAAATTTTCTGAATTTGAACACTGTGAATCGGGTTGGTCGCTACTTTCAATAAGTCATTTAGAATTAAATATAAATAAATATTGTCCAATGAGAGGCGGCACTTTCATAGATTTGCCGCAAATTGTCAAAAATAGTAAAAGTTGTTTGAATGTCCAGAATAAAGATGAGCACTGTTTTTTGTGGAGTATTGTAGCTGCATTGTTTCCCGCCAAGCGTAATGTATGCAAAACACGTTCCTATCCTCACTATTCAGAAGTTCTTAAAATAAACGGTATGACTTTCCCCCCATCTTGTAAAGACATAAAATTATTTGAGGCTAATAACGATATCAGTATTAACATATATGGATTAAACAGAAAAGATTGTTCAGTAACTGGACCACTATATTTTTCTAAAGATCGAAAGAATAAACACGTAAACTTATTATATTTTGAAGATGGAATTAAAGGTCATTACTGTCTTATTAAAGATCTTATCCGATTAGTACGCCGTCAGATTACTAAATCTAAGGGAAAAATATATATGTGCGAGCAATGCCTGCGTTTTTTCTGTTCACAATCGAAATATGAGGCGCATGATTGCTCACAAGTTTTGACAGTCTTACCTGAAAGGAAAAATAGTGTAATCGGATTTAAAAATTTTGATAGACAACAAAAGATTAATTTTGTTATATATGCTGATTTTGAAAGCCTGTTAATTAATTGTGAAGAAAATACTACTACAAATACGCGAAAATTAAAAGTTCACCAACCTTCATGTTTTGCGTATTATATTTGTTGTTCACATGACCCGAGCTTGAACAAGCTCGTTACTTACAGGGGGTCGGATTGCGTAGAAGTGTTTATTGAAAGATTGATTGAAGATACAACTCGCCTTTATAAGATTTTAAGAGCTACTAACCCCATGGTGCCTTTAACAAAAGAACAAGCAAATAGTTACGAGAAAGCTACGACGTGTCACATTTGCGGCCATTTCTTATTCGGTGACAAGGTACGCGACCACGACCATGTCACCTCTCAGTATAGAGGGCCTGCTCATTCACATTGTAATTTAAAGTACAAAGTGTGTCCATTCATACCAGTAGTATTTCATAATTTAACTAACTACGACTCGCATTTATTTATTAAAGAATTATCAAAATGCGATGGCCCGATTAATATAATACCAAAAACTAAAGAAAAATACCTCACTATCACCAAATGTGTAGAAGTAGAAGGCTTCGATAAACCATTACAAATTAAATTTATTGATTCATTTCAGTTTTTGAGTTCAAGTCTAGACGTGTTGAGTAAAAATTTATCTGATAATGATTTTATCAATCTTTCTACACAATTTGAAGACCGAAATATGCATTTATTAAAAAGTAAAGGTATTTATCCTTATGACTATATGGAGTCGTGGGAGAAATATGACGAGACTTCACTTCCTTCAAAAAAACATTTTTTTAATAATTTGAAAATGGAAGACATAACCGATGTAGAATTTCAACATGCCCACTCGGTTTGGGATGCTTTTAATATTAACACTCTGGGCGAATATACCGATCTATACCTTAAATGTGATGTTTTATTGCTGAGCGATGTATTCGAAAATTTTAGAAACTTGAGTTTAAAATATTACAAGTTAGATCCGGCATATTATATAACATCAGCGAGCTTGAGTTGGGATGCAATGCTCCTCTCGACGGGCATTAAACTCGACTTGATTGACGATTTGGAAATATATCAAATGATAGAAAGAGGAATACGTGGAGGATTGGTTCAATGCTCGCTACGACACGCTAAAGCCAATAATAAATATTTGCCAGAATTTGACGACTTTGAGCCTTCATCTTATTTGATATATTTAGATTGTAATAATTTGTACGGACATGCGATGACTAAATGTTTGCCTTTTTCAGAATTTAGATTCTTAAATAAATATGATATTGAAAAGTTTAATGTTTTGACTGTACCTGAAAATGGAGAGACAGGCTATATTTTGGAAGTAGATCTAGAATATCCTGAAAACTTGCATGATTTACACAGTGATTTGCCTTTTGCACCGGAGAAATTTGTTCCTCCCGCAGGAAAAACTGGGAAATTGATAGCAAATTTATACGATAAATATAACTATGTAGTTCATTTTGTGCATTTGAAAGAAATGTTAAAAAATGGTTTAATTTTAAAAAACACACACCGTATACTTAGTTTTAAACAGACAAATTTTCTACAAAAATATATTGATTTGAATACAGATCTTCGCCAAACCTCTAAATCTGTTTTTGAAAAAGACTTCTTTAAGCTCATGAATAATGCAATTTTTGGTAAGACAATTGAAAACAGGCGCAAGCAGGTAGACGTTAAATTGATCACAATTTGGGATGATAAAGATAACGCTACAAACAAACGAATTGGTGCCGAAACACTTATTGCTCGTCCTAATTTAAAAAATATTTCAGTGTTTTCTGAGAACTTTTTAGCTGTTCAATTAGCTCCAGAGAAAATTGTGCTAGACAAGCCGATTTATATAGGATTTTCTGTTTTAGAATACGCGAAGCAACACATATACAAGTTTCATTACGATTTCATTCGAAGAAGATATAATGAGGATGCAAAACTTTGTTACACAGACACTGATAGCCTTCTTTACTTGATATATACAGAGGACATTTATCGCGACATTAAAAATAATCTGTCAGAATTTGATACCAGTAATTTCGATTTAAATAACCCTTATAACATAGAACGAGCAAATGCAAAAATTCCTGGTTTATTTAAAGATGAATTAGGAGGTGATGTCATTAGCGAATTTGCCGGTCTTAGAGCAAAACTTTATTCCATGCGTAGTGTTAAAACACAAATCAATAAAGCTAAAGGTATTTCTAAATGTATTACTAAAAATCTAACTTTATCACAATACAAAGACTCATTATTTAATCACAAAACTTTAAAATGTAAAATGAATCTAATAAAATCTATTAAACACGTACTTTATTCTCAAGAGCTTAGTAAAATGGTTTTAAATAGTACTGATGATAAGAGGCAGATACTAAAAAATAAAATCAATACATTGCCTTGGGGGCATTACAAAACTATCTTTTAATTCGTGCTCAATAGCACTTAGTAATAATGTGTAAGAAGTTCAAATCTTATTCATATTAACGTATTTTTGACATTTGTTTATCACTTAGTAGGTAAAATGAAATAATTTTATTTGCATAACATTATGTACCTATATTTACGCGATGGTGATCATAACATTATGTAATTTTAAGTGATGGTGCACTAATTTAAGGGTATATTATTTGGTTTAAGATATTATGCAAGTGTTACACTCGATTGTATGCAAAGTGGCTTAAAAATGCAATTACGACAGACAACGAATGTACGTAGTTGAACTTATCTCTATAAGGATCAGTTAACCTAAGATTACCTTATTATGTTATATGTATGCTTATGTTCATTTAAGAATTACATTATTACCTATATACAATTATGTACTGTACCGAGCTAAGTTGAATAAATATTCTTTTAAGTTATATCTTTTGTTTTTCTCTATCTGCGAAATCCCTACTGACTGATGTGTATATAAAGACGAAAGTTTTCAGCTCTTTTGCATTTTCAAAATGAAGTTCCTGAAGCAAACGTAAACCTTAGAAATAAATAATATTAAAGTAAAAAAATAATCGGAAATTGTGATGCATAACTCGTTGTTACCAAATACAATCCACTGCATTGTAATTATGTGACTACCCTATATAAAGACTAGCGATAATTACTAAACTTCACACTTCACCATGAAGTTCGTTAAGCAAACTCAAACATTAGAGGTGAACGCTATAAATGTAGAAAAATCGTTGCATAAAGTAAAACACGGCACTCTGCTGCCTAATACAATCCGCTGCATAATATGTGGCCCTTCCAACTGCGGTAAAACTAACGTTATGCTGAACTTGTTATTACACGAAAATGGATTAAGATTTATGCACATTTATTTGTACTCAAAGACTGCTTTTCAGCCAAAGTATCTTTTTTTAAAACGAATCATGCAGAACATTCCGGGCGCAGAATTATTTTTGTTTAGCGATAATAAAGAAGTAGTACATCCCAATGAAGCGTTAACTAATTCAGTTATAATTTTCGATGACGTAGCATGTGAAAACCAAATGAACATTCGAAATTACTTTGCCATGGGGAGACATAAGCAAATAGACTGTTTTTATTTATCGCAAACCTACTCAAAGATACCAAAACAATTAATAAGAGATAACGCTAATCTTTTAATTATATTCAAGCAAGATGATATAAATTTAAAACATATATACAATGAGCATGTAAATACAGACGCCGATTGGTTAACATTTAGAAAGATTTGTTTCACCGTGTGGCAAAACCAATACAGCTTTTTAGTTATAAATAAAGACTGCGCAGTTAATAATGGAAGGTATAGAAAAGGATTTGACACGTTTATTTATTTTTAAGTAGCTTATATATTACATATTAAGCTTGTAATATCTCACTTGAAGCTTGTTATTAGTGTTAAACAGACGACGCAATGAATACTAACATAAAAAAGCAACTTGTTAAAGCTATCAGTAGCATAAAAAAGAAAATAAAAACAATTCAGAAAGAAGAACATGCAACTGATCTTAAATTTAAAAAAGTGTTTAAGCCTATTACAGATCCTCTTGAAACACTGATTAAAGTGAAAGGTACACAAATTTCTGACTTTAACGTATCGACAAACACTAAGATCAATGATACTGGCATGGATTTAGATTCTTCCGTCGATTATCAGAAGTTTAGAGATATAATCAGAGCTGACACAAGTAAACATTCAGAATATTATGATATAGCCGAAGAAAAAGATCAGAATTTACAAACAAATGATAATGATACATTACTGTCCCTTAAAAAAGAAGATGTTCTTAATATTTACGAAAAAATAAATGTGCCATTCGGCATTCGTAGCGAAAATAATAAACTTATGATGGGAAATGTCGCTGTTAGTTTATCTTTAACCAATGATGGTAACAAAGAAAAAAAATATATGGTATCCGTTAATAACAACAATTATGAACTTACTGATGGTTTAAAGGAGCTTATAATGCGTAATAAACCTAATCTGGAGTTAGTATCAGATCATGATAAAACTGTATATAAGGAAATGCTTATTAACACAAATGCGCATAAACGAGACTTCAATCCTAACGGCCAACTCAAAGGTGATAAAGGTATTAAATATCGTCAGATTATTAAGCCTTTGTTTTCACAACCTGATGACGCTAGTCAGGATATTCCTGAACAGTTTCCTGAATTAAAAGTTGGCAGTAGTTTACATCATTTAAAAACATACAAAAATCGGGCTGATAGCGCTATTCAGGATTTCTCTGAACAGTTACCAAGTTTAAAAAATGGTTGTAGGTTACCTAATTTAAAAACATATAAAAGTAATACCGATTACGTGTATTGGGATGATCCGAATGAACTTATTGAAAGACTTAAACTATTAATTGCTTCCAAAAGTGCTGGTAATAGCAATCACGATAATGAAATTCTTTCAATTATTGAAGAATTGAGGGAAGTCGGTATAATAAAAAAATAAAAGCCTCCTTAATTGAATCATTCTAGCAGTAATCGGATGAACGCCGGATATGATTGTTGAAAAAAAAGAAAATATCACAGTTGATTGCTGTAAAATAGAAACGATAAAAATAACGACTGTTAATGAAGCAAAAGAATCAAATGTTAACAATGAAAAGTATATTGAAGAAAATTCAAAGCTGATTGCAGATTTAAGAGACCGATTAAAATGCATTGAAAAAGACCTTGCTTTAAAAGCACGTCAAATACAGCATTCTGAAAAGTTAGCAAAAAGTTTAATGGAACGCATGAAAGATATTGAAAAGAATATCGCTTTAAAGGAACTTCAAGGAACGTTAAATAAACACTATGAGCAAAGCCGACGTCGTTGACGAAATACACAAAAACGTAAGAGTGAACTTCCCTCGGAGAAGCGTTATTTTAAAAGATATAGATGACCTTTGGCAAGCAGATTTGATTGATATGCAGGCATTATCAGATGTCAATTCTAGCTTTAAATACATATTAGTAATTATTGACTGTTTTTCTAAGTTTGCTTGGGCATTTCCTCTTAAGCAAAAAACTCAAGAAATCGTGTCTAAACAATTTCGACTTTTATTAAAGAAAGGGCGAGTCCCAAAAAATTTACAAACAGATATGGGTAAGGAATTTTATAATAAAACATTTTTAAAGATTATCAAACAACATCATATTAATCATTATTCCACATATTCTACCAAAAAAGCTTCCATTGTGGAAAGGTTTATAAGAACACTAAAAAATAAACTTTTCAAAGAGTTTAGCTTAAAAGGAAATTATAAATGGATAGATGGAACACTACATTCTAAAATTAACGAATATAATAATACCGTTCATAGAACTGTAGGAAGGGCGCCGGCTACAATTAACTATAAAAATAAGGCAGAAGTATTACGGAGATACGTTTACTTGAAAGCTAAGAAAATAACAAAATGCAGGAGATTTCGAGTCGGAGATTTTGTCAGAATCAGCAAATACAAAGGTTGTTTTGAGAAAGGGTATACTCCTAATTGGTCTACGGAAATATTTAAGTTAACAAAAGTTCAACATACTAATCCTACAACTTATTTACTAGAAGATGCAAAGTGTAGACCAATATTAGGCGCGTTTTATGCTCAAGAAATCCAAAAAACTTTACATCCGGATGTATACCTCGTTGAAAAAGTATTAAAAACTAGAGGAAACAAAGTATATGTAAAGTGGTTAGGACTGCCTTCAAGCGAGAATAGCTGGATAGAAAAAGGAAATCGTTTGTAAATGTTGAATACTGACAAAAGTATTTAAGAATACTGATTTCTTATTTTGGTTTCATTCATATACTGATCTTGAAGCAATAAGGACAATTTACTATTTGTTCAATTCTATAAAATTCAATATAATTATGAAAAGTCAACCTAAAAATAATTCCAATAGTTTATTAGTACCGGGAAAAGTACCATTAAGCTCCGCGGCTAAAGTTCCCTCTGGCTTTAAAAAAACGTTTAACAATATTGTCTCTCATACTAAAAGACACATCCGTAAATTAAAGCCAAAATGCAAGAAAATGCTGACCGAAATGGCATACACAGCTGCTCGAGAACTGGTATCTGACATACCTATAAAAACACCAAGAGTCATACCTATACCTAAAACTGGAGGGTTTCTACCATTAATACCTATATTTGCTGGATTGTCGGCCACCGGCAGTTTAGCGGGCGGTATCGCCGGAATTACGAAAGCTATCAACGATTACAAATCAGCTAAAAAACAGCTAGCAGAATTTAAAAGGCACAATATGGATATGGAAGCATTGTGTATTGGAAAAGGATTACATCTTAAACCGTACAAGAAGGGGTTAGGGATCTATATTACTAAGAAAAAAAACTAATCACTCGGCTACCTAAAAGAGCATTAACTAACATCGATATTATAAAGTACTCAAAATATGTCCCTTTTTTTCGCGGTGTATTTATGAGAGATGAATTACCAGAATTACCGCTACCGATAGAATGTGGGGTTATTAATTTAGATTCATCTACAAGTTCTGGTACTCATTGGGTAGCCTACGCAAAAATAAATGATTATATCGAATATTTTGACAGTTATGGTAATCTGAAACCACCAAAAGAATTCATTAAGTATATAGGATCAAAAATTCAATACAATTATCATAATATACAAAGAAATAACTCTTACAACTGCGGACATTTGTGTTTAAAGTTCCTAAGCTCGTTTTGGGGGAGATAAGTAAGACGTATATCCAGTATTTCGATGACTAGTGTAAAACAAATAAATAAAATAACGATTATAGTCAGTTTACATTCTCGCATCGTCAGTGAACGAAATTACATGTCATTTGCTAGTAAATAATAATACT
The DNA here is from genome assembly GCA_947623375.1 of Apotomis capreana. Taxonomy (NCBI): domain Eukaryota; kingdom Metazoa; phylum Arthropoda; class Insecta; order Lepidoptera; family Tortricidae; genus Apotomis; species Apotomis capreana. The sequence goes on from OX392519.1 coordinate 1,646,917, forward strand.
CAATTCATACATAGCACATAAATGAATAAGTACCATGATTGTTTTTAATAAAATCCTGATTCATACAAGAACACCTAGTATTTCATCTCGGGTGTCGAAAGATAGAAGACGTTTAAAAACAACTAGCACGATCACTAAAAACAATAAGATTTTTTTACGTTCTCTCGGTTTTAAAATTTAAAAATGCTCCAAATCACCGATTTACCTCAGCATGATAATTCTATTGAAAGTTATGAAATTCATACATACAATCCGTATAGTCAGAGCTATAAAGAAAATGATGAAATAAGAATACCAATTCACCAGCAAGATGTCTATGTACTTCCTTCTGCTAGTTCAATTTACATAGAAGGCTATGCAAGTGCGACTGCCCTAGATGCAACGGGAAAGCCAGTTGAGAAAGAAATCAAGTTTATAAACAATCCAATATTGTTTTTATTTCAAGATATCAAATACGAACTGAATGGTGTGGAAATAGATCACATAAAAAATGCCGGAATAACAACGACCATGAAGTCTTACGTTTCAATGAATGAAGGGGAAAGTAAAAATGCCGCTATATGGGGGTGGGATTTAAATGGAACTCAGGGCAAAAAAAAACATTTCTCTGTTATCGTGCCATTGAATAAAGTATTAGGATTTGCAGAAGATTATAATAAAATACTCCTCAATTGTAGACATGAACTTATTTTACATAGAAGTAATACTGTTTCAAACAGCGTGACTATGGAGAAAAACGATAACGTTACTGTAGAAATACAAAAGGTCCAATGGCGTGTACCCCATATTAGAGTATCTGATCGCGATAGATTATTACTACTTAAACATTTGGAAAAAGACAGGTCTATACAAGTAGCGTTTAGAAATTGGGATTTATACGAATATCCATTACTACCTAAGACAACTAAACATTCATGGTCTGTTAAAACTACCTCTCAGTTAGAGAAACCCCGATTCGTTATTTTAGGACTACAAACCAATAGAAAATTAAATCCGACAAGAAGTTCGTCTTTATTTGATAATTGCAACATAACAAACGTGAAGTTGTTTTTAAATTCACAATACTTCCCCTATGATTCATTAAACTTAAAATTTGATGAAAACAGGTACAATATATTATATGAGATGTATGCAAATTTTCGTCAGTCATATTACAACACCTGCGTCGACCCGTTGCTCGACTTACAGACATTTGGAGAAAAAGCCCCATTATTTGTTATAGATTGTTCAAGACAGAATGATACCCTAAAAACCGGGCCCGTTGATGTACGTTTAGAAATTGAGTCATCACAAGTTATTCCCGATAATACTACTGCCTACTGCCTTATCATAAACGATCGTCTTTTTGAGTATAAGCCATTGAGTAACATCGTTCGAAAACTATCATGAATGTGATCGTGGATGTACAGGGCTTTAAAAATGAAGGTAACCTGTTTATACCTAAAGAAATAGCAATTCTAAGCGAAAACCGTGCCCTAATGTTGTTAATTAAACCGCCGTATCCATTTTATAATTTAACAAGGAAAGAACGTATAACTGTAGCATGGATCGAAAAAAACAAAGGAATTTTATGGAATGAAGGCTTTGTGCCTTATTTTAGTTATAAGTCCTTAATATCAGAATTCTTTAAAAATAAGTACATTTATGCTAAAGGTTATGAAAAAGTAAAGTGGTTGAAAGAAATATTGGATAATAACAATGTACATAATTTAGAAGATTTTAACTGTCCTAATTTAGAAACCTTATATAAAAGATATGCGACAGCATTAGATATTCAAACTTGTATTTATCATAATAATATTTGTGCTTTTAAAAATGTAACTTGCCTGAAGAAGTGGTGTATAGAAAATGATGTTTTTTGAAATAAAATTATAAATACATAAAATTTGTTTGATTTCACACACCTATTATAAGTACAAGATCAATTTTAGTTTTTTACCAACTTTTAAAAATATCATAACTGAAAAGCTACACTCTTGTCGGTGGAGTAGCTTAGTAATTTTCCATATTCTCTTAAATTGTTTATTAGAAATAAACAAAATTATGGATTTGCAAATTGGGGACATGGTGGACGTAGTTATTGATAAGTGGCAGCTATGTGGTCTGCATCGAGTCAAAATAATAAATAATGAGCAGTATGATGCCATATTACTAACATCAAGTAACTCGCTGAACGTGAACACATCCACGCGAATTTACTATGCAGGATTAAAACTAAGAGCACGTGTTATCAGAAGCAACAAATATTTTATCGATTTGGCAGCCGTCAAGTAGCGTTTAGTAAATAAATAAATATATATATATTTTTTAAAGCAAGTAAAAGTGATGCCTTGAATAGCAATTGGTGTCCTGGGTATATAAGAAGGTTAGCTTAACAACTTTTGAATAGATCATTTTGTCAACTGAGGAGGTTTAAAAGTAGTTTTTAAATAGATGCCAATTACATCTTGAATAGAGGGTATTAGGGTATCTGGATAGCTCTTTGTATCCAGATACCCTAATATCCTACTACTCCCATGACGCAGGCAGCATTCCTACGCTATATGACTATGGAAAGCCTTTGCGCGAGAAAGCTGCCCGCGCGTGGGTTCCCTGTTGATGGGACAGGGCCCAGGCTATCGGTGGTTAGGGCTGCAGAGAGAGAAACCTCCTGACAATGCGCGCCGTGTCCAGGAGTACCGCCTTCTGTATCTGACCCTTGATCCAGCCATCTAGCGAGAGTCTCTTAAGATGTTTGTCGAGACTCTTCGCTATAAGACCGTTCGCCGAAACGACTATCGGGACAATGATCGTCGAGTCAACATCCCACATGGCGGATATATATTTTGTCTAAGTATGTAAATTACATGATGTTACATTTTGGTTTGTATCACTATGTTGTGCCTTGAGTTGTGGCATACAAATTTGATTGCAAGCTTGCTTGCTAACATGCAACATAATTACATAGTTAATTTTACCGATTAAAATGAACATGCATGAAGTCCAACATTCCAACAATATTTCAAAATAAATAACTTGAAGTCAGTTTCAAAATAGTGTTACAATAATTAAGTTTCAGTTTACATGTCAAAGTACATATATATTTTTTAGTCATCGAGCGAGCGAAGTGAATGTGACTTATCCCATTCTCATATCGCTCCCACACATATGTCACCCTGTATATATTTACTGTACCAACCTACAGCGTCACCATTGATGATGTCATAAGAAGTCCCGACTGCATTAAGAATGATTAAAACCAAGTAAACACCAGCTACTACGAAATCACCGGTGTCGTACGGTAGCTTTTGGCCGTATCTTTTGCAGTACTCAACTTCTTTCAATCTGAAAAGTAAAATAATATATATTTATTATCAAACGTATGTGTACTTCTTCTGTATTTCGACCACATACTCGTAGTGCGAAGAGGAGATGACAGTGGAAAAGTTAATCGTAGTTGGGG